>CM028756.1:23254927-23462427 GCA_016801395.1 Leptodermis oblonga | reverse complement strand
AACAGTTTGCAGGCAAATACTCTAATCCTGGTTTTAAGTTTTTCACGGAAAACTACCGCAAAGGTTATTTCCAATGCTTATGGGTAGATCTGTGACTCATAGTGTGGAATTGAAAAAAAAAAAAACTTACAAATTGGCCGATGCAAGATTTGGAGAAGCAAAAGAAGAGAGGGAGAGGTCTGCTATATAACTCCGTGAAAGAAATTAAGAAAGTATAGGAAAAGGCAGAATCCCAGCAAACTTGCAATTGGAAGAATAAAAAATTTAATCTTTGGCGGGGAGGAAGGTTAATTTTTGGGACAACTCTTAGCGGGAGATAGAATGGAGCCATGTGAACGAAAATCACCTAAAATGCTACCCTGTTTACGGAACCACTGAAGTATTGGAACGAAATCTCAGGAATAGGAAAAAAAAAATTCCTGAATAATAGGAAAGGGTCTGCTAGGTTAATTACCTTTTGTTTATTTTAAAGATAAAAAAAAAAAATGTTTTTATTTTGGGCCTAAAACTGACATCATTCTTACAAGTGATCTAATCTCCACTGATAAGAATATTAACATCAACAAAGTCCGAACATAAAACCAAACACAAGATCTAAGATGAAATCCATCTACTCAAAAAACAAACATAAAAAACAGGAAAATTCTTAAAACTGAAACATGAACAGCTTATAGGAGCAATACTCAAGTATTCATAACCATCAGGAATGCTCCTGCAGCTAGAGGAAGAATTTTTTGGAGCAAAGGCCTTAGATAGAAGCAGCTAAGCAATTGCAGTTCCCAAACCAACACATTTCAAAAGAACCCGATGTAGTTCAAGCAAGAGGATGCATCACCCAAAATGCAATTCAATTAAATTAAGCACAACCCAAAGAGGCCTAACACCGGCAGCCTGAACTGTATTAATTTAGAAAACTTACTTGTTCCAAAAGCTTTGAGAGTCGAGGAAGCCACCGGTAATGACCAAGGACAGCTCACTATCCTCGACAACAGCAGACCCAAAACTGAAACGAAACCCACTTGCCAACTGAGGCTTCGGATGTGGCAGACCTACACTCTGTTTCAGCAACTCGTCGAGAGGCCAGTAAATAGGAAGTCGTCGTCGGTGGTAAACAGTGCCTCCGGCGAGGCTGATAATGGTGCCACTATTTCTCAATGCATTTTTTGGTCAATATCACAGCTTCTGGGATCAATTTCATCCAACAGAGGCATTGGTTATTAGACAAGGAAGACGCGGTCTGGACAAGAATTTGTTTAACATATACACACTCGAACTATAATCCAAAAAAAATGTACTTTGTAGAATATTTGTTTGTATACAGCTCAAGGACACCAAAATGATTTTGAGGCATTCGATTTCTCAGAGTTAAAGGCAATACAAGACTATGGTAGCTGAAATGTTTGTAAATTTACAATTGACTAATGCTATGCTTCTATGTGTTGTACTGCAGCTTTTGCTCACATACTAAAAACTCAAAAAGGAAAATGTTGTATACTACAAGTTCAGTAGATTTGGCAGCTTGGCTGTTCTTCAAGAAAATAGTTCTGAATGTTGAACCTCAAGTCTAGGGGCCTTCCTCCAGGGAAAGTAGTCCACCATGCATTCCAGTTTAAATTAGTCTACAATTCAATATCTTCAGCACATTCCAGTCAAAATTCCATGTAGCACTTAAGACAAACATAAATAGAACTTGAAGAGCATGCAACACTCATTTCAACCAGGTGCATATATGCAGAAGAGAGTGTTTAACTTCTAAATAATATTAAGGGATAGGAATGAAATATGTCAGAAAGCAATGTTTCCAAAAACCTAGTTCTTGATGCTGAAGAACAAATGATGGGCGACAACAAAGCTCTACAAAAAATGAAATCACAGAGACGAGACAGTAGCTTAATTCTTAGCTGTCTCAGGCTAAAAGATGAGATACCTGCCAACAATGCAATACTTTACCTAGCTACAGGATCAAGTTGCTCCATATTTGAACATTAAGTACCTAAGGTGTCATATAAAGGAACACAGTGGAGCCCATGAGCATTGCATGCCTGCATTGTTTTGTCCATGTTAGAATAAATAAATTCAGATGCTTCAGTACCAACAATCTTCATATCCCCATGAAAAGGGGTATGCATAAAATATGCGCCAAACAAAAATAGAAAAAAGCAATGGGAATTTGTTTTTACTATTTTCAAGGTGCCATGTAAAGTCATATTATAGTTGGCATAATACTGTTGCAAAAAGGCAGTCTTATTAACAAGTCAAGAATCTTCTCCTTCAATTGGTACACAACAAACAGAGTTCCAAAATATTTATGCCCATACACTTATACTGCAAGATATGCAAATATTCAAAACTTGACATCTCCTATAATTTGCACAAGGCTAAAAAAAAAAATTTGATATAAACAATAATCTGTAAAAATTTAAATAAGAGAAAGGTAGGTTCAAGGCTTCGTTTTTGTTGCATAGATATTGACACAAACCAGTGTTCATGAATAATTAGGCAGACTCTATTACACGTACTCCTCAAAATAATTACTAAGTAGAAAACATATAAAGTGAATTGCAGCATCAAAAAGAAAGGGGGAGAAAAACTACTGAATATGTTCAAGATAGGATAAAAACATGCACCTCCATGCTCACAATCCATTCTGCAGAATTTGCTCCATAAATTCCACATCTTCCCCCCTACACAGTAGCAAAAACTTGTAGGTCAAATTTTCCAATATAACACGAACCATATGTTTGGTTATAATTCCATAAAACCTACAAGAAAACTCTGATGAGACATTATCTGCAATAACAGTTGCTTAAAAGAAACTCAGCAAAGACTTTAATCAGTGAATGTGGTCAAACTCATCCCACATTGGAAATTAACTTATAGAACTGATTTGGTGGTAAAATAACAGATCCAGCAGCAAGTACCAGGATCTAGGAAAATGTAAGGGAAAAAGATAATTCTAATACGAGATATAGAGGTTATCAAGAACAGAATCAGGCAGAAAATTTTAACAAGTACATTGAAATCTCGCTGAATTTCTGTACTCAACTAACTCTTCAAAAACAAACAAATGACAAAGTCCAGATCTCGATCAATCCATCAAATGAAAAGGTCAAGAACTAGAAGAAGTCCAGAAATAGATAAGACAGCAAATAATCTGCAGAGTGACAACCTAAAGATATTTGTGGATATTCTTGATCGCTCTCCAAGTTGGAAACAGCTGCTTACATCGGTCATTAAGAGAATATATATATGGAGATAGTGGATGAGCTAATGAAACAAAAAGCATATCACACATGCACTATTTCTCCTAGCTTCCTCCTGACAAAGGAAAAATAAGTCACTCAAAATGGTAAACAAGTATGATGATCATGTGTTTTTGGATTTCCTTTTATACATAAAAACAGTGGCAACCGATTGAATAGAATAGCATAGCAGTAATAGATTGAATAGTCAAGTACTACTTTGGTACATTTAGCTCCTGCGTCCTTCCCTAAGACCATTTCCACGTCTACTGCCTCTAGAATTAGGATAAGGTTCAACCTCCATCCATTTCTGACCATCATGAACTCCGGCGCAGGAGCAGATCTAAGGGGATCCAGTCTGAAGACCCCCAAAGCTCCCAATTTGTGTTAGGAATCCTTCCGATGACCTCAGCCCCTCTATAATGGTGGAATTGCTGCTGGGGTTCACAAGGAGGAGAAAACAGAGAAGAAGACATCCCATGTGTCTTTCTTGTTCTGCGGCCGTTCCAACCCAACTAAGTAAAAAAAAAAAAAAGAAAGAAAAAAAAATGAATGCTCATGCTACGGAAGAAAGAGAAATGTGAAGGAACAAAATAATTGACACTCTCAGACATTTTCATTTCGTTATATCCGTTTTAGTGTCCAATTAAACTATTCTCTTGCATATTTTCTCTTTTTGTTTTTTTTCCCCTTATAAAACTATTAAGCACCTTCAATTGTACTATTTATTTTTCTTTCCTATTATCAGTTGTAAATTTTCTTTAAATTTTTTTAATAATAGTGTTCTTTTTTTCCCCTTGTAAATTTAAAAAGTTGGAAAAAATAGGATTAATATGGATACTAATAGTGTTATTTACATATATTCACACATATTTAATTAGTATTTAAAAAAATTATTATAAATATAAAAATAAGTATAGTATGTAATTTGATTATATTATAAGATTAATTCTCAAAAGTAACCATTTTAGCTTTAAAATATAAATGATACTTTTAAAAAAAAATGTTAGTTCTGAAAAGTAACAATTTGGGTTCAAATAAATAAGTGATACTTTTTATAATTACAAAATTTTCATTTCAAAAGTATAAGTTTGATTCTCAATAGTAACTTTGTTAGAATCAAAGTTATAAGTGATACATTTTAAAATAGATTATTCAAAACAAAAGTATAAAGCTAGTTCTCAAAAGTAACACTTTTAGGTTCAAAAGTAATTTGTTTCGAATCAAAATTATAAGTGATACTTTTAAAACTATACTATTCATTTCAAAAGTATAAGTTTATTCTCAAAGTAACACCCTTGTGTTTAAAATTATAAATTTTATTCTCAAAAGTCACTTGTTTACTATAAAAGGTGTAAGTGATATTTTCAAAAAATAAACTGTTTATTTCTAAAGCATATGTTTAATTATCAAAGGTATTTTTAGTTTCAAAATTAACAGTGATACCTTTTAGCGAAAAATTATAATTTCAGAATAATAAGTTTAATTGTCAAAAGTAACCCTTTTAGCTCAAATGTATAAGTGATACATTATAGAATAAACTCTTTATTAATTTCTAAAGTATAAATTTACTATCAAAAGTAACTTGTTTACAATCAAAGTTACAAGTGATGCATTTTAAATTACACCTTCATATTCGAAAGTATAAGTTAATTTATCCAAAATAACATTTTCTCGTTCAAAGTATAAGTGATACTATTCCATTAAAAGGGGTCCATCTTTATTTAGGTACAACTTATTATGAATTTCAAGGTACAATACCTAAAATACTTAATTTGTCACCATATCTTTTTTAAAATACAAATAATTTAATTAATTCTTTTCTCTAAAATTAATCTAATTTTGGTTGAAAATTTTTGGTTTTAACTTGAAATATTTAATTTCATTTTGACTTTTATGATTGATATAATATTTTTTTTATAATTTTGATTCTAAATCTTTAATTATTTACTTATTTATTTTATATTTTGCTGTCCATATCTTTAACTAATCTTAATTATTACATTGTAAACTTTATATTTTTGAAGTTTTTTTTTCATTATAAATTTGTATAACCAAAATCTTAAAATGTCTTATGAATTCTATTTACTAATTGGATCAAGCTTATTATATTCTTACAATTTGTCATAATTTATAAATATTGTATTATGTCCCCTTAATTTTATGTTTTTACCCCCATAGTTTTTAATAAAGATATTATTTTTATAAAAAGTTTGACTAACTGAAAGCATTATTAATTAATATTACTCAAATATTTGCTTGTAATTTATAAAATTTAATTCGATAATATATAAATTCAAATTATACTTCTACTAACATAATATAATATAAAGAAGAATGATAAGGAGAGTAATAACGTATCGATTGAATGATACATATCCTTAAGAATAAAATGTGAATATTTGTTTTGTCTTTTAACACATGCGACGTTATTCACTTTTACATCTTCATGTGGGACATTTTTTTAAACTATTTTTAAATATGTAGTCGAAAAGTAAAAAATGTGTATTGAGAATGATGATAAATTAGTAAAAAAAATTAAAATTGCAATTAGTGTTGTTTTTATTTTTTAGTAAATAGATCTCGAACATATAAATTTGTCACATATATTTTTTAAAAATATGTTCCTAAAATTTAATTGACTTTTACATATTCACATAAATAAAAATAAAAATTTAAATATACATTATATTTAAGTTTATGTATAAAATTTATATATTATATTTGTCACCAATTTACATTTCTTAACTAATTAAGTTTGTTTTCCAAAATTGTAATAGTAATACTCCCTCTGTCCCACTCAAAGAGTCCACTTTAAAAAAATTTTTTTTTGTCTCATTTAAAGAGTCAACTTTGAATCTTTTTACATTACATACCCTTAATAATATTACAATGTGTGATTAACAATTAGTCCTTACATATAAAGTAAAGATATAAGTGAAAAATATGGTATTAAATTATTTATTTTAGATATTATACCTCATAACCTATAATAAGTTGTACACATTTCAAAGTAGACTTTTTGCGTAGGACGAAGAGAGTATCTATTTAACTCTTAATGGGGAAAAAAAGTCACTCGTCAAAAGAAAAAAAGGAAAATTTTGTGAAAACAAAAAGAAGAAATTAAGTGGTGGGATAGCAAACAAATGGCGGGCTAAACTGAAAACAATATCAAACTCATATTAAGAAAAAAAAAAATCCTCCTTAATTTCCTACCACCGCCATCTCCTTCACTGGCTTGAAATCAAAGTAGATCTCTTTCACAATTCCCTACCACTGCCATCTCCTTAATCGGTTCCCTTCTCAGCTTGAAATCAAAGTAGATCACAAGTTATTTCCTCTAGTGTCGTGTTTCCTTGTGAGGTCCCCAGAGTCAAAGCCCCTACGAAGCTGATGCGCCAAAAGAATCCATCCGCCGACCCGCAAAAAAATTTCAATCTCAACTGCCATCCCCGTTAAAAATGCAACCAGACCACTGTTAAGCTGTCATCGCTTTGAAGGCCATGACCGGCATGAACCTCTTGCAGTCTCAATGATTCTGTAATAGTAAAATGAAAAGGCAAAGGCCTCTGTCTTTTTGTTGCCACCTCCTCCGTGGTTATGTATCCGCCTTCAAGCTGAGGCTGCCTGACTAGAACTTCCCCTTCAGAAAGTATTTCTCCTTTCATCCCTTTTAAAAACATTATCACTCTTCTATTTTGCTTCAAATGGTAGTTAACATTAGGTGAACCTTTGAGATTTCTAAAATGTTCCAATTCGGTGTCTTGATTTTGAAATGAGGTAATTTGGTTGAACGGCTGTGAACCCACTGTTTAAGAAACCTTGACTTTTTTCATTAAGAACTTTTGAATTTGTCTATTTTTGGGTAGATTTGAAGGACCTAATTGTTGGATTGTTTATTTAATTACTTAATTTCATTTTAATGTCCCTGAGTGCTGCAGAAATTTCTGGGTGTCTCCACTGTTAGGGAATTGATTGCCAAACTAAGAGCTCGCAGAAATCATTTTGTGTGCACTTGATGCTTGTTGAAGAATCAAGCATCTTCTTTTATTTTATTTATTTTTTGTTTATTGAAATGGAAACCAAGACCCAGACCAATAGGCATCTTTATATCTTTTTTTCGTAAATGCAACCTGCCTTACGTTCACATAAGGACCCATCTTGTCTTTTTGGAAATAAGCCATGGTGTTTCCCACTTGTCTCTGGTTTAGAAACTTAGCCATATGGGTTAACTTATTGGTCAGTACCATTTTATTTTGCTTGTTTTCTTTCTCAGAATTTTGGTATGTGGAAGCCCAGACTATTCAATCCAGTTGGATTATTGAATTTTGATATTTTTATGATTTTACTTCAGTAGTTCATGAAGTCAAGAGCTGGTAGAATTTTTTTTCAAGTGTATTGAAAGATGTTTAAACTTCGACACATAATCTTGGTATCTGTTTTAGATGTTTGCTTGTTAGCTTTTTCAAGTTGGTAAAAAGATGGTTTAACTCTTTCAAAAAGATGTTTAAACTTCAACACAAGATCTTGGTATATGTATTGGCTGTTTGCTTGTTCGAGTTAGTAGAAAGATGATATAACTTGGTTGAAAGATCTCTTTTTCTTGTTGTTCTGTAAAGTTTAAATGTCTGGTTTCAATGGATTTCAAAAATATTTGTTACCATTAACCCAAATGCCAATTTTTGGGTCTCTAATTTCTATAGAACTGAATTTGGTTTGATAGCTTCAAGTACCGTCTTAGTGCGGAATTGTCTTTTTGGTGTCTATTTTGGAGCCACTGTTTTATTTTGTTCGTGCTACTACTGAATACGATCTCTGGACAAACAGGCCCTCTTGAAACTTTACTTTCTTCTTTCCTCTCCCATCTTAATTCAAAACTGTTGTATCTAATGATCCATATTAGAGATATTCCTCCACAGACAATCAAGATATCTACATATTCTTACTATTTAATTTTCTGCATTATGGCACAAAAAGTTACAAGTTTAATGCCTGTTTTAGTGCTTTCATGAGTTCTTGGTTCAAAAAATTTAATCAGCATGCCCTGTGATTATGGATATTCGATACAGAGCTTGACATATCAGCTTTGTAAGCGAGTTGCTTTCTACCGCTTGCACAGTAGATAGACCTCTTGTATTTTAAGTTGTTAAGTTACAGTAAGAAGTGAATCTTTTAACCTTTTTAGGAATCTGAATCCTAACAATATCTTGATAGACCGTAAGACATTTACGTTTAATATTGTCACCAAATCATCCCTTTTGCCTGCGATTTTGTTTTGCAACAAAAGCTAAACAATTTCATGTTTAATTTGATCAATTATCCCCCACTTCACTGATTTTATTTTGGGTTACATTAAGTTTTAGTGTTAACTATACTTGTGTTGATTAGATTATTTGGTACTTCAAATAAAGATGTATGGCCTGGATTGGGCAAATTGCCAAATAGGCATGATGATGTGGACGGTTGTACACATGCGGGTTAAGTTGCTAAGGACCTTGTGATTAAGCGGCGAGCTCGTATAACACTCTAACTTACTTTCGAAAATCGGAGAAACAAAAGAACTTAACCTAAGCTAATTTGTTTTAGATTCGAACCAAGTGTAAGAAAAGAGTTTTGAACATGCGAGTAATTAGGTAGAGCAATTAACCTAATTAGCTAAGTTCATGCAATTATGTAAACTACAACATGCAAATACATAAAGCAATAAAAGGAGGGTACTTCAAACACTAAGTTTATGATCTGAAATACGCTAAATATTATTGAAGAAGTCGGCCCCTATTTATAAGTGTAGGGTGGCCGAAAATACAAGAAGTAGAAAAAGAAAAGAACTAGAATTGGAAATTAACCAAGAGGTTAATTTCTTTTACAATTACCAAACCCGGAAAGAAGTAGGAATGGTAAGAAAAGGAAAGAAGAATTCGGTCACCTCATCATTGGGTGATTGCCGAATTTACAACTACCAAAACAAGAAGGAAACTTAATTCGAAAACAAGTAGGAAAGAATAAAAATCCTACTCCCAAAAAGAGATCAAGAAAGAACCTTTTTTGGAAACTAACTAAAAGAAATAAAACACTTAATTAATTAAATCCGAAAAAACCCTAACTAATTTAAGGAACCGTGTGGGCTTGCTTTGTGGGCTTGTCCGCGCGGCTTCTTGTTGCTTCTTGGGCTGGCCGAAACTTGTGGTCTGGTCCATGAGTTTGGGTCGTCCCAATGTGTAGGGAATTTCATGAATTGTTTCTTTAAGCTCAAGAACCTTCCGGCATCTTCAAGACTTCAAGAAACAGCCTTCTTCTTCATTAGGACTTGGTGAATTGCGCCTCCTCTTCAAAGATGTGTAGAAGATTCGCAATTTGCACATTTCCTCCTTTCTCCTCCAAGGCGTGGGCTTCTACAATTAACTGAGCATCCTGATGGCAAGCTTGAACAAGATTGTTGAGTGCATCTCGAACCTTCTTCGCTCTGCTTCTGGTCATGGCCCAGTTATGTCTACAAGTGGATCCCTCTGATATGGGCTTGGATCCTGAAGCATTGTCGGGCCTCTATGTAGAACTCGAACCTCCTCCTCAGCTTCTCCGGAATCACTTGTAGTTTGACTTGTTGCGTGTTGACTTTGGATGCCCTCATCATCCCCTCCCGGTTGAAAAGGATTTGACCTCAAATCAGCAACCTGTTCATGAACAAAAGGAGACAAGTCAGCAACATTAAAGGAAGAACTAACACCATACTCACCTGGTAAGTCGAGTTTGTAGGCGTTAGGCCAAATCTTGGAAATGATCTGAAAAGGTCCATCGCCCCTTGGATGGAGTTTGGTCCTTCTTGCTGCAGGGAATCGTTCCTTCCTCATGTGAACCCAAACCCAGTCGCCTGGTTCAAAGTTCACAGCCTTGCGCCATTGGTTTGCATTGGCGGCGGCTTTGGCATATGTCTTTTCCAGATTAGCTCGAACTTTAGCATGTATGCGTTGCACTGCTTCGGCTTTCTTTGCACCGTCTGGATTAACTTGTTCCTTGGGCGGTAAAGGAATGAGATCCATCACCGTCAAAGGAGTAAAGCCGTAGGCAACTTCAAATGGACAGAACCCTGTTGAGGAGTGCTTGGTTCGGTTGTATGCAAATTCTGCAACCGGCAAGATGTCTTCCCAACGTTTGAGATTCTTCTGAATTAATGCTCTGAGTAGGTTGCCAACGGTTCGGTTGGTGACTTCCGTCTGACCATCCGTCTGTGGATGACTTGTAGTCGAAAACAACAGTTTTGTGCCGAGGCGGGACCACAAAGTCTTCCAAAAATAACTCAAGAATTTGACGTCGCGATCTGAGACTATGGTTCTGGGAATTCCATGTAGCCGAACAATACCTTGAAAGAATAACTCAGCTACATGTCTGGCATCATCTGATTTCCTGCAAGGAATAAAATGCGCCATTTTAGAGAAACGATCAACAACGACAAATAATGAATCATTACCTTTCTGCGTCCTCGGAAGCCCTAGAATAAAATCCATAGAAATGTCAGTCCAAGGTACAGAAGGTACAGGTAAAGGCGTGTAAAGTCCATGGGGTTTAGAAGTAGATTTAGCTTGCAAACAATTAATGCATCGAGAGCAAACATTTTGTACATCTTTTCGCATATGTGGCCAATAAAAGTGTTCATGCAACAGTTCAAGTGTTTTATGCACACCAAAATGACCCATAAGCCCCCCACTATGAGCTTCACGAACCAGTAACTCCCTAGTGGAACTACGAGGGATGCATAACCTATTTTCCCTAAACAGAAAACCATCCTGTCTAAAGTACTTTTGGAATGCACCAGATTCACATGCTTTATACACATCAGCAAAATCAACATCAGAAGCATACAAATCCTTGAGGTATGCGAAACCTAACAAAGTATGATCAAGAATTGTCAGAATTTCATACCTGCGAGATAGAGCGCCAGCAACTAAATTATCCTTACCTTTTTTATTCTTAATAATATAAGGAAAAGATTCAATAAAGTTAACCCACTTTGCATGACGTCTCTTTAACTTATTTTGTCATTTTAAGTGCTTAAGAGACTCATGATCACTATGAACAACAAATTCTTTAGACATCAAATAATGCGACAAAGTTTCAAAAGCACGGACAACAGCATAGAGCTCCTTATCATATGTAGGATAATTCAAAGCAGCTCCTTTAAGCTTCTCACTGAAAAAGGTGATAGGCTTCTTCTCCTGCATTAGTACTGCGCCAATTCCAACACCTGATGCATCACACATTAGTTCAAACACTTTATCAAAATCAGGTAATGCTAAAACAGGTGCATGAGTGAGATCATGCTTAAGTACAGTAAAGGCTTTTTCCTGAGCCTGCCCCCACACAAATGGAACATTCTTTTTACACAATTCATTAAGAGGCGTGGCTTTAGTGGAAAAGTCCTTCACAAACCGTCTGTAGAATCCAGCCAATCCGTGGAATGACCGAACCTGGGCGGCCGAAGTCGGTTGCGGCCAATCCCTAATGGCCTTCACCTTGGCATCATCAACTTTGACACCATCTGCAGAGACTACAAAACCAAGAAAAACAACCTCCGAAACACAAAAGGTACACTTTTGCATCTTGGCATATAATTGATTAGCACGCAATTCAATTAAAACCAAATGAAGATGTTCAATATGTGAATTATAATCTCTGGAATAGATCAAGATATCATCAAAATACACAACAACAAATTTACCTATAAACTTTCTAAGCACATGATTCATTAACCTCATGAAAGTACTAGGTGCATTTGTGAGACCAAAGGGCATGACTAACCACTCATATAAACCAAATTTAGTCTTAAAAGTAGTCTTCCATTCATCCCCTTCCCTCATGCAAATTTGATGATAGCCCTGTGTTAGATCTATTTTTGTGTAAACAGTAGAACCATGCAAATCTTCTAACATGTCATCAAGCCTAGGGATAGGATGCCTATACTTGATTGTTATCTTATTTACAGCTCTACAATTCATACACATTCTCCATGTACCTTCTTTCTTAGGGACTAGAATAACAGGTACAACACAAGGACTTAGAGATTTCCTTACCTGATCATGCGCCAATAACTTTTCGATTTGCGCCTGCAGCTCCTTCGTTTCCTCTGGATTTGCTTTGTAAGCTGGCCGATTAGGTATAGGCGCGCCAGGGATGAAGTCAATCTGATGTTCAATTCCTCGAAGTGGCGGCAGACCCGCGTAACTCGTCTGGAAAAACATCAGCGAATTCCTGCAACAAAGATTCGACTTCTGTAGGGATATCCCGAGGGATATCGTCAGGGTTAGCACAGTTATCTTTACAGACTAAAACCAGTACATCATTATTGCTGTCTAACACTTGACCTATCTCTCCCTTTGTTGCAAAACAACTATTCCTAACGTTGTCCTGATCAGGCTTATCAGAGTTCGCCTTACTACCCTTTACAAGTTCTTTCTCCTGACCCTTCGCTTGGCGCCTTTCAGCTTCCCAGTTGGCGAGTGACTCCTTCATACGAACAGCTTCTGATCGCACTTCAGCCGGCGGCATGGGTAGGAACGTGTGGATCTTGCCTGGCAGACCGAGTAAGTGTTGGCGACCCCATCATGTGTTGCCTTCAGGTCAAAGAGCCATGGTCGTCCGAGTAGAATGTGACAAGCCTCCATTGGCAGAACATCACATAAAACCATGGATTCGAACTTACCAATAGCGTATGGTACGCTTACCTGCTTTGTGACTCTGTAGCCGTTTGAGCTGTCGAGCCATTGAAGCCGATAAGGACGTGGATGATTGATGACATGGAGGCGCAGCTTATCAACCATATACTCACTAGCAACGTTAGTACAACTCTCTCTATCAATAATCAGAACACATAACTTTCCATTTACCTTAGTTCGGCCATGGAAGATGTTTGTCCGCTGGGACGTGTCCGGGACAGCAGCTGTAGTCAGAGTGCGAGTAACCAAGTTCTGAGATGGATCTTCTTCAAGGAACTCGAATTGCTCCACTGGTGCTGACGGAGTGCTGTCAGTCAACTCCTGTGTAGGGTCAACGGTTGGTTCCTCTTCATCGTCTTCTGATATGTATTCACCATCTTGGCCCAATAATACCTTCTGGATGTTTGGACAATCACGCATGTAATGGCCACGACCTGAGCACTTGTGGCAAGTTACGTTGCTGATGGACTGTCTGGGAGTTGATGGCGTCTTCTGCTGTGGGGAATAGGCCTCCGTACTGGTGGAGAATAGGCCGGGTTCTTGCGCAAGGCTGGTGGGGCGCTGGTAGGTGTCCGGACTTCAGATACTCCTCCATAACCCGAGCTTTGTGCAGCATGTCTGTCAGTGTTGTAGCATTCTGCAGTTCAACAGCTAAAGCGATACCCCTGTTCAAACCATTAAGAAAACGAGCCATAGAGGCGGGCTCATCTTCCTGTACATTAGCCCTAATTTTTGCCATCTCTAGTTTTCTATAATATTCATCTACAGGCATAGAACCCTGTACAAGAGTATGTAACTTCCTATACAATTCTCTAAAATAACAGTCCGGTACAAAAGTCCTACGCATAGATGTAGTTAAATCAAACCACGAGAGAGGCGGAGCACGGGCTCGCATGGGACGCGTATTTCTGCGTTGATCCATCTGCTGATTCCACCAGATTAGGGCATAGTCGGTGAAATGGACCACTGCAAGTTGGACTTTCTTATGTTCCAGGATCGCATGAAGTTCAAAAATGCGCTCCATCTTCATCTCCCAGTCGAGATAGTCCTCTGGATTCGTGCCTCTGGCAAAGGGTGGAACGGTTGTTTTGCACTGGCTGAGGCCTGCAAAAGGCTGATCGGCGGCGTTGGTGCCTAGGGCGGCAACATCTTCGTCTGAGTCTGTGCGCCTCTGATCCCGTTCTATCCTGAGTTCGGCGACTTCCTCCGTGAGTGTAGCGAATCACGCGGAGAGTTGCGCAATCGCAGCCAAGATTTGCTCGTTCCCCAGAGGGTTAGGAGCACTACCACCTGACATTGGTAAAAACAAGCGAAAACCTGTCTGCTAAGAACAAGGAAAAGTGAGAAATAACCTTACTCCCTTGTTCCCCTAAGTGTTTCCCACCTAACAGCTACACACAACCCCGTGTATCGCTCTAGGGTGGCGCCCTGTATAATATGAACACTCAAGCCTTTTACCTCTCTACCTCCCGGTATTGATAAATGTATCAGGCAAGCAGCAATTCACACAAAAGCAATGACACTTAAGAAAGAAGCAAATTTTTTGCAAAAACCACACTTGGTTCTATTTTGAAAAACCTTTTCGTACAACGATATTTGGTAAGATAGTTCAGATATGAAGTACACAACAGGAAATTTCGGGGTTAAGCCCTCAAATTTCAGAAAAGATGAGTGTGCACGATGACAAAATCCAAACTATAATTAAAGAGCAAATGTCCAGGTAGCATGAAAAGATAACTAGGCAATTGAAAGAAAGGCAATTCAAAATTGAATAGAAGCAAAGAAAATTAGCAGAGTTGAAACAACTTCAGGAAAGTACTAAACTACCCAAAGAAGCGATCACCCACCCAATAGGCAATCAAGAAACCAATCCCCACAAAATTCTTTAATTCCTTTCAAGCAAAACAGTACCCAAATTTGCGAAATTAATTGAACCCCCAAGTTGGCCGAAACTAAACAATATGCGATTTTAATGAAGCGAAAACCCTAGGGCAAGCAAGTTCAATTTTTGACCCACTAACCAATTCCTAGGGATAATCTCAGCAGCACAAGGATACAAAATTAAGAATTCAATATATTTTCAAGAATTCGAAAGAAGGTATCCTAAACAAGAGCATGCAATTTTCTAATGCGCAAACAAGTGAGCTGCTTAACATCAACCGCAAAACTCACAATTTTCCAGAAAATTCAGCACGAAAAAGGGGTAACAAAGTGTCAGAAAAAAAGCTAAGCAAACAAACCCTAGCGTCGCGAGAATTAGCGACGGAAAATCCGAAAACCCTAATGTCACAAAAACCCGAACCCTAGTTTGAAAATTAAGGCCCGATTTTAAGTTCTGAAAATTACAGCAAGGGTATCCGAATTTTAAAGAAATTTGCGATTTTAAAAGATAGAAAACAGCACCAAAAATCGCAAATTTTGAAAGCTTGAAAGAAAAAAAATTTCCCCAAGAAGATGAGTTCTAATCCGAAAATTAAGATAAGGAAAAGAAAACACCTGATAAAGATTCGGTCTTTGACCTCCTCCAGCCACGAAACCACTCCTTAGCTCTGATACCAATTGATGTGGACTGTTGTACACATGGGGATTAAGTTGCCAAGGACCTTGTGATTAAGCGGCGAGCTCGTATAACACTCTAACTTACTTTCGAAAATCGGAGAAACAAAAGAACTTAACCTAAGCTAATTTGTTTTAGATTCGAACCAAGTGTAAGAAAAGAGTTTTGAACATGCGAGTAATTAGGTAGAGCAATTAACCTAATTAGCTAAGTTCATGCAATTATGTAAACTACAACATGCAAATACATAAAGCAATAAAAGGAGGGTACTTCAAACACTAAGTTTATGATCTGAAATACGCTAAATATTATTGAAGAAGTCGGCCCCTATTTATAAGTGTAGGGTGGCCAAAAATACAAGAAGTAGAAAAAGAAAAGAACTAGAATTGGAAATTAACCAAGAGGTTAATTTCTTTTACAATTACCAAACCCGGAAAGAAGTAGGAATAGTAAGAAAAGGAAAGAAGAATTCGGTCACCTCATCATTGGGTGATTGCCGAATTTACAACTACCAAAACAAGAAGGAAACTTAATTCGAAAACAAGTAGGAAAGAATAAAAATCCTACTCCCAAAAAGAGATCAAGAAAGAACCCTTTTTGGAAACTAACTAAAAGAAATAAAACACTTAATTAATTAAATCCGAAAAAACCCTAACTAATTTAAGGAACCGTGTGGGCTTGCTTTGTGGGCTTGTCCGCGCGGCTTCTTGTTGCTTCTTGGGCTGGCCGAAACTTGTGGGCTGGTCCATGAGTTTGGGTAGGCCCAATGTGTAGGGAATTTCATGAATTGTTTCTTTAAAGCTCAAGAACCTTCCGGCATCTTCAAGACTTCAAGAAACAACCTTCTTCTTCATTAGGACTTGGTGAATTGTGCCTCCTCTTCAAAGATGTGTAGAAGATTCGCAATTTGCACATTTCCTCTTTTCTCCTCCAAGGCGTGGGCTTCTACAATTAACTGCGCATCCTGATGACAAGCTTGAACAAGGTTGTTGAGTGCATCTCGAACCTTCTTCGCTCTGCTTCTAGTCATGGGCCCAGTTATGTCTACAAGTGGATCCCTCTGATATGGGCTTGGATCCTGAAGCATTGTCGGGCCTCTATGTAGAACTCGAACCTCCTCCTCAGCTTCTCTGGAATCACTTGTAGTTTGACTTGTTGCGTGTTGACTTTGGATGCCCTCATCACATGAGTTTCCTCACTGGAGCCCTCAGCAACTTTCATCTGTTGTTCCTAATCAACATGAGGCAGGGCTGAACCTATTAGCTCTAAGTTAGAATTCCATTTCACTTTTTTCAGTCCCTGACTACATCAAGTCTAAACCATGTTCATATATGTAAGTTTTAGAACTTCATTCCATTTTATGTTGGAAATGTTGCATTAGGAACCATCAAAGAGGATTTCAGCAATGAAAGTAGCGGAGCATCCATATTTCGATGATCTTGACAAGTCTGGCCTATAAAAAAAACTTCAGCTAAACCCATGGATTAGTACTTTTAAATGGTTTCATGATATACTACATTAAGACTCCCAGTGGTCTTCGTTGCTTAATCTCATCGAGCATGTTGAGAATTGTTTATGGGGTTTCATAATTTCTCAAACTCTTAATACTAAAGCTAGTACAGTTCAAATTCTATCCCAAATAGAGCTTCAGACCCACTCGTCTCTAGCCTCGCCTTGGCTTAGGCGGTATCTAAGACTTTTCCTCAGATACTTATATGACCCCACAATCTTGAATGCCTCATCCCCTTTTTTGTCGTTAGGGAGATGGTCGGATGATTGAGATTTAATTTGGGTAGAGTTTTTGGTTTTCCATAACTATTTGGGGATTGTTTTTTATAATCAACTATGCTCCTGATGGAAAATCTCTGAAATGCTGTTTCATGTTTCAGGAACTACACCAAAGGGTGTTCTTCGAGTGTGCAAGTGTAACTATGTACCATGTCAAGAGCCACTTTTAGGTGGAATTTGTGCTGTGTTGTTATAATTTTTAAGCTCCTTTCTCATTTGTTATTGGTCTAATGATTCATTCTTTCCTTACTGCATACTAGGAGAGAAATCATATAAAATAAAAAATGTTATATATCTTATAATCCTGTAGAAGATATACTGGTGTGCTTTGTCTAAATATTATCAGGGCAAAAGACAGACAAAAATGACTCCAAGGATATGCTTGCGGGTTTAGATGGTTCATCGTAATTATATTTTAGTTCTTTGTGCTATATTTGCCTTGAAAATATGGTAGCAAGTGGTTGCCTATTCCAGAAATGTCCTCATGAATTACTAAGCTTAGCTGAAATAGATTTTTATTGGGCAAAAATCATCTTGATTCCTTTTCTTTTCACCTTTGTTCTGCACTAATTTCTTGGTGGGATGACCTTAGTGTAAGTAGCTTGCGAGTTTAAACTTACAATTGTAATTTTCTTAAATTATTTTCAGTGGAATGGAAATTACTGAAGCACTGAAGCTGCAAATGGACAAAAAGGACTACATGAACAATTGGAGGTATGGTAATTTTTCCATTCATATTGCCTTTGCATGAACTTCTGTTCAAATTTTTCTGTTTCCTATTTGGTCCATCCATTTTGTGTCGAATTGGTGGTAACATAACTGCTGTTTATTCTTTAATTACCTTTTTAGCAGTAAATGCAATGTCATTACACACTTGAAACTTTTTCTAACTGTGCGCCCTTTGATGTTTTAAGGCTTTGTAATCTCTCACACTTTCATGCTTATTGTCTCGAATTGTTTCTTGAAGAATGAAGTTTGTATAACATTGTCACCTATTGACTGGCTTAGCCCAATGTTTTATCTGTCTTAATGGACCAAACGGGTGCTAAAACATGTACAATTGCGAATTGAAGCCCAGGGGAAGTATCTGTTTTATATTTGTAGAACTGTTATGGCATAATAAGTTCCAGTAAAGAAAGAGAGCATTTGAGCTGGCCAAGAAAAGAGAATAGGAAAGAGTGAGGCTTGAAAAGAGCATCTACTACAAATTACTTTATGGTCTTCCAGTGACTGCTTCCTGATGTTGCTTAGCCTATGGGAAATTTTTTTGTCTACATTGTGGTGATAAGTCTCTTGCTGCCCAGTTGGTAGGAGTTATTCATGGAAATCAAGAACCTCGTTACAGCTAGTATTATACATGAGGATGGTAGCAAAAACATATCTCTTGCTGCCAAGTTGTACCACTGGATTAAATATACCAAGTTTCACCATACTTTCTCACAAGTTGCTATATACGTTCTAAGAATATAACCTACAAGTTGTGCAATTGTGTAGTTTGCTGTTCTTTTATGCTTTTTTGCTGCTGTGTTTTTTTCCTTGTGCTCACAGGTCAGTATGTGTTTTGTTGTTTTCTCTTTTAAGCATTGGTGGCTAAACTACTTATCCGCCCCTTGAAGTATTAAGTCTTGTGGTTACAAGGTGCACACCCTAATCCGGAGAGGCGTTAAACATTTGAGTAGCTGAGGGGAAAAAAAAACAATCTTCAAGGTTAGTAATTTGTTGATATACTGGAAAATAGCTGCTTCAATTTTGATCTTCCTGCTACTATTTCATACATAGTCATAAATATTCATGATATTTAGAGCTTATAAGTTTCAAGTGTTTTTACTATATACAGTGCTTCATTGTTAAATTAAATTTTGTTAATGGGATTCATACTTCCTGTTTTGAATACATAATCTTACTAAATTTCTCTTGCTACTTGTTTTTGAAGTTATTATATGATGAGGCTGAGTTATTTTAGATGAACATGTAGATGGATAAATCTTGGATTAACATAAAAGATAGAATCTCTGACGAATTTCGTCGGGGTTTAGACAACTTCCTTGATTTTGCATACACAAACAAGCCACCAGACTCAAAGATAAAGTGTCCTTGCACTCAATGTAGAAACTCTAGAACACGCAGCAGAGATGATGTTGCCTATGATGTTCTAGCTAAGGGATTTCTTCCAGGTTACACTAATTGGGTGCATCAAGGCGAAGAACCGCATTACCTTAAAAAATATTTGCTGAGTGCATCAGAAGAAAGAAATAGAAATGATGATATGGAAGGGTTGATACAAGATGCATTCTTGACATCATATCCCCGTGTTGAAGCTCATGAAAATACTGGTAGTATGGGTACAGAATGTGAAAATCGTGAAGGAGAAATAGAACAACCTGATAATCAGTTTGATGAAAACACTGAAAAGTTCTATAAGCTATTAAAGCATGCAGCGGCTGAGTTATTTCCTGGGTGTAGAAACTTTACCTTCCTATCTTTTATTGTGCGTTTATTGCATGTAAAATCACTTTGTCGATGGAGCAACAATTCTTTCACAATGTTGTTGGAAGTCTTAAAGGAGGCATTTCAACATCTCGAGATGTTTCCAAACTCCTATAGAGAAGCTTGGAAGCTAATTAAGGACTTGGGACTTGAGTATAAAAAGATTCATTCTTGTCCTAATGACTGTATGCTTTATTGGAAGGAGACAGAGAATGATGAAAAATGCAAATATTGCCAAACTTCTAGGTATAAGCAATTTGAGCTTCAAGATGAGAGTTCATCTAAAAGGGAACAAAAGATTCCAGCAAAACTTGTTCGGTATTTTCCATTGAAACCTAGGCTTCAGAGGCTATTTATGTTTTCAAAAACGGCTCCTTTGATGAGATGGCATGCAGAAAAATGCATCAAAGATGGTAAACTCAGGCATCCAGCAGACTCTAAAGTTTGGAGAATCTTGGATGAAAAGAATCCAAGCTTTGCAGCTGACGTTCGTAATGTTCGACTTGGACTAGCTACTGATGGATTTAATCCATTTAAATCCATGAGCCTTTCTCATAGTACATGGCCTGTTGTTCTCATTCCCTATAATTTACCCCCTGAGAGATGTATGAAACAATCATCACTTATATTATCCACACTAATTGATGGTCCTAAAAGTCCTAGAAAAGATATTGATGTGTATTTGCAACCCCTAATTGATGAACTTCAAGAATTATGGGATATTGGGGTTCCTACATATGATGCATCAGAAAAATGTATGTTTCAACTACGTGCTGCTCTACTTTGGACCATCCATGACTTTCCAGCTTATGTAATGACTTCGGGTTGAAGTACAAAGGGTGCATATGCGTGCCCTTGTTGTAACAAACATTGCCAATCGCTTTGGCTAAAAAAGAGGAGGAAGCATTGTTATATGGGGCATCGTCGATTTCTTCCAACTGGGCATAAGTATCGCACATACAAGATTCATTTTGATGGCTCTATTGAGAAAGCTCCTAAACCTAACAGACTATCTGGTTCAAAAATATTAGAGCAACTGGGTGGTATGGTGAACAAGTTTGGAAAGTATGTAGCCCAAAACCCAGGGAAAAAAAGAAAAAGGATGGAAAAGTATGATGATCACACTTCAACATGTAGATACAACTAGAAAAAGGTAAGTATATTCTTCCAATTGCCTTATTGGAAAGAAAATCTTGTTCCCCATAATCTAGACATTATGCACATAGAGAAAAATGTTCTAGAAAATATCTTATGGACTTTGCTTGGTATTGTTGGTAAGACAAAGGATAATATTAATTCTAGATTGGATCTTCAACAACTGAGCATAAGAAAGTCACTTCATCCTCAGAAGAAAGGTGATAAGCTTTATCTGCCCCCTGCTTGTTTCACAATGAGTAAACAAGAGAAAGATGTGTTCTTAAAAGTCTTAAAGAATGTGAAGGTTCCAGATGGGTATGCATCAAACATCTCAAAATGTGTTAATTTAGCAGAGCGAAACATATCTGGTCTTAAAAGTCATGATTGCCATGTTCTAATGCAACAATTGCTGCCAATTGCTCTAAGAAGATCAGTTCCTAAAAATGTCTGTAAGGCCATCATTGACTTATGTGATGTCTTCAAGCAATTGTATTCAAAAGTTCACACTGAAGGTGATTTTGAAGCTTTAGAAGATCGGGTTGCGCTAGTTCTTTGTGAATTAGAGAAAATTTTTCCTCCTTCATTTTTTGATGTTATGGAGCATTTACCAGTTCACTTACCAGAAGAGGCTAAACTTGCTGGACCTGTTCAATTTCGTTCAATGTACCCTGTTGAGAGGTAAAGTGTTTTATTTAATGTTAACAACTTAATAGTATATCGTTCAAATGACATAGCAATACTTTTCTCTTCTTGTGTATTTATTCAATTTTTTTTTTTTTTTGTGGATCAAGCTAACAATACTTTCTTCATATAGATATTTGTGCACATTAAAAAATTATGTTCGCACTCGAAGTCACCCTGAAGGATCCATAGCTGAAGGTTACCTTGCTGAAGAATGCATGACATTTTGTTCGATGTATTTGAATGATATTGAGTCAAAGTTGAATAGACCAAAGAGAAACAATGAAGATGCTCAAGAGTCCCCTACACAAGGTGGTCGTCATTTGGAAAAAGAAGAAATTGTTCTGTTAGACAGCATTGAATGGATTCAAGCACATAGATATGTAATTAACAATTTCCCAATTATCGACAGCTTTAAGAGGTTGATTACGCATTGCTTACATTTTAATCATGCTTAAAATTTTTGTTTGATCTATTAATGACATTAGTCATTGCAGGGAACATTTGCGTGTACTACAACGTACCAATCGGCGTTTATCGAGTTATGAGAGGCAAAAACTTCACAGTGAATACTCTCCCACCTGGTTTAAAAGTCATGTAAGTTCACAACTTAATTTAAGACATTTGCGGTCTACTATTACTTTGAATAGTTTAAAGAGTACATCTAGTTATATTACCTTTTTTGTTACAACTTACAGGTAACCGAAAAGATGAAAGCTGGTAGTGGTAACAATATGCACCAAGATATTCCGTACTTATCTATGGGACCAAGTAAATGGGTTCGGCGTTATACTGGGTATGTTATAAATGGCTTACGTTTTCATACTAAGCAGCGGGAGCTAAGGAGGAAAACTCAGAATAGTGGTGTGTTCTTAAATGCAACTACGAGTAGTTTCTCGAGTACTAAGGACAAAAATCCTATATTTGGAGACGTTCCATTTTATGGTGTTTTTAAGGATATAATAGAAGTGAGGTACACCAATGATTTGAAATTTGTGTTATTCAGGTGTGATTGGGTTGACTACAATTTAGGATTGCGACATGATGAGTTCAATTTCACATTAGTGAACTTTAACCACTTACTATATAGGCAAAATAGGAAAACGGATGAGCCATTTATTCTAGCATCTCAAGCACACCAAGCTTGGTATATTCAAGATCAAGTTGATATAGATTGGCATGTAGCTTTGAAGATGACTCCTCGAGATTTATTCAACGTTCATCCAGAAGTTAATGTAATTGGAGGCAATGAAGATGAGCAGTTTTCTAATCAACAATTAGATTCAGCAGATATTGATGATGAACACGTTTCATGGGTTAGAGCAGATATTGAAGGTGCGACAGTGGCAGGAATAGGCAATCCTATTGGTGGAGCTGATGTTCATGCTTCAGTTAATGACGATGAAGACTTTCTAGATGAAGATGATGGACTAGAATACTTTGCAAGCGATAATTCTGACGACTCCAGTGATGATGATGACTTATTTGAAGAAATGGTCCCAGTAAATGAGAATGAAGATGACTAGAGCAGTTTTCGTACTTTTATTTGTTTTCGGGGATCATATTCTTGTATTAGTTCGTTAATGGATTTTTTGCATTTGTTTTGACCTCCAACTTCATTTATGCTATTTTTTGGGCAAGCTAAGCTTAGTTGCATCTTATTTTTCAAGGTACTTGTTTTTGTTTTGAATGCATCTTGTTTATGAAGATCCTCGTTTGCTTTTTGTTCTAATTTTTCAAAGAACTAAAGTTAGTGTTCATTGATGATGATGATATTTGCTCCGCTTTCATTTAGTTTTATTTTTTACTAATTTTTCCCCTTTTTGGATTCAGATGTTGTTCTGTCATTAAATTAAAATGACGCAATTATGCCACCAATTTGTGGCATGCCAATAATATGATGTAATTGTGCCTTAATTTTACAACAAATTTATAATTGTACAGTATAATTTTGGCATTTTATGAAGTGTTGCGAAAAAACTATCGTAATTATGAGGCACATCTATTTAGTGTCACATCTAGTCACAAAATTATGATGCAATAATTAAATAACGCAATAATGTCAGAAATATATGTCACAAATGCATAAATGTGGTATATTTACGACACTTAATGTAATGTCGCATAAGCAAATTGTCGCAATTTTGAGACAAACAAATAAGTGTTGAATCTATGTCACAAAAGTGTGATGCAATAATTAAAATGAGTCAAATTATGCCGCTAATTTGTGACATGCTAATAATATGACGCAATTAAGCCACGATTTTGCGGCACAATTATAATTGTGTTGTCTAACTGCGACATTTAATTCAAGTGTAGCAAATAAATTGTCACAATTTTGAGACAAACAAATAAGTGTTGAATCTATATCACAAAAGTGTGATGCAATAATTAAAATGACTCAAATTATGTCGCTAATTTGTGACATGCTAATAATATGACGCAATTAAGCCACGATTTTGCGGCACAATTATAATTGTGTTGTCTAACTGCGACATTTAATTCAAGTGTAGCAAATAAATTGTCACAATTTTGAGACAAAAAAAAGGATGTCGAATCTATGTCACAAAATTGCGATGCAATAACTAAATGACGCAAAGATGTCACAAATATAAGACACAAATGCGTAAGTGTTGTATATTCACGACACCTACATGTAATGCCGCATGTAAATATGTCGCAATAGGTCAGTTTTCTTGTAGTGAGATCTGAAAGAACATTTTCGCAAGGAGAGAGCTACGGGGATTAGGCGAAACAAGGATGTGAATCTCTGGCCAAATGATAAGGCTAGCCTCAAGTTTCCATACCACTCGGATAGAGGAACAGTAAAAGATACCAGATTGGGGAGAAGTAAGGAATGATAGGGTTCGTCACAAGTCTAAAGGTCAAGCGAGCCTCCACATCGGTAATGGTAGGCGCAGGCCTAGAATCGAAGAGACACTCGTGACACTGCAACTGCTATTTTCGTTGTTACCGCTGCTGTTTCTGGCCGAAAAAGAAGAAAACATGACCCGGTCAGCAATATTTCACAGCCTAGTTGATCCGGTCATAATATGAGACTCCGGTGGTGTTCGATTATTGATAGAAATATAAGGCTTTGAGCCCAAGGGAGAGGGCTCGAATAAATACAGGAATTTGGAATTACCCGGGCTCACTGCGTGCAAAACAAGGCGCGAACTTCTTGACACTGCGTTTCTGGCGACACTTTGAAGTAGTGTTCCCAGCCCTGTTTCAGCGGGATACCGATGCTGCTCTGATCAAGCGTCTTCAGCATTTGTCCCTGAGTACACCTTCCTACGCTGAGAAGTCCCTGCCCTAATGAGCTTTTCCGGTGACCGACTCTCTGAGCAAGCCGCATGCATGTTCGTCACTCCACAAGCAAGCCTAAGGTCTGATGTTGCGGTCACTGCTTTCCCAGAGATGGATGGAGAAGTTAGTAAATCACGATTTGGAATGGATGGAAAAGTTTCTAATTGACGGTGAAGCTTCGATTGCATCCGAAGCTTTCTGATCAAACTTAACGTCGGTCGGAGCTCTTCCCGACACTGTTCTGCAAGTTCACCCGGACTACTCCGCTCAAGCTTCGACGTTGTTTCGAACGAACCCCGATGCTCTACCAATTATTCCTTGGAGTATTGTTGCCATCACTGCCTTTTTTGAATTGGGGCAAAAGAGGAAGGGATGACACGACCATGACAATCCCGAGCTAATCCAATCAGCAATGGCTTATTTTCCACATTGGGCTTCAAATTTTAATGTGCATGCTATATGGGTTTGTACAAAAAGCCCGATGTATAATTCTAACTTAACACATGGTTCTCATGCTAAATGGGTGGGAAGCCCAGTGATGTGAGCAATTCGATGAAGTCCTCACAGATGTGGAAAGTTGCCAAGGAAAGTCGACACGTGCCGTTCATAACTTACTCTCTTTAAAAGCTCAAAAACCACTCAGTTAATTTAAGTGGCACTAGCACTACTCTACTTTAATCTTAAACTAACATGATTAATGAGTTTGAACAAACAGATATTTAGGTAGAGCAAGTAACCTAAATTCTTCTAAGTTTGGAACTTGCAGAATTAAGCATACATTAGAAAAATACACAAGCTCAATTATTAAAGAAACACGGGAATTCTAAAGGAAGGATAAACCTCACAATATTATTATCAAACTACAAATTCTTCCTTTCCATGATTTCAAATTCTCCTACTTATAGAGGAGGAGAAATCCAAAAAATAGCAAGAAAGAAATAAAAGGAAAACAAGTAAAAATGGAAACCAACAAGAGTTGAAAACCTTACAATTACCAAACTCAAAAAGAGCATGAATTTGGTATTGGAATTTCGGCACTCACAAGCTTAATGTGCACTAAATTTAGCTACAAAAATATAGAAAAAGAAGATGTAAATTCGGTATCTCACAAGTTGAGAAAATCCGAAAATAAGCAAGAAATAAAAGAGGAAATAATAAAAAGGAAAACTACTAAAATAAGTTAAGTTGTAAATAGTTTTGGAACTTAACTTATTCTTAAAATAACTAAGGAAGAAATGGGAAACATGCACAAAACCTACAACTTCCAAAAAAAGAACAAAACTTGCGCATGAAGCAAGCTTGAGCGGCTAAGGATTCTCGGCGCGCACTAGGGCAACCCGCAGCTAGGGTTCCTTTCACGGTTTGGGCTCTTCTTGTGTGGGCCAATTTTGTGAAGCTTGTTTGCTAAATGGATTTGGCCCAAGTTTTGATGGGTGCATGAATTTCTGAGATGAGTAGTTTAGGAAAGTCTAGGGACATTACGAAACAGGCCCCATTCTTGCCGAAGAAATATAGGTTGCTTCTCTTCTTTTATGGAAAATATTGTAACCATTTTATCCTTCTTGAATCTTGGATTAAGGTCCTTGCCTTCTTCAATATTCTGGGCTTGGGCTAGGCTGGAAATGGCGAGGTTCTGGAGGGCCTCGTTTACAGCTTTCTGACACTTCCTAGTCATGGGCCCGACGATGTCAACTAGAGGATCCCGTTGGCATATACTTGGGTATTTCATCATGGTTGGGCCTCGATATAGGACTCTTGGACTTTTGGTTGCAGCCTCTGGTTGACTTAGCTGACTTGTTTCTGCCTGGTTGGTTGGGATGTCCTCATCACCCAATCTTAGCACTAATGAGCAGGGAGCCCACACTAATGAGTGGAGAGTCCGAGGATGGGCTTGTGCCTTCTTTGATTTGGAGTAAAGAGGTGGAGACTCGGCGATGCCTTAAGGGTATAGAAATCCCAAGGGCGCATGTGAGAAATGGAGAGCCCAAGGATGGGCCTTTATTTTTATCAGTTTGGAGTAAAAAAATGGAGACTCGGTGATGCCGCAATGGCATGGAAATCCCGATAACACATGTGAAAAATGGAGAGCCCGATGATGGGCATTTACTTTCATCAATTTGGAGTAAACAGGTGGACACTCGGCAATGCCACAACGCCATAGAAATCCCGATGCTACAATACTAAGAAATTAAGTTTGTTACTTAATTCTTTCTCTCATTCTCAAGGGAGGGGGAGTGAGGCTGCATACAAGTAAAACAAATTCGGCCAAATGGAGATGAAGACTCGTTGGTTTGATCAGCAGAAATAAGGATTAAATTGATGCCAATGTTGATGCAAAGGTCCGAGCTTCCTAAATCCATTAAATGACAAATTGGAACTTCAAATTCAGGGCTGATTCTTACTTATTTATTTTATTTCATTGAAATTAATAAAGCATGAGCCTTTAATAATTTTGTCTCTACTTAAATAGATAAAAGTATGCAGGTGTCACTTATTTTATTTCCATTTAAATGAATAAAGAACAAGCTTTTACAAAATTAAATTAGATAATGGTGCATACAACTTTATTTTTCCTTGCTTTGATTAAATGAGAGAAATTTGATACTTTTTCTTTTTATTTCAATTGAAATAAATAGATTATAAGTGTGGATTTACTTCATCTCTATTAAATGAATGAAGCATGACCATTTATTTATTGTATTCAATAAAGTAGCAAAACATGCAAATTTATTTATGCCATTAGCTAATTTCCCTACTGATATCATGACAAATGCATAATCGTTTATACAAATTGGAATGTGCAATTAGCATGACTATTATGCACTTGCGTATTTTATTAAAAGTATCATATTTGCAATTTTTACAGATAAAATTTCAAATATTGACTGTTGTCGATTCTTACTAGGAACACGGAGGGGTGTATTAACCATCTCCGAAGCATTTGTCATAGTCGCGGATTCGGCATACTCGTGCCGAACGCAGCCAGGAGTGCCTGAACCCGACTCTCATGTGTAGGCAGCCGGATGCCGCGAATGATCGCGAGGCAATGTTCAAATTTACAGTCACGGTTCTAGCGTACTCATGAGTGCCTAAATCTGACTCTTTTATGTAGGTGAATGGATGCCGCGAACGACAGCGAGGTTGTGTTCATATTTACAGTCACGGTTATGGCATACTAACGAGTGCCTGAACCCGACTCTTTTATGTAAGCGACCGGATGCCACGAACGACCACGAGGTGGTGTTTGAATTATATGCTCAAATCCAGGGTTCCATTACTGTGAGCCTTAGGGTCTTCTCACTACGATGATCCTTAAAGGGCTTCTTATTATTATGAACACCACTGGTATTGTTATTACGAGCTCCCATAAGCCTTTCTATTGCAGGTCTTTTGGGCCTTCTATACTATGAAATTTCAAGTTCTAAATTTTTGACGAGATACGATCCAGAACTTAAGGGGGACTAGTTGGTGTGCCTGGTTTGCCCTTCGGCCCAACCTGAGGCCCAACTAGATCCAGCCTAAGTCAGCCCACTATCAGATGATCAGTTCTACCCGAAAAATAAGGGAGACAAATGTCACAAGCTAGTGGAAAATCCTATGCCTTGACCTAACAGGTGACATGAAAGGACCGGTGGACAATCCCATGCTTTGTCCTATCAGGTGACACGGAAGGACCTGTGATCCAAACTTGGCACTCGATCTTCTATAAATTGGTAACTTCACCCCATTTACAAAGGACTCCTCTTTTACTACTTTCTCTCTAGTCTTACTATATTTTCTCTATATCCAAATACTGACTTTGGCATCGGAGCTTAACCTAGGACTTCCCCTGCAAATACAAGTATCGGAGTCGACGAATCGGAGTGAGTCTGACCTGAAGACCCTCACCGGAAAACTCGGCTTCATCACGATTCTTTAGAAAATTTTCCCCGTACTTAAATCCTTTCTAAACTCTTAGAAGGATTAAAGAGTTTCTAATAGACCTATGGTCTTAATCTTAGTTTTAATGATAAGTTAAAAAATATATGATTTTGTTTAATGCTTTGAACTTGAAGAGTTGTGTAGAAAAAATGCAGCAAAACAGAGTGCACGAGTGCTCGTCTGAGTCGGACAACAACTCGTATAAAGACCTGAAGCCTTTCAAGAAATAGCTCGAGAAAGCAAAGTTTAAGAATAGCTTTGAAGTTGAGTCTCGACACCCTCTCGAAGTCGAAGCTAAACCCAGAAAGGTTCAAGCTCCAGTATAGACAGGCTCTAGATAGCCTTTGATGCTACTGGCCAAAAAGAAGAGAAAAATTGTGAAACTTCTAACCCGAGCCTAGACACCCTCTAGATAGCATTCTAGCTACCTAGAATTGTTCGACACTAAGCCTAGACACCCTCTTGACTTAGAAGCCATTAAAGACAAAAGAAACGACAAAAGAAGAGCTAGCCGTTGTAACCAAAAATTAAAGTTTTGGGAAGGTTTGAACCCGGGGTTCGACGTTGAGGCCTGCAATCTAAGGTTCCAACGGGTAGATTTTTAGCTAGTCATTTTTTAACGTTGGAGGTCATTTTTCACTTCTATAAATACCCCCTAGCTCGAAATTGAAGGCTAATCATCTCCTCTAAGTCTTCTACACTCAAGCATCATTCGAGAGATTTTTTCACACATTTACTTGTCAAATTAACTTGTTGAGTTAGGATTAACTTGTAGAAATTTTTTTTTTAAAAAAGGGCCAAGAACCTAATTCACCCCTCCCCCTCTTAGGTTCATCTTAGGTTGCTATTGACAATTAGGGATTTTTAGTTTCCCCTAATCCTTTTTACAAAGAAGAAGTGTAATGCTATAAAACAGCTAGCTATTATAATAAGGATCTTACCAACTACCTAACTTTGACAATGATGAGCTAGAGCTTTGAAATTAAGAGTTTTGATGCTGAAGATATATTGACAATAAGATGAAGAGAGGTGGCCTTTAGGTCTTGAAGAGGTAGTATTTATAGGAGAAGGTTTTGATTTGAATTGGAGCTCAAACCAGTTGAAGAGATGACACAATGCCATTTTCCCCAAGCTTCAGGAAATGGGTTCGAAGGCGGACTTCGACGTCGACCCTTCCCAGAATATGAATTTTGGCTTCAATGGCTAAGTCTTTTGGCGCCGAGTGTCAGTAATGCCTTTGGTACATTCTTTTTTTTCTTCTAGCTTCGACGTCAACATGGTCTCAAGCTTTTCTGTCGAACATTTCTGGGTATGTTCTTCGACGTCGAACCGGTCTCAATCTTCGGTGTCGAGGTTTTGCTGGTTTTCCTTTTATTTGGGCAATAGCTTCAAAGGGCCTCGAGGTGACGTCGAGCTGGTGTTATGCTCCGGTATCTAGAATTTGCCTAAGTATTTGAACTGCACTATTACTTGAGACAAACATTAAATATTTTCAGATATTTGTTAACTCATCATTGAGACCAAAGGTATAACAATCTCCCCATTTTTAATGATAACAAAACAAATATGGAAATTTCATAATAAATCAAAAGTAAAATAATTGAGTGTAAAACTCCCCCTTAATTTAAGATCTCTCTCTAAATTCTTACCTCCATTTTCACCCCAATTTTGTCATCTTAAGACATTTTTGAAAGAAAAATGTATACAAGTGTAAAACAACTCAATCATACATAGAAATGATTAGGGCATGAGGTGAACATTTAGCTTTGTTCTCAAATAAGAAAATTACTCTTTTGGCAATAGTTTTGTAAAAGTATCAGCCAATTGATCTTTAGTAGGCACATGTTGCAAGTAAATTTCTTCTTTTTAAACTAAGTCTCTAATGAAATGATGCTTGATGTCAATATGTTTAGTTCTTGACTGTTGATTTGGATTTTTCAAAATGTTGATTGCACTTGTATTATCACACATAATTGGAACACAATCAAAGTTCAACCCAAAGTCAAATAAGTTGATGGAACACGGATTCGACGTGGCCCAACCCAATATGTGAGGGGGCAGCCCATTGCTCGAAGCGACCTATCAACCTCATGGAGCCCTGAGAAGGGAGTGCTAATCCTTAGAGGGCCGACGCCTCTGCCTAGAATGGTGCAACAAAGGGGTTGCACTCAAAGATAAACATGAAAATGGAGAGGAGATCACCTCAGAATCAATCTTCTTAAATCAGACGACTACCATAGCTAAAGGATTTACTTTCCATCTCACCAGATAAGGAATGAATCAAGAAGATCGAGGTAGAATCACCGCAAGATTCTCCCACTATAACAGAGAAACCGTTCGACTATAAATACATAACTACAAGCTATTCCAAAGGTACACAATACACTAGAACCCTAATCACTATACACTCTGAATCTCTTGTACAAACTTAAGCATCAGAGCTTCTTAGGGGAACTAATCCCCGCCATTTGTAGGTACTTGTTCGAGGAGCCTCAGAAAGCAGGTGACGACCTTGGCACTCAGTGGGCCGCCAAATCGAGGCTCATCATAAGGTATGCTTCATCCAAATAATTTGTGTACAACATGAAGAAGCGGCTAAATATTCTGATTCGTCTGTGGACAACGATACACTAGGTTGTTTTTTACTAAACCATGAAACAAGACATTTCCAAGCAATTGACATGTTCCACTTGTACTTTTTTTTTTTATCAATTAAACAACACAAAAAATCTGCATCCGTGTACCCAATTAAATGAAAATTATGACACTTAGGATACCACGAGCCATAATGAGTATTTTCTATATATCTAAGAATTATTTTAATAGAACATAAGTGAGATTCTTTAGGTGCATCTTGAAATCGTGCACATAGGCAAACGACCTGCATAATATCTGGACTACTATAGTAAAGCAAACTACCAATCATACCCCTAAACACTTTTGATCAACACTTTAGCCTTTTTCATCTTTATCAAGTTTAGAAGTAGTGCACATAGTTGTAGCAATAGCTTTACAATTTTTATGTTACATTTCTTAAATTTTCCTTAGTGTATTTACTTTGCAAATAAATATACCTTGATTTGGATGTTTGTTTAATTTGAAATCCTAAAAAGTAGTTTAACTCGCCCATCATGCTCATTTCAAACTCACTATGCATAATATTGGCAAATTCATCACATAAATCATTTTAGCACAAAAAACAATATCATCAACATAGATTCGAACAAGAAGCAAATTGCTATGCTTATCAAATTTAGTGAACAATTTAGTGTCAAATTGACCTCTTTTAAAGTTATTAGTAAGCAAGTAAGATGTTAATCTTTCATACCAAACTCTAGGAGCTTGTTTCCAACCATATAAAGTTTTAACAAGTTTAAACACATGATTTGAAAATTGAACATCCTCAAAACCAGGAGGTTATTTCAAACTTCTACGTTTAAAAAACCATTAAAAATGCATTTTTCACATTCATTTGATACAATTTAAAGCCTTTAAAACATTCAAAAGCAAGCAATATTCTAATAGATTCAAGCCTAACTACGAGAGCAAAGGTTTCATTATAATCAATTCCTTCCTCTTGTATATGTACTTGTGCAACTACCCTAACTATGTTTCTAGTTACTTCTCCTAGTTCATTTAACTTGTTCCTAAAAATCCATTTAGTGCCAAGAATAAAATGATTTTTAGGTCTTTCAACAAGTTTCCACACTTTGTTTTCGTTCAAATTGGGCTAGCTCATCTTGTATAGGAAAAATCCAATTTTCATCAAATAAAGGTTCTTTTATATTTTTGGCTCAACTTTTGAAAGAAATGCAACATTATTTTCAAAAATATGATTTTCAAAAACTCTATTTCTAATTTTAATGCCTTTAGAAGGATCTCAATGATAAGATCTTGAAAAGATTTCTAGTGAACTTTCAATCCTTAGGAAGTGGGTTAGCATCAGAAGTAGATAGAGTAGGCATATCAACAACATCTTGTAGTGAAACACTTTTTTCAAATTAGTCGGCAAGGTATTAACATCAAAATCATCATCATTACTTTGAGTTTTTGAAATGGAATTTTCATCAATTTCAACATGCATACTTTCTTCAACTAACAGTGTCTTAGAAAAATTCCTTCATTGGATTTACAATCATATTTTTCTAAGTGCGCTTTTGTCTTCAAAATAAAGCATTTGCACCCAAAGACTTTGAAGTATTGAATGTTAGGGGTTCTAGAAAAAGTAAGCTCACATGGATTTCTTTTTTTATAAAAATAACTATTTTGGTATCAAAAAGTTATTTGATAAGTTATAGATTTTACTTGTTTTTATAAATATAATTCATTAGTACGTTTTATATTTTCATATTATTTGTTTGGTGTTTTATTGCAAAATTAATATTTTTTGTATGTAGTTATTAAAAATTAATGCAAGAAAAAAATCATAAGTTTTGAATACTTCAATATTTAGATGAACATACTGTTGGGTATCTACTCAAATTTCTAATACAATAACTATTGGGCCAGTTAATTTAGGCCTATTAGGGCTTGTCTTTTTGTATTATAAATAGGTGATATTTGTAATAGATTAGGGCATGCTAAACAAAGAGCATCCACCCAGGGGTGTAGAGCTAAGGCCTTGGGTGATGAGGGCATCCCCAGCCCTACGCCAAGTCAATACACAGAGGATCCCAGTTCGAGCAATGAGGACTCGGAAAGTGCAGCAGAGGTTCTTGTGCTCTATAGAGGCCCGCTAATGCTCCAGGACCCGAGCCCATATCAAAGAGATCCGTTCGTTGACATAGTTGGGCCTATAACCCGAAGAAGGACAAGGAAGCTCAGAGAAGATCTTGAAAACCTTGTTCAAATGAGTGCTACAGAAACCCAACTCGTTACGGACACAAACGCCCTTGAAGAGAATAGAAGGAAGGATAAAAGCGTCACTTTACTCTCCATCACAGAGGAAATGGCGCCTACTAATCAATCCAGCGAAAGGAAAAGGCATTTCTTGAAGTTCTTGATTTTCTTGAAAATCTTGAATTTCACGGTTTGCTGAATCTTGAAGAATCTTGAAATTCTTGATTTTTGGCGTTCCAAAAAGATTTCGGGAGATTCCAGAAGATTCCAGAACCTCCCTACATCAACTCCACCATGCGCCACCTCAAAATGGGCCGAAACCACCTTGAAGTCCATCTCATCAATTTCGGCCAGACCAAGCCCACAAGGAGACAGCCCACACGCCACTTGGAAGCTTAGGTTAGGGAAGGATTAGGATTTGTGCATGTTTCCTAATTCTACTCAAAGTTTGTTACCAGTTAGTTAGGGTTGTTACAAGTTTGTTACAACTTGGGTTGACTTGTAGTTAGTTTCCAAAAAGGTTTACCTTCTTGAAACCTTTTTGTGATTTGTTTATTTCCTTATTTCTTTTTGTAACTTCGGCCAGCACTTCCTCCTTGCAGCCAAATTCCTTTTCTTTAACCAATCCTAGTTCCATTAGGATTTGGTTCTTGTATGAAATCAATCTCTTGATTGGTTTCCAATTTCACTTCCTTTTCCTAGTTCATTTAAGACTTAAATTCGGCCACCCCTCCCCTATATGAGGGCAGCCGAATTCATCATTATATTTTAGTTGATTATTGATTAAGTTAGAATTTATACTTCTTTAATCACTCCTTTATTTTGGGCTTATGTAATTTGCATGCTTGTTAATTGCTAAATGTCAAGAAACTATAGACTAATAGATAATTCGAATTCTAGAGTACTCCACTTGGTTTGAATTGCATGTTTAATTTTTGTAAGTTAGTAGTCTGCCGAATCCAAGGGTAAGGATTCTAGGGTTTAAGAGCAGTGTCTTGCATTCAGACTTTCCTTGGCACATTCCGCGTAGAGTTCTTGGTTTCCAAAAGCGTTGGGAATCAGGGATTCGCATCAATTGGTATCATAGCGCCAAGGCTATTTGCTCGACCGGAGGAGACTGAAGTAACTAAGTTGAATCATCAGGTGTTTTCTCTTCCTTTATTCTACTTTAATTAATGAATTTGTGGAAAAGAACGCTCCTTTTTGAGAATTTTTTTTTTATTTTTCTTAAATAAACTTTCAATTTTGATCATATTGCTTTGCTAGTAAAATTGAAATTGTGGATTGAAAAAGGAAGAAGAATTTGCGAAAAGAAAGGGTTAAAATCGGTTTCCTAATAATTTGGGAAAATCGGTTTTAGGATTTTAAAGCTAGGGCTCTTTTGCTCACTTTTGGTACTGTTTTTGCAATTGCCTTTGTGGATCCAATTAGTGCTATTTTTGGTTGAAATTAAAGGATAACTGACACTTTTTGTTGCTAAAATTGCTCTTTATTGGACTGTTTTACACACCTCTCCCTATTTGCAATTTTATTGAATTCGGTAAACTTTGGCGGTTAAAGTTAAGCCACTCACCTTGTTTTGCAATTTGTGATATATCTGCACGCCTACCTTGTTTTGAATTCTAGAAAATATCGAATTCCTGAAACTGTATCATCGTGCTGTCTAAAGTTCTAAATCGCATATTTGGATTGGGAGGTGATAAAATTGCAATTTTTGGTATCTTTGTGGCAATTGTTTCAAGGATTGATATCTCCATGGTTTAAAGTGTGCCTGCAAAGTTGATAGTGTTTATTCATCAACACTACTCCCCACAGCAGTACGCTCCAAAACCAAAGAGGTTTCTTTTCTTCATTGGGAATCTTCTTCTCTGTCATTGTGCTTGCAAAGTTGATAGTGTTCGTTTTCGCCACTACTCTCCACAGCACCACAGTGACATCTGGGGAATTTTTCCGCCACAGGGGTTAAAATTTTCTTTTTTGAAAACTTGGATAATTGGTTGGAATTGGTTTCTTGATTACCTGTTGGGTAGGGTGATCACTTCTTGGGTTAGATAGGTATTTCCTGATTTGTTCCAAACCTGCTGATTATTCTTGTTTCTTCAATTGAATTGCCCTGCTTCTTAAAGCTTGCTGTCTTTTCGTGCTACCTGAACGATTATTCTGAATTATAGCTTGAATTTTGTCTTCGTACACTGTCATTATCTCTGAACTTTGAGGGCTTCTCCCCGAAAGTTCCTTATCGGTGTGCTTCTTATTTGAGCTATATTATCAAAATTCTTTTTTGAAAAGTGTTTTTTACAACTGAAAATCGAACCAAGTTCTTTTTTTCGAAAGATTTTTGACTACTTTCCTATATAGTTTGTTCTTTGTGTGATTGATTGCTTGCTTGTTACCTTTGCCCAGGATTTTGTGAAATTAATTGAGTATACAGGACTGAGGTAAAAGGCTGAGTGATCCAGCACATAAGGTTTGCCATAACTAAGAGCGATACACAGGGTTGTGTGTAGTTTTTAGAAGGGCCATTCAAGGGGAACAAGGGAGTAAGGTTACTCTGCTCACTTTTACTTGTTCTTAGCAGGGATCTTTCTTGGTTACTAGGCATGTCAGGAGGAGACGGGCCCCTAGTTACGAATGCGTAACTCATGGCTGCCATTGCGAATTTAACCAATCAATTCGCAGACCAGGCAGCAGGATCGGTTCGAGGAGGAGGAAGACATCCACACCCCACGGGCTGGCACTGATACAAAGCCCTTTGAAGGTCTAAGTCAAATGAAGACATCTGTGCCTTCTTTCAGTGGAGGTACGGACCCCGAAGAATACTTAGACTGGGAGATCAAGATGGAGCGAATCTTTGAGCTTCACTCGGTTCCCGAACACAAGAAGGCTCCACTCGCGGTGGTCAATTTCACCGAATATGCACTCGTTTGGTGGAATCAGGAGTTGGACCAGAGGCGCAATACCAGGCCTATGCGTGCACGTGCGCCACCTATTTCATGGTTTGATTTGACGACAGCGATGCGCAAGACTTTTGTACCTCCGTATTATTTTAGAGAATTGTATAGGAAGTTACACACTCTTGTACAGGGTTCTTTAACTGTTGATGCTTATTATAAGAAATTAGAGATGGCTAAATTAGGGCCAATGTAATAGAGGACGATGCTGCCAGCATGGCACGTTTTCTTAGTGGGCTTAATAGAGGGATAGCTTTAGCGGTAGAATTGCATAATGCTACTAGTTTGATTGAAATGCTACACAAAGCCAGGGTGATGGGAGAATACTTGAAGATGGTTCCACCAGCTAGGACGCCTGCTAGCGCCCCTACTACTTGGAGAAAGAATCCGGTGTACACGCCAACACCCGCCAAGAAGCCGTTCAACCCTGAACGTAAGCTATTCACTCTACCCCAACCACCTCTTCTTCTTCAGCAGCTAAAACGCCAAGCACCCCCAGGCAGAGCATTTCGCAGATCACTTGCCATAGGTGTTTTGGCTGAGGGCATTACATGCGGGACTGTCCTAACATCATAAAAGTACTATTAGGGCAGGATGGTGAGTACATCTCAGAAGAAGAAGACAACGATGAAGAAGCCAATCGCATCCCAGAGTTGGCTGACAACAGCAAATCCGATACAGAGGAGGACATTCATCGCCCTGAAGACTTTAGCCAGATGGCCATTGTGTCCCGATCCTTAACTACAGCTGTTGCCTAGGATGCTTCTCAATGGACCAACATCTTCCACACCAAGACCAAAGTTAATAGAGGTGTATGCGTTCTGATAGTTGATGGCGAGAGCTGCACCAATATCGCCAGTGAATACATGGTTGAAAAACTCAAGCTCCCAACAGTTAACCATCCACATCCGTACCGGCTGCAATGGCTTGACAGGTCAGATGGCTACAGAGTCACCAAGCAGGTGCGAGTTACTTTCGCTATAGGTAAGTTCGAGGGACAGGTTACTTGTGATGTGCTCCCTATGGAGGCATGTCACATTCTGCTCGGACGACCAGGGCTCTTTGACATGAAGGCTACACATTACGGGGTTGCTAATACCTACTCAATTTACCAAATGGGCAAGATCCATACCTTTTTACCTCTCTCCCCACAGGAAGTTCGTGCTGAATCCGTCAGGATGAAGGACAAGATCACCACATGGGCAGCTGAAAAGCGACAAGACAAGGGAAAGAGTAAACAAATTGTAAAGGGTAGTAGTAAGGCGAACTCTGATAAGCCTTCAGAAAAAGATACTAGTCGTGGCCTTTTTGTCACAGTGGGGAAAGTCGAACAAGTGTTAAGGGGAAATGGTTGTATCTTTGTACTTATTGCTCAGGATGATTCCACTAACCTTGACGACGTCCCTAGGGATCTCCCTATGGAAGTCAAGTTTCTTTTGCAGGAATATGAAGATGTGTTTCCTGAAGAGCTGCCGGCAGGAGTGCCCCCTCTTCGTGGAATTGAGCATCAGATTGACTTCGTGCCTGGCTCATCAATTCCAAACCGCCCGGCGTACAAAGCAAATCCGGAGGAAACAAAGGAGCTGTAACGTCAGGTTGACAAAATTTTAGGTAATGGTCAGGTAAGGGAATCTTTAAGCCCTTGTGTAGTACCTGTTATTCTTGTTCTAAAAAAAGATGGTACTTGGAGAATGTGCATGGATTGTAGAGCTGTTAATAAAATCACCATTAAGTATAGGCATCCTATCCCTAGGCTTGATGACATGCTAGAAGATTTATATGGCTTTACTATTTACACAAAAATAGATCTAACACAAGGCTATCATCAAATAAGAATGAAAGAAGGAATGAATGAAAAACTGCTTTTAAAACTAAATTTGGTTTGTATGAGTGGTTAGTTATGCCGTTCGGCCTCACAAATGCACCTAGTACTTTCATGCGATTAATGAATCATGTGCTTAGGAAGTTTATAGGGAAATTATTGTGATTTATTTTGATGATATTCTGATATATAGTCGAAGCATTCCTGAACACATAGAGCACATTAAGTTGGTATTAATTGAGTTACGTGATAATAAATTATATGCCAATATTAAAAGTGTACATTCTGTGTGGAGGAAGTTGTCTTTCTTGGGTTTGTTGTTTCGATGATAACACAAAGGTGAAAGCCATTCGTGAATGGCCTACTCCCACCTCGGCCTCACAGGTAAGATCGTTCCATGGGTTAGCTAGTTTTTACCGGAGGTTCGTGAAGGACTTCTCAACCAAGGCCGCACCCCTCAAAGAATTGTGTAAGAAGAATGTTCCATTTTGTGGGGTCAGGCACAGGAAAACGCCTTCACTATTCTTAAGCATGATCTCATTCATGCTCCTCTTTTAGCATTACCTGATTTTGATAGAGTTTTTGAACTAATGTGATGCTTCAGGAATTGGTATAGGTGCTGTTTTAATGCAGGAAGGAAAACCTATTGCCTACTTTAGTGAGAAACTCAAGGGAGCTGCCTTAAATTATCCGACATATGATAAGGAGCTCTACGCCGTGGTAAGGGCATTACAAACTTGGCAGTACTACTTGATGGCCAAGGAGTTTATTGTCCATTCAGATCACGAGTCCCTTAACACCTTAAGGGACAGGGTAAGTTGAACAGACGTCATGCTAAATGGGTTGCTTTTATTGAAACTTTTCCTTATATTATTAAGTATAAAAAGGGAAAAGATAATATGGTAGCTGATGCTCTGTCACGCAGGTATGAATCCCTCGCTATTCTTGATCATGCATCTATAGGATTTTCATATCTAAAGGAATTGTATGCTTCTAATCCTGATTTTTCTATGTTATATGAAACATGCGAAAATGGTGCATTTCAGAAGTTCTTTAAGCAGAATGGTTTTTTATGTAAGAACAATAAGCTATGCATCCCACATAGTTCATATAGGGAACTGCTAGTGCGTGAAGCACATAATGGGGGGCTAATGGGTCACTTTGGTGTAACTAAAACACTTGACATGTTAAAGGAACACTTTTACTGGCCTAAAATGCGAAAGGATGTAGAAACTATTTGCTCACGTTGCATTAACTGTTTAAAACAAAGTCTACTTCCAAACCCCATGGTCTTTATACACCTTTACCTATTCCAACTGTTCCTTGGACTGACATCTCTATGGACTTTATTCTAGGGTTGCCGAGGACACAGCGAGGTAATTACTCAATTTTTGTCGTGGTGGACAGATTTTCTAAAATGGTCACTTCATTCCTTACAAGAAAACAGATGATGCCAGACACGTTTCAGCTACATGGAATCCCACGTATAATCGTCTCGGATAGGGATGTTAAATTTTTGAGTTATTTTTGGAAAACATTGTGGTTTAGACTAGGCACTAAATTGTTATTTTCTACTACTAGTCATCCACAAACGGATGGTCAAACTGAGGTGACCAACCGAACAGTAGGGAATTTGTTAAGGGCACTGATTAAAAGTAATCTTGCAGGTTGGGAACAGGTCTTGCCGATTGCAAAATTTGCCTACAATCGAAGCATTCATCAACTGGATTTTTGCCCTTTGAAGCTGTCTACGGCTTCAATCCGTTGACGGTCATGGATTTATTGCCACTGCCCCTGAAGGATCAAACAAGTCTGGATGGCGAACAGAAAGCAGACACCGTCAGAAGAATTCATCAAAGGGTTCGAGAGAACCTTGAAAGGAAAAACGCCAAGTATGCTTCAGATGCAAATCAAAGTCGCAAGGCTGTGAGCTTTGAACCAGGAGACTGGGTTTGGGTTCACATGAGGAAGGAAAGGTTTCCAACAGCCCGGAGGACTAAACTCCACCCCAGAGGCGATGGGCCTTTTCAAGTTATAGCAAAGATGGGAGATAACGCCTACAAACTGGATCTGCCAGGTGAGTATAGCGTTAGTGCATCTTTTAATGTTGCTAACTTGTCTCCGTTTAATTTTGACCAGGATCTTGATTCGAGGTCGAATCCTTTCCAACCGGGAGGGAATGATGAGGGCATCCCCAGCCCTACGCCAAGTCAGTACACAGAGGATCCCAGTTCGAGCAATGAGGACTCAGAAAGTGCAACAGAGGTTCGTGTGCTCATAGAGGCCCGCCAATGCTCCAGGACCCGAGCCCATATCAAAGAGATCCGTTCGTTGACATAGTTGGGCCTATGACCCGAAGAAGGACAAGGAAGCTTAGAGAAGATCTTGAAAACCTTGTTCAAAGGAGTGCTACAGAAGCCCAACTCGTTACGGACACAAACGCCCTTGAAGAGAATAGAAGGAAGGATAAAAGCGTCACTTTACTCTCCATCACAGAGGAAATGGCGCCTACTAATCAATCCAGCTGAAGGAAAGGGCATTTCTTGAAGTTCTTGATTTTCTTGAAAATCTTGAATTTAACGGTTTGCTGAATCTTGAAGAATCTTGAAAATCTTGAAGAATCTTGAAATTCTTGATTTTTGGCATTCCAAAAAGATTTCGGGAGATTCCAGAAGATTCCAGAACCTCCCTACATCAACTCCACCATGCGCCACCTCAAAATGGGCCGAAACCACCTTGAAGTCCATCTCATCAATTTCGGCCAGACCAAGCCCACAAGGAGACAGCCCACACGCCACTTGGAAGCTTAGGTTAGGGAAGGATTAGGATTTGTGCATGTTTCCTAATTCTACTCAAAGTTTGTTACCAGTTAGTTAGGGTTGTTACAAGTTTGTTACAACTTGGGCTGACTTGTAGTTAGTTTCCAAAAAGGTTTACCTTCTTGAAACCTTTTTGTGATTTGTTTATTTCCTTATTTCTTTTTGTAATTTCGGCCAACACTTCCTCCTTGCAGCCGAATTCCTTTTCTTTAACCAATCCTAGTTCCTTTAGAATTTGGTTCTTGTATGAAATCAATCTCTTGATTGGTTTCCAATTTCACTTCCTTTTCCTAGTTCATTTAGGACTTAAATTCGGCCACCCTCCCCTATATAAGGGCAGCCGAATTCATCATTATATTTTAGTTGATTATTGATTAAGTTAGAATTTATACTTCTTTAATCACTCTTTTAATTTAGGCTTATGTAATTTGCATGCTTGTTAATTGCTAAAAGTCAAGAAACTATAGGCTAATAGATAATTGCTCTGTCTATTAATCAAAGCTTTGTTTCGAATTCTAGTTTACTCCACTTGGTTTGAATTGCGTGTTTAATTTACTTTTGTAAGTTAGTAGTCTGCCGAATCCAAGGGTAAGGATTCTAGGGTTTAAGAGCAGTGTCTTGCATTCAGACTTTCCTTGGCATATTCCGCGTAGAGTTCTTGGTTTCCAAAGGCGTTGGGAATCAGGGATTCGCATCATTTGGGCAAGTGAGAGATGGAATGCCGTTGTGAGTTCATAAGAGACAATGAAGATTCCTGCTTATGTCTCTGACGTTGACGTTGGTAAGTCGTTGCGAAGTCATAGGAGATGATTGATGTTCCTGCCTATGCTTTCGATGAAGACGAAGACGATGTTGTTTGTAGGTTGTTTTGAGGCCATAAGATATGTGTGTTCATGCTTATGCCTTTGACGACGAGATTGTAAGAAAGGGAGAGTGATAATAGAATAGAGGGCGAGAGACATTGTATGTTGAGAGTGTGTACATTGTAAACTCTTCAATTGTTTGATTCCTATATGTGAAGGAGTAGTCAGTATTTTTGTGGAGTAGATCTGTTGAGATCGAACTACGTTATTTCTGTTTTCAATTTCGCTGCAGTGTTCTTGTTGGATATTTCTTCCAACAAGTAGTTCAAAGTTCTTAAGAGGGGTAAGAGGGGTGTTTATTCCTAGCACATACTTATCTAACAAGAACAATATTTAAATATTTTGATCTAGATGTTAGAAACTGAATTTTCAACAGTTCAAATTTAAGCTACTTAATTAGTTCAACAGTATACTTTTGGCATTAAACATTGAGATTTAAGCCTTACTCTCTCTCGATCTGTTCTCAAATAAGTGTTGCCTTAAAGATTGACACACAAATTAAGAAAAGTGGGATTTTTTTTTTCCTTTTATTCCTTTTTTTTTTAACTACAAATTTAATGAGGATTTTTGTAATGTAAATGTAAATGTAAAAATAATGTAATTAATACTATTAGATGAGATCAATTCAAGTAAGGTAAAATTGGAAATTTTATACTCTCTATGTTCCATTATACTTTCACACATGTACAACTTTTAAGGACGTCTAAGGTAAAACATTTTTAAAAAGCTAATTTGACACTATTGGTTTCAATTATATCCTTGTTTTTAAGTATAGATTAATTGTGGAATACGTAATTATATTAGTAAGGGTATGATGAGTGAAAAAATCGAAAGTGAACTCTTCTATTAATACAAAAAATATTTTTTAAAATAGAATCTTCTAATAAAACAAAAGAAATAACTTTTTGTATTGAAATGTGAAAAGTAAAAAAAAAAAAAAAAAGAAATTTCTGTGAGGTAATTAAAGAGTAATGATAGACATTTCAACTAATTAATAACAACTTTTACATTAGTAATTCATGTGACATGCATTCATTAGTCAATTATGTGATATTAATAATTATTTTTCAGAAAAATATAACCAATGACTACATGCCACAATTGTTAGTTTACAAAAGTTGTTTTGTAATCAATATATGAGATGTCTATCATCACTCTTAAAGAACAGAGGCGAGGAAGTTTTACTATTAAATGCCCAAACTTAGATAGGTGAAGCTAGCAAATCTTGGAATAATTAATGTTTAATTAATTTGATTACACGCATTCCTTGGTCCCGATTGTCTGGGTAATATAAGAGGTCACCTATGTTGACTAACAATTACTTTTAAATCTAATAAAAAAATGATTCAATATTAATACAAGCAATTAAAAATAAAAAATGAATCTTTATTGTCATCACAGTCACCTGCCTCACAATCACACGCTTGAAACCTCACATTCTCAGATTCACACCCAAAACATTCATTCGTTCGACTCGAATTATTATTATTTTTTAGCCTGCTCAGTCCTCTTCTTTCTCTTTCTTCTTGAACTCATCAGATTCTAAAAGTATTGTTGCTGTTGCCATCCAAAGTTATCGTTTCCTCCACAATCTTTTTCTTCTCCGATTTGCAAAAGGTATACCCAGAAGAAATTCCTGTCAATTTTCACATTGACAGGTTGCTTTTCCCTTTCACATCGCCCCAGGTCACAAGCAACTGGGCAAATGTAGTTTTCTTACGGTGTGTCTGAAGGTAATGTGACAAAGGGCCGTTTCCGATCAAATCAAGAAATAGAGCAAAGCATCATGACTTCAACTTCCTCCAAAGAAAATCCCAAAATGACCTATCCCAAAACTCTTTTACAGATTTTGGCTTCATCTGGCGGCTTAGCAGTGTTCTTAATTATTGCTTCGTCCCTTTTGATCTCACACCCGATCGGTTCCACAGTTAGCAGCTATATTTATGGGGTAGATCATCCGGGAAAAGTTGATATTTTTGATAAGATTAATAAAACACCGATTTCTGAGCCATCTGATCCCGATGAAAATGGAAATAGCCGGAATTCATCTGGGATTGTGCTTGAAATGGTGCCCAAGGATTCGACTGATGCTACTAAGAATGCTGAAAGTGTCAGTGCTAAATCTCATGTTTCGGATTTAGTGGATGACTCTGATGTGCAGAAAAGAAACACAACGGTGGCTAATTTTGAGGGTTCAGGTATCATATTTGCTGTTTTTTTTTTTTTTTTAATTTTTTTTTTTTAGGTTTTAGAATTTGTCTTTGATTTGGTTTCTCTGGCTTCTGATCCAATTTTAAGACAGCCTCTTTGTTTGCATAGTTTTTTCTTTCAGGATATCATGATAAGTGTGTTTGCATGCATAGTTTTGGATTTCAGGTCCTGGCACTCATTCTGATGGCATGAATCGGACCTAGTTTTTGGGTCTTGGGTGTGGCTACTTATTCCCTTTGCATATTTTAATCCTATCTAGTCAAGCTCATAGGCGAGCATTCTGCTTTTAGGAATTGGAAATCTTTCTTGCTTGTATTGTTGATGTTAAGAAGATAGAGTGCAGCTTGGATGCTTTCCACTTTACATGTTTGTCCATAAAAAAATTTCAGCATCAGGATCTGTGTTTGCAGGCTTTAAAATCTAATTATGTTGGAATTTTTTTCCCTCAGATTGATCCTTCTGTTGATGATGCTTCTATTACTAATGCATCTCCCAAGGATAGAACCAACTTGGTTGCTTCTATATTTCCAAGTGTTGAATGTTCCATAGCCTTGATAAATTGTGAACTAATATGTATACTGACACTGTATGCCAATCTGTTGAACTGTGTCTCATTTTCTGATCCGGAATGTTCAGTATTGTCTTTGTTGTAGTTCTACAAAACAATGTTTTAAGGCCCATAGTCAGAATAAGTTTTTTCTTTACGAGGTTGTTGAGAGCCCCTCCGTAGCAAACAAAGTTCTTAAGAGAAACAAGACATTCTTATGGTGATTCATAGTTTTTCATTTAATGCTTTTAAATGATTCAAAGAATTTTTGTTACTTACTTGGTGTCCTATTAGGCTTGTAAGATAGTTATCTTCTCCAGTCTAGTCTGAATTTATGTCATCATCGTGATTTCTTGTAGGCAGCTAGTATATTGTCTTGATAAATTGTCAACTAATATGTGTACTGATCACTGTAAGGGCAATCTGTTGAACTGTGTCTCGTATTCTGATCCTGAATGGTCAGTATTGTCTTTGATGTATATCTCTTAACGTCCATAGGGGCTTTACCAGGTTGAGAGCTCCTTCCTAGCAAACAAAAGAGTTCTTAAGAGCAAAAGACATTTGTATGATGATTCATAGTTTTTGATATAATGCTTTAAATGATTCAAAGAATTCTTGTTACTTATTTATTTGGTGGCTTATTATGCCTGTAAAATTACTACCTTCTCCACTTTAATCTGAATTTATGTCATCATTGTCATTTCTTGTAGGCAGCTAGTGTTTTGATGGTATTCCTATTCTTCAATGTTTCAAACTTTTGATGTAACTTTGCCCCACACTTGTTGCAGGTTGTGATCTTTACCAAGGAAAATGGGTTTATGATTCAACTGGACCATTATACAAAAGTGATTCCTGCCCTGTCCTGACACAGATGCAGAATTGTCAATCAAATGGAAGGCCTGACAAAGAATATGAGAACTGGAGATGGAAACCTGCTCAATGTGACCTCCCTCGGTTTGATGCTCAGAAGTTTTTGGAATTGATGAGAGGAAAGACATTAGCTTTTATTGGTGATTCTGTGGCTCGCAATCAGATGGAATCCCTGTTGTGCATTCTTTGGCAAGTAAGTAGTTTGATTTCTTTCTGAAGATCTTATGAACAATAATGGAAGCTTTTTTTTAATCTAAATTTACTCTCCGTTCTTGAATTCATCTACAGTCTCTTCTGTGCATCTTTTAAGTTGTATATACTCCATTTCTTGCTTTCATGGTTTTTCTTCTGCAAATCTGAATGTGCATGTTCAATCTAGATCTAAATGCTTCTGGCATCACTTTTATCCATAACCTAGAGGAAAATTTTTATGGCTTTCTCAGATTGTTGTGGCATGTTCTTTACTCTTATCTATAACCGAATTTTCTGTCATCATCATTGTTCATAACCTATAAGTAAGTAGGTAACTATTTATAGCTTCTTTCCCTGCTAGCCTTGTGCAATTACTTTTTTTCTCTTCCTTTGATTGGAAAATTCCAATCATGAGTTTTCCACTTCTGTTCGATGTTTGGTTGCATGTTCGTGTCAATGTATAGTATGAATATTACTTGGCCAAATGCTTGTTACCAAAGTATAAATTCTTTAAATTGTGAAAGTTTGCTGTTCATTGTTTTGCATCAGGGACATTCTTTTGTTTTTGTTAATTTTAGTTGGAGTAAATGAAGGTAGAACCACTGCCTATGCAGAATGAACATATTAGCTAATGCAGATGCTTCTTCATGATGTATTTAAGTACTAGGACTACCACCAAAATTACATACTAAAATCAGTTGCAGAAATTGAAAGGATGATTACTTGGATTAGTTCATGCACTTCTGTGGAGCTGTTGATATTTATACCACCAGAAACACAAGCAAACCACATTCCCCCCCCCCCCCCCCCCCCCCCCCCCCCCTTCTTTTTCATACTCAATTTTCATGTCTTCTTGTATAGCTTAAAATAAAGTTTGCACAGTGTTCGTTGACAATTGCTAATGGCTCATGTTGCCATATGTTATCCTGTTTACATGAGGATCTAGTTCTTATCACTCCCGGCTTTATTAGTTAGGCTGTGGCTGGATCTTATTCACATACATACATCTAGTGGACGTAGAACCGCGTCTGGAGACTCTCAAAAGAAGATAAAACGACTTTTCAAAAGAAAGATTCTTCCATCTAGAGGAGATGGCCGTTTATTCAGTATCGGACCATCCATAGCAGTAATATCACTACCTATTCATCCAGATCCTCAGAAGGTGTTAATGCAGGAATTCCTTTTTGCTGGCTAACAAACCCAAAATGTTTCTAGGGCTTGGTTCAGTTTAAACTTTATTAACTGCAATCAAATCTAAATTTCTTCCATGTGCAACCTCTTTTAGAACTCCCTTTTTTTCAGCATTTTCACTTTCAGCATTTGCAATCTTTAACAGGTTGAAGTCCCAAAAAACCGTGGGAACAAGAAAATGCAACGGTATTACTTTAGATCTACATCCACAATGATTGTCCGGATCTGGTCTTCCTGGCTCGTGCACTTAACACCCGAACCATTTGATTTTGCTCCTGCTGGAGTGGACAAGCTCTTCCTTGATTCTCCTGATGAAAAGTTTATGGAACATATTCCAAACTTTGATGTAATTGTCCTCTCCTCTGGGCATTGGTTTGCAAAGCAGTCAGTATATATACTTAACAATGAGATTGTTGGTGGACAACTGTGGTGGCCTGACAAGTCTAAACAAATGAAGATCAACAATATTGAAGCTTTTGGAGTCTCTGTCGAGACCATTATCAGTGCAATGGTTCAGCATCCAAATTACACAGGTGTGACCATCTTGCGTTCCTATTCTCCTGATCATTACGAGGGAGGAGCTTGGAATACAGGAGGATCATGCACAGGAAAGGAAAAACCTCTGGCTGAAGGTGAACTGGTTGAAAATGGTTTTACCAATACAATGCATGAGAAACAGGTGACAGGATTCATCCGTGGTATCCGAAAGCAGACAAACAAATCCAAGATGGTATTAATGGATATCACTGAAGTCTTTAGCTATCGCCATGATGGGCATCCGGGTCCTTATCGAAGCCCCGACCCTAATAAAATTGTAAAACGAGGTCCAGATGGTAGGCCTCCGCCTCAGGACTGCCTGCACTGGTGCATGCCAGGTCCAGTTGATGTATGGAATGAAATGGTGTTGGAAATCATAACGAGGGAATTCGAGTCCAGAGGGAAAGGTACGTCGTGAGAAGTTTTCTCAAATTTTCCTTTGGTTCTAGCCTCACCTCTAGAGTTGCAGTTTTGTAGACAACACCAAATTTCTATCCTCAGTTTGTGTAGTAACTTGTTAGGTATAGTATAGATGTAAATGTGGTCGATAGACTACACGAGATTGTAGATTATTTTCGGACAAGAGTTGTAAGTTAAATAAATTATGCATCATATAGAACGAATTTTTTTTCATATACGTGTCAAATGAGTTGTAAATTCATTGTGGTTATGATTGTTATTCGAGTTTTATTTATTTATTTTTCTATTAATACTGATTTTTTCGCTAAAATTACAAAAGTATAGACTATTTTCTCTTACTTCCAGTAGTAGAGAAAGCGAAGTAGGTACTTTTGCCTTCTTTGGAAGTTGTCGGAAATAGTTTTTTTTTTTTTTTTTTTTTTTGTAAAGAAAGGGGAAGTTACCATGCTGTCATTGAAAATTGCTTAAAACAAATTTTTGCAAAGAAAGCAAAGTTACAATTACAAACCACAATTTTGAACAAAATTTCAAAGCCATAAATACTCTTCGCCAAGCTTTCGTTATTGTAGTCCATAGATTCAATTTGTAAGGCTGTTTTTTTTTTTTTTTTCCCTTTTTGACATAAAGTGAATGTATGATCTTTCAAAGGAAGGTGGTAAATTTACTTTTCTTTACAAAATAAAACTGTTTCATACAACTTTTAAAGAAAATGAAATTGGCAATTTTGCTTTCTTTACATATAATTCTTTCGGACAACTTTCAAAGGAAGTGAAATTACCCACTTCACTTTCTTTCTTTAAGTCAAAACTTTTAAAATAAGGGCAAATTGAACGCCTTCCAAGTAGAGAAAACGATGTTATCAATTTCATTTTCTGCTCAAAGTGTCTACAACTTTTTTCTTGTTTTTTTAACTGTTTGCCCTCAATTCCTATACCCTCACAAATAAAAGCAGGGATGGAAAAAAAAAAAAAGTCATAAAATGTAAGAATGGAACGGAAGTGAGAAGTGGTTCGCAACACTGAGACGAAGTTTACAGCATTGTTATCCAGAATACTAGCACCAAATATTCTATCACTGTTGGTCTTGGTTTCCCGAAAACCTTATTCGATTGCTCCCAACAATGATTCTATGGTGCCTCCAACAACTCCTGCCACATCCATGGAGCCTGCAGTTGTAAGAAAACCCAGTAAAACAACGGTATGTCTAAACGCAGGGAAAGAAAATGCTAAACGCAGGGAATGAGAGATAGTATTTTCCATTAATACCTAAATTGTCCCTTCTCACTCATAACTAGACATGACCACTGTTCCGGAACTGCAAGTTATGGTTCTAGAACAGCCGGTTCCGGTTCCTTAGAAAGTGCAACCGAAACCGGAACCTTGGGGGAACGGTTCTAGGACGGTTCCAGAACCTCCGGTTTCGGTTCCAAGATGGTTCCAGATTCACCATTTTCAGGTTCTGTCACAGTTTCGATTTCGATTCCGTCCCAATTTTAATTCTGTTACAATTGAAACAATTTTAATATAATAATTAGTTTATATTTATATATAATTTAATTTAATTTAATGATTGCTTAATAATATAAGTAAGGTAAATTAGATCATACGTTTATATGTTTTATAATATTATATATTTTATGTAAATAAATATATAATATAATGATAATAATAAATAAGAAATAACAAAATAGAAAGTAGCTTGAGTGATTATTCAACTCCCCCTAAAAGTCTTCAAAAAGGAGAGGACAAGAGTTCAAATCTTTTCATGTGATATTTAAATGCTATATAAGTTTTCGCATTATAAGAGGGAACTACCGATTCCCGGTTTCGGCCGGTTCCAAAATCGCCAGTTCCCGGTTCTCCGAAAGGTGGAACCGGAACCGGAACCTCCTAAGGCGGTTCCGGTTCTGGTTCTGGAACCGCAGGCCACGGTTCTGGTTCCGAGTCTGAAACCGTCGGTCCGGTTCCGGGTCGGTTCCGGTTCGAACCTGAACCGTGGCCATCCCTACTCATAACTCCCATCAGCCCCACTAACCCCACTAGCCCCACTATTATTATTATTATTATTTATTTATTAATCTTGTATGATTAATTGTTAAGATAAATGTTATAATTAAGTATGAATAATTTAGATATTATATTGAATGGTTAGACTTCTTCTTTTTTTTTTTTTTGTATTTAATGTGTTTAATTTAGACATAAATGCATTGTAAACTCATTTTAATTTATTTAATATTGGAATTATTTTAAATTTTATGTGTGTATAATGTATTGCGTTTATTTGTGTTGATGAGTATATTCATTGTTAAAAGTTAATATTATAATTAGGTGTGTATGATTTACGCATTATAATACATGGTTAGATTTTTTTTTATTTTATTATTTATGTTTAATTTTGAAATAAGTGTATTGTGCAAAAAAAAAAAAAAAAAAAAAATTAAGTGGCAAAAGGCTTGGAAACCTTTTATTGGGTTAGGATAAGAGGAGGTTAGGCGCCCTAACCTTCTTTTCCAGGGTTAGGAATCCTATCTCCAGAAAAGAAGGTTAGGGTATCTAGTCACCCTAACCTCATTTTTTAGGGTTAGGAAAAAAAGGTTAGGACGCCTAACCCCCTTTCCCCGGGGTTAGGAATCCTAACTCCAAAAAAGGAGGTTAGGGCACCTAACCTCATTTCTATGGAGTTAGGACCCTAATCCAAAAATGGTTTCCAAAGCCTTCTGCCACCTTGGATTTTTGTTTTTTTTTCCCTCCTTTTTGTAGGTCGCCCCGCAAGGGAGATGAAGCTCATAAATGGGTTTCATATTATGAAACCCGTTTCTTGGTTTCATAATTTGAAACCCGTTTCTGGGTTTCATATCGTTTCTGGGTTCTATCGGGTCTTCCGGGTTTTGGCAGCTTGGTCCGACGATTCACGGTGGTCGGCGATGATTCCGGCGGTGGTAGATTACTTTAAATGAAAGAAATGAAGGAATAGTGGGGCTGGAGGCACTAAAATGGGGGTAGGGGCAAATTTGGTAAGAAAGTAAAATACTATCTTTCCTTCCTTGCATTTAGCATTTTTCTTCCCTGCGTTTAGCATGACCCTAAAACAAACATCAATCTAATGACATTGTCTGCCGCAATAGCTTCAAGAAGTCCAGCTTTTGAAAACAAGATTCCCACCTTCGTTTTCTTCACAAACACTAGGACGCTCAATTTAAGGAGTAAACGAAGCTCTTGTCTTCGTTTTTTCAAAAATGAATATCATAACTTAGTTTTCTCTATTTTAGAAGTTGGCTTCTATTGCAGGAATTTTGACTTAAAAATTCATTTATTTGGCATTAAAAAAAATTATGTGGAGAAGGTTACTCCAAAGCAATGAGGTTTTTTTTTTTCCATTAATAATTATTTTTTCCAATAAAATTAAATATATATATATATATATAATATATTAGTTTCTCTAACTTCCATAAGTAGAGAAAATGAACTGGTAGATTCGCTTTTTTTGAAAGTTGGGGGTTCACAATTGATTTTCTTTTTCCAGAAAGAAAAATATGAATTTTTAAGTGATAAAAGAAGGAACAACTAAGTGAAGAATGTACCTTGTACTGAGTATAGGGCCACCTTCTTCACCACTTGACATGCTTTAATTCTTTGCCTTATTATTGTTACCACATCAAAAGCCAACTCAAAATCAAGAGTTGGTCTCTAGTGAAACCGGTTTACCTATGCAATTACAATTCACGTGAACAATAATATTACTATTCACATGAACATATATGTTTTATTTTATTAAAAAAAATTTGATATTTTAACAAAAGCAAAATGAGTGGGACTCTTCACAAGTATCAGTAATAATAATTTCAAGTATCACCCAAGAATGAAAAAAAAAAAAAAAAAACTTAATCACTATTTTGCTCCGGTGTTTTCACCTTTTTACTAATTATCCTTTGTTTTGGAAACTAACACTTAACCCCTTTGACTAAGTCAAATATAATAATCACATGAGCAAAATGGCCACCATTAAATGAGGACTCTCGTCTTCCTCTCTACTTCTCCGCCGCCGCCCTTCCTCTCTTCTCCCTCTCCCCCCGCCCTCTCTTCTCCCTCCCCCATCCCTCCTCTTCCCAAACCCAAACCAAAAACAAAAAAAACAAAAAAAAAACAAAAAAAAAACAAAAACCAAATTCAAAACTTATCTGGAAAGAAGAAGTGGGAAGCAAGTAGCTGTCGTTTGCGGGAGGAAGAAGTCTCAAAAAGGTAAGACGCGTTCTATATATCTTTATATTCTCATTTGTCGATAGGCTCTCCAAATACCCGTTCAGGGCGTTGAAAGCCTCGTCGGTCTCCAGCTTCGCCACGCTTTCTTTGTTCAAAATCTCGAACAAAGAAATCAGAAAAGCCTTGCGGCTGATTTGCGAGATTCCACCCCGTAGCGTTGTTTCGGGTTTGATTAAGCAATTAGCTCTTTTTACTTAATTTACAAGTGCCGATTATTATTATATTGTTTGATGAAATTGATTCAAAAATAGTTTTATTGCATCGAATTGCGTGCAATTACATGATTCTATCTTAATTGCTTGGTTTCAATGGAAGTGTTCAAACTCCATATTTGTTCGGTGAGTCACGTGAGTGGTACTGCGTTTTCTACTTCGGATTAGTTTTTTGATCACAGCTTGTTGGTTTAGTTCTGTTCTAGTTTGTTTGATTTGTGGGTTTTCTTATTTTGGGTCCTACAGCCTCCCTCAATATCTCCTCCAAATCACCCCGCTCGATCTTCGTCGCATTCAATGGTCCAACTTGTAGAATGCGAAGGCCAACCAGATTATGTTCCCGAACGCTGTGAGCATTAACGTTGTAAAAATATTACTTTCCTCGCCGGAAGTGGCTGTTTTGGAATAAACTTCGGTCATGAGTTCGGCCATGATGGCGGGGAAGGGAGAACAGAGAGAGGGCGGCGGGGGAGGGAAGAGAGGAGGGGTGGTGACGGAGAAGTGGGAAGAAGAAGAGTCCTCATTTAATGGGGATATTTTTGTCCTTTCAATGATTGTTATACTTGACTTAGTCAAAGGGGGTTAAGTGTTAGTTTTCAAAAAGAATGGTAGTTAGTAAAAAGATGAAACATGAGGGGTAAATAGTGATTAAGCCAAAAAAAATGATACAAGTTATACTGTTCACATATATGAGCAATATTATATTTAAGTATCACTTTAATGGTGAACAAAAACAAAGCAAAATAAATAAACAACTAAAATATTTGAAAAAAAAATACTGAAAGTGCTACTTGAAAATAGTAGCAGTGATATTCTAGAAAAGTTGAATTGTTACTCTTTAAGAGTAGCACTATTACTTTACTTTTTACGAGTAGCACTAAAAAAAATATTAAAAGTGCCATTTGAGGAGAGTAGCATTGCTACTCCTATAGAAAATGAAATAAATAATTTTTAAAAAATAGAAAATTGAAATTGCTACTTCCGAAGAGTAGAAGTGATCCTCTAAAATAATAAAAAGAGTAATATAGTTACTCTTTAGAAGTAGCACTAAGAAGAAAAGGAAATTAAAAAAAAAAAATTGAAAGTGCTACTTCGTTTACAGCGAAGTGATACACAAGTTTTATTCATAGAGTATAAGTTAATTCTAATTATTATTCTGTCAATAGCAAAGTGATACACAAATTTTTTCATGGAGTATGAGTTAACACTAACCGCTATTTCGTCAACAATAAAATGAAATACGAATTTTCGTCATGAAATCTCAGTTAGCTCTAACCGCCGCCTTAATTAATTAAATAAATAATCACGCGTAAATGACGAGACGTATACATAAATCGGCTTCAAACGAGTTTTTGCGCACAATCAAAATCTTAGTTAATTCTAATCTGCCTGGACCCAAGCTGGTGATGAATCCTTGTAATATACAATTCGATGATCAGCTTTGTTTTCAACCTGAAGCCCAAGGTGAGAATCTTGGTAAATTTGACGATCTGCAATGCCTTGTGCGATGCCACAGTATTCCAAATTGCTATTGAGGTTGTTCCTTGCCTACTTCTCCAATTCTCCAATATGTATATCTGTTTTTGTATATTTTTCTGTGCTGAAATTTGTATTTTGGGGTGAAACCAAACATTCAATTTACAATTGTACATGTATCTATGATAACGTGTCTATATATCTATTACTCTTTTGTCTTATTAAAATGTTCTGTATTCCATCCATCTCACTAAAATAATTTATTTTGAAAAATATACAACTTATTATAAGTTGTAAAATACACACATAAAATAATTAATTTAGCAAAAAAAATTTCTCTTATAGTCTTATTATTATTTTTTTAAATACTTATATCCTTATCTTTTAAGTAAAGATTAATTACAAATCACACGTTATTATATTAAGAATTATATACAATGTAAACAAATAGAAAATCTAATATTTCATTGGGACAATTTGTTTAATAAAAGTGAACTGTTTACATGGACGAAATATGTATACCATTTGAATAGTGGAACAGGGGAGTAGTAATTAAATTTGATTTTCAACTCAGGCAACTTGTTTGCAATTGTGTAACATTTATGTCTTTGTTTCATTCTTTTCGTTACTGTGACTTAGAGCTGAAAATTGGGAGGGAAAAGGGATGATATTGGGAAGGAAATTAATGGGTGAAAAATTATTGGGTAGGAATAATTAATTGCCTATCTAATTTAAGGGTTGGGAGGGATTAGGAGGGAATGGGAATTAAAATTCCTAAAACCCAATGGGGACTTAATAATGGGGATCCCTCCTATTTTAATCCCATTAATTACCCAAATCAAAGAAACTTGAGTTTTTTTACCATATTTTTGTGTCTTATTTTTATAATTTAATTACTAGTTATTTTTAATTGTTGATTATGTTGAACCTCTGAAATCCGCCGAAACTAGCCGACATCGTCCCATCTCCTTAACACTTGCTTATGGGACTAAATCACCGATTCTATTCCAAAGTTTAAGTCAGAATCGAACATTTATGATAAGTGAGACTAATTCAAGATTCAATACCTCTCAAATATTGAGGAGATCGAGTATTTATAGGCAACCCGTCCTTCCTCAAAGCTTCTTGTCGAAATGTGTACGGTTTTCTAGCTCCAACTTCCCACCCCCTAATGATGATTTCTGCATCGTGTCCGACGATCTCTTAAATTTTTGAAAACGGCGGCAATTCTTCTGTCTTAACTCCACTATCCGCGAATCCTTCCCCACGTCCAATCGTGGTTCGCAACTTCCTAACTTCCCTTAACTACTTAAACACTTCATCTGTCACTTCTATCTCCACGGTTCTAGACTTTATCATTTCTGCTGCCTCTTGCCTTTTCTTCTCTTTCCCTCTTCCTTTCTCTAAGTTTCTTCTTCTCATTCTTCACAATGTCTCAATCAGCCGACTCCAAGAACATTTCCACCCATACATACGGTGGTAAAGATGAGGAGTTCAATGCGAATATTGAAGTACTCTCTTCATGTGACAATGATCTAGGGAACACTTGCGAGCAAACTCCCCTTGTCGGTGAAGATGAAGACCCAGCAATGGTCGGAGGCACCGGTGTGATCGATCGTGATACCGGCGTTCCTAGTATGAGGAACACGACTAATGTTATCTCTCCTGAGGAGCTCGAAACCATCAGGAGTAGTTACGAGATCTAGAGTACATTCCACTAGTCGCTACGCTTGATGACTGGAGAGCTAGCTGGAACAGGGGCGGGCTGGTCACCGTATAAATAGGCCATATGGACGGGTGTTAGCGGAATTTTCCCCTGCACTAATCCGAGCCAAGGAGTGGCGCGGAGATGTTGGCCAGGAGGGCCAACGCTGAGGTTTGGTGGCACTGGCATGGTGCTGCGCCGGGCGTGCTAGGAGGGCGCGCCGTGCTGATGAACTTGGCAGCGAGGGCCAAGGGAGTTAGGGCCAAGGGATTTTCCCCTGGGCTGATCTGAGCCAAGGAGTGGCGCGGAGCTGTTGGCCAGGAGGGCCAACGTTGGCGCTGGCATGAGGCTGCGCCGGGCGTGTTGCGAGGGCGCGCCGTGCGGGACTTGGCTACGAGGGCCAAGGTTGTTTTGGGGCAAGAGGCACCAAAACGTGATGGTCTTTCATGAGGAAGGGCCATTGAGAAGGTTCGGGAAGGATCTAGAAGTTTCTGGGAAATTCTGGGTTCTTCTACGTGCTGATAACCCAGCCTGGCACTTGGGATTTTTGCCTTGGTACAGTACTAAGGAAGAATTCTCTAGAATAGTCCGGAAGGGCCTAAATGGTGTCAGAAGGCTCGGGAAAGCCTTAGAACATTCGAGAATGCTCTAGGCAATGCTCGAAGTCACGAGGACGTTCGAGTGGGGCGTTGCATGGCGGGATCTGCGAGAGGCGGGTCTGGTGCGCGCTGGAAGATTCTAGAGGCAGCTAGAATCTTCGCGTAGGGTCTAGCATCTGCGAGAATGGCCGCGATGGGTCGTGAGGGAGCTGGATGGCGCGAGAATGGACCGGAAGGCTCTAGACTTGGCGCGGGGATGCTATATGCTGCTGGAGAATTCTAGATGAGAGTGCGGGCTTGTGCGGAGAAGCTTCTGGGCGCGGCTAGAAGGTGCGGGCAAGGCTTGGCGCTAGAATTCTCTAGAACCTACTTGGATGGGGTTGTCATTCAAGACCTTTGCCTATAAATTGGCAAAGGGGCACTTGGGGGAAGGCATGACGACGACTTAGACAACTACTTAGACTCGAGACTTTGAGTGAGACTTAGAATCGAGTGGCTAGCTTGAGTGTTCTAGAGAGAGAAACTCAAGTGTAGTGAGTGAGAGTCTAACTCAAGAGGAGTTAGGCTTGTGTCTTCCCCGCGAGAGTGCTGCCCCGAGTGAGTTAGGACCTTGTGTGTATAAATTCTTGGTGAATTGTATATAGCAAGGTTGGCCCAATTTGGCTAAGTGTTCCGGTGTTGTGCCTTAGTGCTTGTTTTTCAAGTCTTCCGCTTGCTCGTTGTTTTAGCCGGGTTCCGGGAACCTCGGTTGCTTCGAGTGTTTGGCCGAGTCCTTCCGGGAAGGGTTAGGCGCTTATAGGAGTTTTTCCATAGAGGGAAAAAAATTCTATAACAACGGGGGACTTAATCTTCCGTCCTCCAGTGGTTTCTCAACTGGATGAACCATTATAGTTTCAGTGTCTGTGAGCTCACTCCCAGTGCCGTACGTCAATTTATCGACTTTTACCAACTCTGTGCTAGGATCGACATCGCTCCTACACTTCAATTTCTGAGGTGTATGTTCTGCTTCTGTAAGTCAGGACATAACCCTGACTGGTACCACACCTCTAGAGGCCAGCACTTATCGAAGATATGAAAAATTTGATTCATAACTGGAAAAATAAATACTTCTTCGTGTCTGCTGGCCCCACCAACCTACTAGTTAATCCCATTTCTCATTACCCCGATGTCAAATCTGGGTTCGCCCTGTAGATCCTGACCTCGTTGAGGTTTTAGAGCGGCTTGTAGCCGAGAAGGTAACCATTTCTGCACGTTGCTCCTACCAACTCGGAGCTATAGGACGGTGGCCTACTACTCCCAATTCTGCTATAGTTGAGGTTGGATCCAGCTCAAGGGCCAAAGCCTGGAAGGAGACTCCAAATCCTTGACCACTAGTGTCCACAGAAGCCGAAGTTGGGGCCACTAGTGCTGAGTCCCCTGCTACGGATCATACTGACGAGATCCGCAACCTTGTCAGGACGCCCCTGAAAGGTCCCTCTCTGGATGACGAAGAGGACTTTAACCTGTTAGCTATAGGCTCGTGGGATCCTCACTCGAACCAACCAATGTCAGCTCTTCTACTCCACCAGCTCCAGCATCTTCAGCGATTGAGGATGTTATCCCGCTTCGGCAAGTTCCATATGAGGCTCCGAGTTTAAGCATCGTGAGTCTAACGATCCAAAGCCCAGGGCCAGAACAAGCAGCCCAGGCCCTGAAAGAATTGGCCAACCAAGAAAAGTCCTCCGAGACCATAGACTTGGACTCGGCAGACGAGGAGCCAGCTTCAGCTCAACCTTCTGTAGCCGTTGCTTTCATATAACCATCTTCATCTCCTGCGCAATCCATTTTATCTAGTGCGAAGGATAAGGGCAAGAAAGTTGCTCAACCATCCTCAAAATCCAAAAATCCCTCTACGCTCCCGAGACCAAGACCACTTCCATTTTTCCAGATTTGAGAGGAGCACACAAGAATCTTTCCCACCACCATCAAGTACCTCGTCAACTTCATCTATACTTACACCTCTGAATATTTTAAGTATACTGACTCATGCTCTTTTTAGGTCATCATAAGAAGGATGACCCTTGCAAAACAGACAAACAGTTCTCAAAAGAGGATAGAGTTTCAAAAGACAATCGTAAATGGCCTCGAGATAAACCCCCACAAAGCAAGGAAGCAGGATTCAAGCATTACTATGGCGATTCTTCTCACCGCTGTCGTCGCTGAAAAGCAGTTCCAAGGTTGTCCGTGATCAACCTCCCCATAGCCCACACCAATCCCCTGCTCGGGAGGAGCCATTTCACCATATTTGCCGAGGTTCGTAACCTTCGCCACCAATTTAAGATAATCAAGAGGATTTGAAATGTGAGGAGCAACCGTTTGAGTTCTGGGGAGATGTCAGTTATCAGTTCCCAGGCGAGCTGAACGTGCGCTTCCACGATCGACTTCTGGCTGACGACGTCTACGTTATAGGAGTCCAGATGCCAACGACCAAGCTGGCCGCAGCCACTGGAAGCCACTTAAAGTAGGCTCAGCAATTCTTTCAATAGGTAACATGGTATTCCCATTTTTGTACTGAAGGTAGATTGGAAAAAAAAAAAAGAAAAGAAAAGAAGGATAACCTTATGTTTCTATGTTCAGAATGACGAGAAGGTAGACTGGACTTATGTGTCACATCATTTTGATGGAACACTATATCCCAAGGTGCAAAGCCGAGAGCCACCGACTTTAGGAACTTCCTTCAAGCTCAACTAGGTCAAGAGAACTGCGCGGACTTCGGGCAGATCTCGAATCCACCTAGCTGGAACTTACCTTGGTGAGGTCAACATCCGAGCAAACCAGTAGACAGTTGGAAGAGGTTAGGCAGCAGAAGGCAGATGACTAAGCTCGTATCACTTCTTTAAAGGAGATTAGAGAAACTATGAAAGAGGCCGTGCGGATCCGTAAGGAAGAGCGTGATGAGGCTCTTCAATCCCGGGACGCTCTTCAAGCCGAGCTTAACGAATTACGCAATTTGTTAGCTTCTCGCGAGGAGGAGCTCAAATGTCAAGAGCAGAAAGCGACTGACCGTCAGTAAGAACTGGACCTCGCACGTATGAAATTGGATGCAGACGTAGTCCAATATACAATTAAAAAAACTAACCTGAAGAATGATCAGCGAGAACTTCAGGAGAAGCAAAGAACGGTCATCGCCTAGGGAGCTATCTCAACGCGGAGTTGCAGAGAATTTCCCATGAAGAAGAACACCGTCGACTCAAACTTCGGGATGTTTGAGAGCATCTTTCCAGTGCATATCACCAACGGTGGGGAGCCTGCTTAAGAAAAGTCGCTTCACTATTCTTCCGGAAGGGAGCCGAGGCCCTTGTAAACAGCGAATGGCTTGTCCAGCTGATCCAACGCCATCGAACCAAGCTCAGAAGTTCTACCATCGGTCGTGAGGCTCGAAAAGCTCTTCGACTCCCTACTAAAACCGTGGTAAAAGCCAGGTACAATGATCGGGTTAAAGATCATACAACCTTTGGTGAGAGGTTGGCTCCCGAGGTTCTTCCTCCTCATCGTCGTGGTCTGCTGGACCTTGTAGGCGGACCTCATGCATATTGGGATGACTTCAAAACCAAGGCCAAATCCACCCAACTACGTATCCCTGGGTGGATCTCAGAGTCGGAGCCCCCACAAGATCAGATCGTGGAAGGTGAGGATCCATTCCTGACTCTTGACGAAGGCTTAGCAAGCTTAGTGCTACTTGTGGCGTCGGAGGAGCCTTTTTCAGAGATTGAAGTTCCAAAACACCTGCTTTATCGAGCCTCTCCTCTGCCAGAGTCCACAATTCCCAATGATCCCGAAGGCAGCCAAGAGCCAAACATCAAAGTCGAGAACCCTGTCCATCAACCTGTTCCGGAAGGAATTTCCCCAACTGCCACCGTTTCTGATCAACCTCATGCTGCGTGGACCAAGTTCTATCCCTGAGGAAAGCCCTAATACCTAGGCACATCCCTCTGATTTTGTAATAGATAGGATTTTTTTTTAATGAATGTATTTTTCAGAAGAGTTTTTGAATAAATAAACATCTTCCATTTTGAATAGACTCCAAACTTTCATTTTATAACATTTTTCGGAACCGGAATTCTTCAAGCAAAGCGAGTTTAAGTTGTTACCGACGATGTTGACGTCACTTACCTGAGTTAGAATTTAGGTGAATAAATTCTGAGGGGTTTTGAAATGTTTACCGATGATGTCAACGTCACCAACCTTAAGTACAATTCGTGGAAATGAAGTCTCAGGGGTTTGAAAATTGTTTACCGACTTGCATTTTTTGTCCCAAGCCAGTGGGGTAAGGCAAAAGTTTTGTAGCATTATACAAAATTCTTTATGAGATCACGTCTGATCTCAGACTTGGACTCAGTGAGAGTCAGAAATATTAAAGCAAAATCGGCAGTATGTCAAACTTAAACTTCAAGCATAAATTAATAATCATGAGGAAAAGTGAACAACTTACTGCCAAGCTGGCCTTGATTGAATTGACTGAAGAAAACAAAAGACCTGCTATGAACTTTTGATTGAATTCACTGAAGCAAATCAAAGACGCTACTTACAAACTTTGTCAAAACAATGTTTGCAAAACATCACTCGAACAAAACAGAAATGTTTCACGAAAAGAACTTTCTCAAATTGATAGCATTCCAGCTACTGTATACCAGACCTCCTTCTAAATAAGCAAGTTTGTAACTGCTAGTGGGGCGAGCCTCTACCATATAGTATAGTCCTTCACAATTTGGACTCAATTTTCCTCTAGGCACACCTCGGCTAACTTCATTTCGGCGCAACACAAGGTCCCCTGTAACAAATGACCGAGGTCGGACATTACCATTATAGTACCAACGAATGGCGTTTTGCGTTCAACCTGCCTAAGATCAGCTACAGCCCGGGCCTCTTCCAACTCGTCCAAAGCCAATTTCAGGCATTCCTCATTGTCCTCTTTAATAAAGTATGTGACTCGAGCCATGGGAAAAGCAACCTTCGGAGGGATGATGGCCTCCACTCTGTTGACTAAGTTGTACGAAGTTTTTCCAGTGGCAGTTCCGATAGGACTATATGACCGATAGCAGTTCATCGACCCAGGCGGATTTGTGAGACCCCACTCTAGTCTTCAATCATACAAAAGGATCTTGTTGGCGACCTCCACCACTCCATTAGCTTTGGGATTTCTTACCGACGCCTATCGACTCTGTATTCCATTATCTGCGTACATCTTCAAAAACTCTGGGCTGATGAATTGTGGACCGTTATCTGACACAATGGAGCGAGGGATGCAAAAATGGCAAATTATCTGCTTCCATATGAAACGAGACACGGTGTGACATGTGATTTTAGCTATGGGTTCATCCTCGACCCACTTCGTAAAATAATCTATGGCGACCACTAAAAACCTTTCCTCACTGTTCACCTTAGGAAAATGGCCCATAAGATCAATCCCTCAGGTGGTGAAAGGCCAAGGACTTACAATTTCCATAATCTCTACACGAGAAAGTCGGTGGACCGGAGCATGTATATGACATTTCTTGCAAGCTTTAGTCAAATCTTCGGAATCTTTAAATATCGTTGGCCAGTAAAACCCCACATTGCTCATTTTGCCAGATTACGAGATCTAACATGGCTGCCGCAGTAGCCTTGGTGAATCTCCTCCAAAATAGATCTCGCCTCGTTTGGACCCGCACACTTGAGAAGTGGGACGAGGTAGGAGTTTTTGTACAGAACCCCACTAACTAACTCGTACCGTAGTACCTTGTTCTTGACTTTTATAGCCTCAGTCTGCTTAGGTGGCAAGGTGCCGTTCTCCAAGAAATCCATGATAGGAGTATACCTCACTACTACAAAAATGACTTTTAATGGCGGTTATTTAGGGCTTTTAACGGCGATTTTTGACATTTTTGAACCGCCATCTATCGGCAGCCGTAGAAAGTTTACGAACTTTCTAAGGCATTTGTGAACCGCCATAGAAAGTTCGGACTTTCTACGGCGGTTTTTTTCAAAACCGCCGTAGAAAGCCAACTTTCTACGGCGGTTCCTAAGCCGTAGAAAGTTCGGACTTTCTACGACGGCTTTGAAAAAAACTGCCGTAGAATGTTAACTTTCTATGGCGGTTTTCTATGGCGGTTTTGAAGATAACCGCCGTAGAAAATACCAAATTTGTAAAAAAAAAATTAATATTTCATTTTTTTTCTCTACATTCAAAAAATATATATCAAAAACAGCAGGAACAGCCTTAGAAAGGTTTTGATATATATATATATATATTTCAACTTTATTCAAAATATATATATCAAAAACTTCCATGCTAATAAACCGAACAACCACCAAACTTCACAAAATTTTTGCGTGCATCCATCAAATTCTAATTAATTTAATCATTAACAGCAAGAACAATACAATAATCACCGATATAACACTAATCAAACCCGAATTTAATCATTCATCACCTCACCAAACCCGAATTTAACACTAATAATAAACCCTAGGCCAATCATAGTAATCAAGTAACAATAAAATTTGTAAAGCTTAAATAAAGTTGAAACTATTCTATATTACCTTTTTATGATTTGAAGCCCACAACAAGGACCGATTGTGGTGAAATTATGATGGGGGATTAACTCCAAATGGTGGGTGATGGCCGATTAAGAAACCATATCCGGAGTTGGGTGACCGGGATCTTGTTTCAACGCTGCCGGAAGAACGACTTCGGGGGAATACAAGAGAAAAAACCGACGGAGAGAGGATGGGCGTCGGCAACGAGAGAACGCTTCGGTTTGTTGGAGATGGAAACAGGGGGAAGCCGCGGCCGACTGGAGATGGAAACAAAGGGAAACCCTTAAAATTCAAACAAAATCAAGTTTCCATAGCGGTTTTAATAAAAACCGCCGTAGAAATAGACTTTCTACAGCGGTTGTAATTAAAACCGCCATATAAAGCAACTTTCTATGGCGGTTTTCATAACCGCCATAGAAAGTTGCTTTATATGGCGGTTTTAATTACAACCGCCGTAAAAAGTCCATTTCTACGGCGGTTTTAATAAATCAGCCGTAGAAAGCCCGTAATTGTGAATTCCCGCCCGTTCCTCTATTCCTATTAATTTCTAGTTTTTCTATTTTTGTAAATTAACCCCCAAATTTTTTTAAATTTAATAATAAATATGTATTTTACTATTTATCAATTTTTATAGTAAAATTCATCATATTTATTAATTATACGGCGGTTAGAAATACAACCGTCTGGAAAGTGACTTTCTACAGCGGTTTTCTAAAACCGCCGTAGAAAGTCTCCTTTTTAAGGCGGTTTTAGAAAACCGCCGTAGAAAGTAAGGAACTTTCTACGGCGGTTTTTGGGACTTTCTACGGGGCGGTTATCAAAAACCGCAGTAGAAAGTCCCTTTCTACGGCGGTTTTATATAGAACCGCCGTAGAAAGTCCGTACTTTCTTTTTAATAGCGGTTTTGGTCTTTCCGCTGTTAAAGCACCGCCGTAGAAAGTCCATTTTGTAGTAGTGCCTCCTGTCTTTCCGTGCTCCTTATTGCCACTTGCTCTACTAGCACTGACTTGGTTAGGTGGGAATAAACCGATGATACACACTTCGATAAAGCATCCGCATTCACATTCTGGTTTCGGGGGACTTGAGCGATGTTGAAATACAATAACTCTAACCAATCAGGAAGGGAGGGGTTAATTGGATTGGGTTTGAAAAACTTTTCTTTCTAGAAGTAAAATAGTTTTGTAACTTGAATAAGAAATGAATCTTTTGAAACTCAAACAAAGACTATAAAGTAAGAATCAAGTTTTTATATGGTTCAACTTTCCTTCCTCAAGGAAAGCTTACATCCACCTTCCCAAACAACTTGTTTGGTTTCCACTAAAACACTAGATTCTTTGAAGGTTAATCTAAAAATCTTTACAAACAAGTTCCCAAAGAAAACAATCTAGTTTCCTCAAACTATTTAGTAATCCTAGGAAACTAACTCTTGCTTAATTCTTTACAATTCCCCTGAAAAGATCAAGACTTGACCACTTTTACAAAGAAAGAATAATGCTAGAAGACTAGCTAACTATTATACTTATAAAAGATGACTTACAGGATTAGATCACTTTTGCTTTGACAATTAGAAGGATTGAGATGAAAAGATGTGTGTTGAAAGTCTTCAAAAGCTTGTATTTATAGCTGAGAGTTGATTTTGAATTAACTCTGTTTTTCTCGTTGAGAAAAGGGACAAACCCGTCGCTGTCTCTGTTTTCAGCTTTTTTGGTTCGAACTCGGGTTTGACGTCGAAGGTTCGACTTTGAGGTCTTCATAAATTTTGAATTCTTGGCTTTAACGGCTACTTGGTTTGGCATGACTTGCATTTAATGCATTTGGCGCATTCTTTGCTTCGAGGGCCTGTAGATCTCGAGCTCAACACTTTGGATTATTTCAGGATTTTTACAACCCGAGAGATTAACTGTTGTCGGCTGCCTGTTGACCTTGTCAAATTCGACACTTTCTGGGCGAGGTTCAATGTCGAGGACCTGTCTATGCTCGGTGTCGACACTTAAATTGTTTTATGTAATTTCTGACCAGAGAGCTCAAAGGGTGTCGAGTGCCTGCCGTGATATTCGACTTCGAAGTGGGCTTGATGTCGAGAGCCTATCGATGTTGGGGTTCGATGATTTTTGGGTTTGGTCTTGATCGACAGCCTGTTGATTCTCAGACTCGAGGCTTTCTGGGTTGAGCTTCAAACTCGAGAGCTTGCCGGGACTCGGTTTCGAACCTTTTGAAATCTTCACTTTTAACTCAAGTAAACTTGTTAAATACCTTTCTCATATTTGTTTGATCTTCATTCAAAATACTAGGGATTGAGACCATAGGTCTAACAATCTCCCCCTTTTTGATGATGACAAAACAAATATGGGAAATTTGACTAAAAGATGTACAAGTAAGAAAAACTCCCCCTAAGTTTGAAAATTCCCCCCTTTTTAACATCAACAATAAGTAAGAACTACTCATGGCATACATTGAACATGAAGTTGATCCCTTAAGTAGCAAAATGGTTCTTTAGTAAGAGGTTTAGTATAAATATCCGCAAGTTGTTCATTAGTGGATACGTAAGTCAAACAAATCTCCCCATTGAACTAAGTCTCTTAGAAAATGATGTTTAATGTCAATATGCTTAGTTCTAAAATGCCGAATTGGATTTTTGGAAATGTCGATTACACTAGTATTGTCACACATAATAGTCACACAGTCAAACTTTAGACCAAAATCTAATAAGGTATGTTTCATCCAAAGAATTTGTTGACAACATGCTCCGGCCACTAAGTATTCCGATTTGGCCGTGGAGAGAGACACTAGATTACTTTTTATTAAACCAAGAGACCAAACAAGGACCTAAAAATTGGCAAGGACCACTTGTGCTTTTACGATCAATAAGACATCCATCAAAGTCGGCATCTGTAAAACCAATTAAATCGAAGGAAGAAGACTTACAATACCACAAACCATAGTCAACAGTGTTTTGTAAATATCTAAGAATTCTTTTTACAGCACAAAGATGGGAATCTTTAGGAGCAACTTGAAAACGTGCACACAAGCAAACATCATACATAATATCTGGCCGACTAGCTGTAAGATAAAGCAAGCTACTAATCATGCCTCAAAACAATTTTTGATCCACACTATGACCATTTTCATCCTTTTCTAATTTTGAAGTGCTACACATTGGAGTGTTAATGGCTTTACATTTATCCATGTTGAATTTCTTCAAAATTTCTCTAGTGTACTTGGATTAACAAATAAATATGCCTTTTGAAGTTTATTTGATTTGAAGACCAAAAAGAAAGTCAACTCACCCATCATGCTCATTTCAAACTCATTATGCATTATACTAGCAAAATCATCACAAATCATTTTGAGTAGCACCAAATATAATATCATCAACATAAATTTGAACAATGAGTAAGTTTTCACACTTACCAACTTTAGTAAATAATGTAGTATCAATTTGTCCTCTTCTAAAGTTGTGAGCAAGCAAATAAGATGTAACCTTTCATACCAAGCTCTAGGAGCTTGTTTCAAACCATATAGAGCCTTGACAAGTTTGTAAGCATGATTAGGAAATTTACCATCTTCAAAATCGGGAGGTTGTTCCACATAAACTTCCTCATTCAAACAGCCATTTAAAAAATCACTTTTGACATCCATTTGATACAATTTAAAGCCTTTAAACCATGCAAAAACAAGCAACATTCTTATAGACTCAAGTCTAGCTACGACAGCAAAGGTTTCATCATTAAGAATATAAACATTCCCATTCCTATTTGCACTACAAATAACCTTGTTATCACACTTAGGATCAACCACATAACATGTATCATTTTTAAAGTGAACACTAAGATTCTTTTCACAAATTTGACTCACACTTAACAAGTTAAACTTCAAATTGTTAATATGCAACACATTTTCAAAAAGAATTTGACCTTTATAAGAGATGTTACTTATACCGATGATCTTCCCTTTCTTGTTATCTCCAAATGTGACATGTCCTCCTTTCTTCTTGACATTGCAAAGAAAAGACGTGTCACCGATCATGTGCCTTGAACACCCACTACCATGTACCACTTGGATAGCATGGCAGGCATCACTTGAAGAACTTGATCCTACATGAAAAGAGAGAAACATGATTGGTCCCCTTTTGGTTTTGGGTTCTTGAGAGTTAGGTTTAACTACCCATTTCATCTTTTCAGTATGTACTAATTTTCTAGTGAAACATCTAGGGGAGGCACGACCAAATGCACCACAATAGTGACATGAAATATGAACATTCTTAATAGAAGGCACCCAAGACTTATAAGACACATGCTTGTTATTGATCAAGTTAGAAGAACTAGAAGAGACATGAGTGTTGGCATGGTATCCTAGTCAACTTATATCATAAAAAGGCCTTTGAGAGTTTAAGATCATGTCTAAATTATCTTTACTCTTCGTAAATTTTCCAAGAGTTTCATTCAAATCATTGATCCTTTTGTTTAAGGCTACATGGTCAATCTTAACTTTCTCATGCAAGTCATTTTTCTCTGTTTTAGCACTTTGCAGTTTGTTCTTAAGCATGTCAATTTCAACATTCTTTTCATTAATAGATTTAGTCAAGTCATCATTCTCCTTCTTCAAAATTATGCATAGTTTAGTACATTTCTCAAAGTTCAAAGTGAGAGATTCTACATGAGCAATGAGGTCACATTTCTTCATGTTATCAAGACAATCATCATTATCACTTTCATGCTTATCACTATCACATAATGAGGAATGAGATGAAAAGTTCACCTCTTCATGGAGTCCCATGAAGCACATTTGGGCTTCCTCCTCATCGCTTAAATCTTCAACATCGGAGTTAGCCTTATCCCAAGTCTCAACCATGAAAGTTTGCTTCGTCCCCTTCTTTTTTTGAAGTTCCTTCATTTTCTTTGGGCACTCACTCATGATGTGACCAATTCGTTGACACTCATAGCACCTTGGGCCACCTCTCTTCTTTTTAAAGGTTTTGTTTTTTTGAAAGTTGTTCATTTTGAAAATTTTCTTAAAATTCTTAGCTAAAAGATTCATCTCCTCAAGAGAGACTTCATCATCACTTTCTTCATTTTCATCCTCACTTTCACTCTTAGAGGTTTTAAATGCAAGAGATTTGACCTTAGAGCTCACTCCATTTGGAGATCTCAACTCATGAATTTTAAGCATAGACATTAGCTCATCAAGAGGGAGATTCTTCAAGTTTTTTGAAGTTTCAATTACTAGAGCTCTAGTATTATATTCTTTTGTGAGACCATGAAGAATCTTTTGATTCATTCCATTTAGGAGATATGTTTTGTTATGGGCTTCAAGATCTTTGACAAGACCATGAAATCTGCAAAACATACTATTCATGACTTCACCTATATCCATCTTGAAAGCTTCGTATTGAGAGACAAGAATGGACTTCCTTTCCTCTTGAATACTAGCACTTCCCTCATTCTATTCTTGGAGCTTTAGCCACAGAGAATGAGCATCCTTACATCCCTTTATGCTACTAGACTCTTGGATGTTAAATGCATTATAAAGAGCCTTCAAGGCCTTTGCATTCAAGGAAAGATGTTTCTTATCATCTTCTGTGAGCTCACTCCTAAGCTTATCTCAAGTGGTTCCATCACTATTAGTAATTAGGACATGTATATCACCTTCCTCAATAATGTACCAAAGTTCATAATCCACTGAAATAAGGAAAGTCTTCATTCGGTCCTTCTAACCACTATAGTCGGTTCCATAATACAGTGAGGCCTAGTGGTGAAGTTTCCTTCATTGAAGGGAGTTGTTTTAGAACCCATGGAGTGACCTCAAGGTAATTAGCCTTTTGTATAGGTCCTAGCTCTGATACCAATTTAAATACAATAACTCTAACCAATTAAGAGAGGAGGGGTGAATTGGATTGGGTTATAAAAACTTTTCTTTCTAGAAGTAAAATAGTTTTGTAACTTGAATAAGAAATAAATCTTTTGAAACTCAAACAAAGACTATAAAGAAAGAAACAAGTTTTTATGTGGTTCGACTTTCCTTCCTCAAGGAAAGCTTACATCCACCTTCCCAAACAACTTGTTTGGTTTCCACTAAAACACTAGATTCTTTGAAGGTGAATCTAAAAACCTTTACAAACAAGTTCCCAAAGAATACACTCTGGTTTCCTCAAACTATTTAGTAATCCTAGGAAACTAACTCTTGCTTGACTCTTTTCAATTCCCCTGAAAAGATCAAGACTTGGCCACTTTTACAAAGTAAGAATAATGCTAGAAGGCTAGCTAACTATTACACTTATAAAAGATGACTTGAAAGATTAGATCACTTTTGCTTGAACAATTAGAAGCATTAAGATGAAAAGAGGTGTGTTGAAAGTCTTCAAGAGCTTGTATTTATAGCTGAGAGATGATTTTGAATTGACTTTGTTTTTCCCATTGAGAAAAGTCACAAACCCATCACTGTCTCTGTTTTCAGCTTTTCTAGTTCCAACCCGGGTTCGAAATCGAAGGTTCGACTTTGAGATATTCACAAATTTTGAATTCTTGGTTTGGCACGACTTGCATTTAATGCGTTTGGCACATTCTTCATTTTCACTTGTTTCGACGTCGAGGGCCTGTAGATCTCAAGCTCGACAGTTTGGATTATTTCAAGATTTTTACAACCCGAGAGCTTGATTGCTGTTGGCAGCCTGTCGACCTTGTGAAGTCGACACTTTCTAGGCAAGCTTTGATGTCGAGGAACCGTCGATACTCGGTGTTGACATTTTAATTGTTTTATGTAATTTCTAACCCGAGAGCTCAAAGGGTGTCGAGTGTCTGCCGTGATATTCGATTTCGATGTGGGCTCAATATCGAGAGCCTGTCGATGCTGGGGTTCAATGATTTCTAGGTTTGTTCTCGATGTTGACTGCCTGTTGATGCTCGGACTCAAGGCTTTCTGGGTTGAGCTTTGAACTTGAGAGCCTGTCGGGACTCGGTTTCGACCCTTTTGAAATTTGCACTTTTAACTGAAGTAAACTTGCTAAATAACTTTCTGATATTTGTTTGATTATCATTCAAACACTAGGGATTGAGACCATAGGTCTAACAGATGTCCACAATGGCAATTTTCTTTATAACTTGTTTGGACTTTTCCAAATCTTCCGCATAACCGGGTCTCGGGCCTCATACTCCCTTTTAACTTGGTGCACAATCAGTTGCGAATCCCTGTACACTTTTAATTCCTTCACTCTCATGTTTACAGCAAGCTCCAATCCAGCAATCAGGGCCTCGTATTCTGCCTCGTTGTTTGAAGCGGGCAACTCGAAGTGAAGTGCGTAAGTATACTGTTCTCCCTGGGGATTAGTGAGCATGATTTCAGCTCCTGACCCTTGCTTGCTGAACGTATCATCCACAAAAAGGGTCCACGCAAAAAAGCTGGCCTCAGCTTGAGTGACAGGGGGTGGCTCAGCTATGATCCCTTCTGCCAGAAAATTTACCAACGCCTGACCTTTGATGGCCCACCTCGGTCCATATTCAATTTTGTATCCACTGAGTTCTACCGCCCACCTAGTCCTTCTGCCCGAAGCCCCAGGGTGTTCCATGATCTACTTCAATGAAGAGTCGGTGAGAACCGAGACTGGATGAGCCTCAAAATACGGTCGCAATCGCCGGGCTGCTGCTATCAAAGTAAGGGCTAACTTTTCAACCGGCACATAATTTCGTTCTCCCTCCTGCAAAACACCACTAACAAAATACACAGGGATTTGCATCTTCTTTCTCTCCATGAGCGCCACAACGCTTACTGCCATGGGGGTAAAAGCCAAGTACACATAAATCTTTTCTTTTGGCATTGGCATTACTAGTTGGGGAAAATTCGCCAGGTACACCTTCAGTTCATCAAACGTCACCTGGCACTCTTTGGTCCATTGAAACATTTTCGCATTCTTAAGAACTTTTGAAGAACGGTAAAGATCTTTCAGTCGACTTTGCCAGGAACCTGTTCAAAGCTGTCAAATGTCCAGTCAAGTACTGTACATCCTTTACTGGGGTTGGCAGTGTCATCTCCATCACAGCTAGCACCTTTTTCGGCTGGGGGGAAATCCCTTTCTCAGAAACCATGTAGCCTAAAAATTTTCTCGACGATGCACCAAAGACACACTTTTTCAGGTTAAGACGCAACTGTATTTTTGTAACTTCGAAAGTTTCTTTGACATCGTTGATGAAGCTGGTCTCATCTCAACTTTTAATTAACATGTCGTCAATATAGGCCTCCATGTTCCGTCCCAACTGTGGTTTGAAAATTTTGTTTACTAGTCTTTGGTATGTTTCACCTGCATTTTTCAAGCCAAACGACATTGTTACATAACAATAAGTACCTTTGCTAGTGATAAATGATGTTTTCTTCTTCTCTTCCTCGTACATGAAAATGATGATAACATTTGTACGCATCGAAGAAACATAGAAACCTGAAGCCGGCAATGGAATCCACTAAGATATCTATCCGAGGCCCAGGAAAGAAATCCTTCGGCCATACTTTGTTGAGATCTTTGAAGTCAACTCACATCCTCCACGAAGCATCCGGCTTAGTAACCATAACTGAGTTAGATAACCATTCGGGGTAGTCCACCTCTCGTATTAGGATTGCGTACAACAACTTGTACACCTCAGCATCCATTGCCGCCTCTTTCTCGGGGGCGTAACTCATCCTCTTTTGCCTCACTGGTGCCACATTCAGATCCGTATTTAGTCGATGCTCGATAACGTCCTGGGGAATTCCCAGCATGTCCACCAAAGACCAAGCAAAAACGTTAATGAATTCTATCAATAATTTTATCAAAGCAGCCTCTAACTCTACTGGCTAGTTATGCCCCACAAACACGAACTTTTAGTCTCCAATCTTAACTTCTTTGGACGAGGCCTCGAACTCCATGTCAGGAATCGACTCCCCGAAAGGAGGTTCGAGATCTCTGACACTTCAAACACTGGTGTGGGATCGGGGCTCTATGTACCTTAACGAGGCCATGTAGCATTCACGAGTTTGTAACACAGTACTCCAAATCTCTGCTATGCCTCTAGAGGTAGGAAACTTCAGCATCTAGTGACCAGTGGAACAAATTGCCTAAAATTTGTTGAGTTCGGGTCGTCCCAGGAAGACATTGTACTCCATTCCCTCGTCAACCACCATAAATTCTAATGACTATGTCTGAGACATGTGCCAATCTCGAGCATTACCAGGAGTCAAATTTTACTTACAGGGTATACTGTTGATGTGAACCCCTGAACCCCACACCAAGAATCCAAGAACTCGATGTGAAAAATTGCCAAGGAAAGTCTGATTGCGAGACGCGGCTCTTAACTTCCAGAATCTTACCCTTAGATTCGGTAGACTACTAATTTAACAAGTAAATTAAACATTTAATTCAAACCAAGTAGGGAAAATTGGAATAGAAACATAGCTTAGCAATAGACAAAGCAATTATTTATTAGCCAATAGTTTTTGTACTTCAGTAATTAACAAGCATGCAAACTACATAAGCCCAAAATAAATGTGAGTGATTTAATAAAGTATAAACTAACTTTTTATCAATTAAATCAACTGTTGAACATGGAATTCGGATGCCCTATTTATAAGGGAGGGTGGGCGAATTCTTGTCCTAAAACAACTGGGAAAGAAGTGAAATTAAAAACCAATCAAGAGATTGATTTCTTATAAGAACCAAATTCTAAAGGAACTAGGATTGGTTGAAATAGGTAATTTTGGCTGCAATGGGAATGACTTGGCCGAAAATAAAAGCAAGAAAAGGAAATAGAAATAAATCACAAAAGGTTTCAAGAAGGTAAACTTTTGAAACTACTAATTACTAGTTTAGTTGTAACTAACTTGTAACAACCTAACAAACTTGTAACCAACTTAGAGTAGGAATAGGAAACATGCACAAATCCTTATCCCTTACTCTAACCCTACCCTAGGTGGTGTGTGGGCTGCTCCCTTTGGGCTGGGCTTAGCAGATTTGTGTAATGGACTCCAAGGGTGAGTTCGGCCCAAATAAGATTGCGCATGGTGATGATGATGTAGGGAGGTTCTGGAATATCCCCGAATCATTTCAAAACGTCAAAAATCAAGATTTTCAAGATTCTTCAAGATTCAGTAAATTGTGAGATTCAAGATTTTCAAGAAAATCAAGAACTGCAAGAAATGCCCCTTCCTTTAGCTGGATTAATTAGTAGGTCATTTACCTTGTGACGGAGAGTAAAGTGACGCTTTTAACCTTTCTTGCATTCTTTTCAAGGGCGTTGGTGTCCGTAATGAGCTGGGCTTCTGTTGGTGTCCGTAATGAGCTAGGCTTCTGTAATACACCTTCGGACAAGATTTTCAAGATCTGCTCTGAGCTTCCTTCTCCTCCTTCGGGTCATAGGCCCAACTATGTCAATGAACGGATCTTTTTGATATGGAATTTGGTCCTACAGCATTGGCGGGCCTCTATGGAGCACACAAACCTCTGCTGCACTTCCCAAGTCTGCCTTACTCGAACTGTGATCCTCTACGTCCTAATTTGTCGTAGGCTTCGGGATTCCCTCATCATTCCCTTCCGGTTGGAAAGGATTCGACCTTGAATTAAGATCCTAGTCAAGTTCAAGCGAAGACAAGTCAGTAACATTGAAAGATGTACTAACGCTATACTCACCTAGCATATCCAGCTTATAGGCTTTGTCCCCCATCTTTGCAATCACTTGGAAAGGCCCATCACCTCTGGGGTGGAGTTTCGTCCTTTGGCCTGCTGGAAATCTTTCCTTTCTCATGTGAACCCAAACCTATTCGCCTGGTTCAAAGTTCACAGCCTTGCACCTTTGGTTTGTATCTGAGGCATACTTGGCATTTTTATTCCCAAGGTTCTCGCGAACCTTTTGATGGAGCTTTCTGACGGCATTTGCTTTCTATTCGCCATCCAGACTTGTTTGTTCCTTCAGGGGCAGTGGCAGTAAATCCATGACCGTCAAAGGATTGAAACCGTAGGCAGCTTCAAAGGGCGAGAATCCTGTTGATGAATGCTTGGATCGATTGTAGGCAAACTATGCAATCGGCAAGACCTGTTCACAACCTGTAAGATTACTTTTAATCAGTGCCCTTAACAAATTTCCTATTGTTTGGTTGGTCACTTTAGTTTGACCATCCATTTGTGAATGACTAGTAGTACAAAATAGCAATTTAGTTCCTAGTCTATAATACAATTTTTTTCAAAAATAACTCAAAAATTTAACATCTCTAATGGAGATGATGTGGTATTCCATGTAGCCAAACCACTCCACTGAAGAACAGTTCGGCAATGTGTCTGGCATCATCTGATTTCCTGCAAGGGAAAAAGTGAGCCATTTTAGAAAATTTGTCCACCACAACAAATATTGAGTCATTACCTCGCTGTGTCCTTAGCAACCCTAGAATAAAGTCCATAGAGATGTCAGTCCAAGAAACAGTTGGAATAGGCAAAGTGTTAGACCCGGTTGGTCTTAATCCTTATTTTGGTTGATGAGTTAACAAATATGAGAATTAATTTAACGGTTTTTTCTAAGTGAGAAAATGTAGAGAAATTTTTACAGAAGAACCGACGCAAAAAAGGGCAATGAAAAATGAGCTAAAACGAAGAAACGGCAAGCAAATGAAGAAAGAAGAAAAATACGACCCGAGCACGTCCCAAGGTAGGACCCACGGTGTTTTCAAGTCAGAAAATGAAGATAAGAGTTCATGTGTGAACCAACGCAAAAATGGCGAAGAAAATAGAGCTAAAACGAAAAAAATGTCAAATCAAGGGCCGACAAAGGCTGACGGTGAGTTGCCCGTGGCGGGTGCAGCCTGCGACGAGGGCTGTAATGGTCGCAGGCCTCGCACTTTACCTACACGCGGTGTGCGCAGGGCCCTCGGGTTGGCTCAATTTATGCCGTTTTTCAACCTTTTCAAGGGCTCTCTTCTCTTATAAATACCCCACTTCAAGAACACTCAAGACACCTCTCTCCATCCATTTTATGCTGAATCTCAAGTGTTAAAATGCTCTAAAAAGATCATTTCAAAGTTCTAGCAATTTATTTCAAAGTTAGGTTAGAATAGAAAATCCTTACTGTAATAGTTAGCTATTTTCATAGCATTAATTTCCTACTTTGTAAAAGGGTTATAGGGAAGTCTTGGATCCTTTCAAGATAAGGATCTAAGCAAGGGGATTAACTTAAGGATTACCTATAATTTGAGTAAACTAGGAGGTAATCCGTTGGGTTAACTTGTAAGGTTTAAGATTCACCTTTAAGAATCTTATTGGGAGATTAGAACCAAGCATTTAGCTTGGAAGTGGAGTACACTTTCCTCGAGGAGGGAAAGTTGAACCACTATAATTGTTGTGTGTTCTTTAAATTGTTTTCTTTATTGCTTTACCCTTAAAATCACACACAAATCACAAAAAAAAATTTGTTTGCTTAAATTTGTTTTTAAACCTAATTCACCCCTCCCCTCTTAGGTTTACCTTAGTTGTATTTTCACAAAGGTGTGTAAAGACCATGAAGTTTGGACGTAGACTTTGCTTTTAAACAGTTAATGCAACATGAGCAAATATTTTCTACATCCTTTCACATTTTTGGCCAATAAAAGTGTTCCTTTAACATATGAAGTGTCTTAGTTACACCAAAATGACCCATTAGCCCCCCATTATGTGCTTCGTGCACCCGTAATTCCCTATATGAACTACGTGGGATGCATAACTTAACAAAAATCTATTCTACTTAAAGAATTTCTGAAATGCACCATTTTCTCATGCTTCATATAATGTAGAAAAATCAGGATCAGAAGTATACAATTCTTTCAGATATGAAAACCCTATAGATGAATGATCAATAATAGCAAGGGATTCATACCTACGTGACAGAGCATCAGCTACCATTTTTTTCCCCCTTTTTATACTTAATAATATAAGGAAAGTTTTAATAAAAGCAATCCATTTAGCATGATGTCTGTTTAACTTACCCTATCCCTTAAGGTGTTTAAGGGACTCGTGGTCTGAATGAACAATGAACTCTTTGGCCATCGAAGTAGTGCTGCCAAGTTTCTAATGCCCTTACCACGGCATAAAGCTCATTATGGTAGGTAGGATAATTTAAGGCAGCTCCTTTAGTTTCTCACTGAAGTAGGCAATAAGTTTTCCTTCCTGCATTAAAACAGCACAAATACCAATCCCTGAACCATCACACATTAGTTCAAAACTCTATCAAAATCAAGTAATGCTAAAACAGATGCATGAGTGAGATCATGCTTAAGAACAGATGATGAGGGCATCCAAAGTCACGCAACAAGTCATCAAGCAAGTGGTTCTGGAGAAGCTGAGGAGGTTCGAGTTCTACATCGAGGCCCAACAATGCTTCAGGATCCAAGCCCATATCAGAGGAATCCACTTGTAGACATCACTGGGCCAATGACTAGAAGCCGAGCGAAGAACCTTCGAGAAGCACTCAACAACCTTGTCCAAGCTTGCCATCAAGACGCTCAAGTGATTGTAGAAGCCAACGCCTTGAAGCAAAAAGAAGGAAATGTTCAAATTGCAACTCTTCTAACCATTCTTGAAGAAGAGGCGCAATTCAGCACTTCCCATTGAAGAAGAAGGCTGTTTCTTGAAGTTCTGAAGATGCCGGAAGGTTCTTGGACTTAAAGAAACAATTATTAAAGTTCCCTACAATTTGGGCCGACCCAAACTCATGGAGACCAGCCCACAAGTTTTTGGCCAGCCCAAAGAAGCAAGGAAGCGGCACGGCAGCCCACAAAGCCAGCCCACACGGCACTTAATTAATTAGGGTTTTTTTGTTCTTTTTAAGTTAGTTTCCAAAAAGGGTTCTTTCTTGTTCTCTTTTTGGGAGTAGGAATTTTATTCTTTTCCTTATTCTTTCTTTGTGTAAATTCGGCAATCACCCAAAGAAAAGAGGTGACCGAATTCTTATTCTTCTTTCCTTTTTCTTACCATTCCTACTTCTTTCCAGGTTTGGTATTTTAAAAGAAATTAACCTCTTGGTTAATTTCCAATTCTACTTCTTTCCTTCTTCTACTTCTTATACCAATTTCAGCTGCCCTTAAAGCCTATAAATAGGGACCGAAAATATCAATAAAATTTAGAGTATTCAGATTATAAAACTTAGTGTTTGAGTACCCTCATTTTATTGCTTTATGTATTTGCACGTTGTAGTTTACATAATTGCATGAAACTTAGCTAATTAGGTTAATTTCTCTACCTAATTATTCGCATGTTTCAAATCTCTTTCTTACACTTGGTTCGAATCTAAAACAAATTAGCTTAGGTTAAGTTCTTTTGTTTCTCTGATTTTCGAAAGTAAGCTTAGAGAGTTATACGAGCTCGCCGCTTAATCACAAGGTCCTTGGCAACTTAATCCGCATGTGTACAACCGTCCACATCAACAGTGAAGGCATTTTCTTGTGCCTAACCCCACAAAAATGGAACATTTTTCTTACACAACTCGTTGAGGGGCTCGGTTTTGGTTGAAAAATCCTTCACGAACCTCCAATAAAACTAGCCAAACCATAGAAAGATCTTAGCTACGAGGTTGAGGTCGGAGTAGGCCATTCTCGAATGGCTTTCACCTTTGTGTCATCAACTTTGACACCATCCTTCGGAACAACAAACCCAAGAAAGACAACTTCCTCCACACAGAATGTATAATTTTTAACATTGGCATATAATTTATTATCTCATAACTCAATTAATACCAATTTAATGTGTTCTATGTGTTCAGGCATGTTTCGACTATAGATCAGAATATCATCAAAGTAAACCACAACAAATTTCCCTATAAACTTCCTAAGCACAAGATTCATTAATCGCGTGAAAGTACTAGGTACATTTGTGAGGCCAAAGGGCATAACTAACCACTCATACAAATCAAATTTTGTTTTAAAAGTAGTTTTTCATTCATCGCCTTCTTTCATTCTTATATGATGATAACCTTATGTTAGATCTATTTTAGTATAAACAGTACAGCCATATAAATCTTCTACCATGTCATCAAGCCTAAGGATATGATGCCTATACTTAATGGTGATTTTGTTCACTGCTCTACAATCCATACACATTCTCCAAGTACCATCCTTCTTTGGAACAAGAATTACAGGTACTGCACAAGGGTTTAAAGATTCCCTTACCTGACCATTGCCTAGTAGTTTTTTGACCTGACGTTGTAGCTCCTTTGTTTCCTCAGGGTTTGCTTTGTACGTCAATCTATTGGGAATGGATAAGCCAGGCATAAAGTCAATCTGATGCTCAATTCCACGAAGAGGGGGCACTCCTGCCAGCAGCTCTTCAAGAAACACATCTTCATATTCTTGCAAAAGAAACTTGACTTCCATAGGGAGATCCCTAGGGACGTTGTCAAGGTTAGTGGAATCATCTTTTGCAACTAGTATAAGAATACAACCATTATCCCTTAACACTTGTTCGACTTCCCCCACTGTGGCAAAAAGGCTACGCCTAGATTCTTTGAAGGCTTATTAGAGTTTGCCTTACTACTACCCTTTACAATATGTTTACCATTTCCCTTGTCTTGTCGCTTTTCAGCTACCCACTGGGTGATCTTGTCCTTCATCCTGACGAATTCAGCACGAATGTCCTGGGCTAAGAGAGGTAAAAAGGTATGGATCTTGCCCTGTTGGCAAATTGAGTAGGTTTTGGCAACCCCATCATGTGTAGCCTTAATGTCAAAGAGCCATGGTCGTCCGAGAAGTATGTGACACCCCTCCATAGGGAGCACATCACAAGTAACTTGTCCCTCGAACTTACCTATAGCGAAAGTACCTCATATGACTATGTAGCCTTCTGAGCTATCGAGCCATTACAGCTGGTACGGATGTTGATGGTTAACTGTTGAGAGCTTGAGCTTCTCGACCATGTATTCATTGGCCACATTAGTACAGCACCTTCCGTCAACTATCAGAACACACACGCCTCCATTGACTTTAGTTCTGATGTGGAAGGTGTTAGTCCACTGTGAAGTATCCTGGGCAACAGCTATATTTAAAGATCGGGACACAATGGCCATCTGGCTATATTCCTCTGGCTGGTGAACGTCCTTCTCTGTATCTGACTTGCTGTTGTCAGCCAATTCTGAGGTATTGACAGCATCATTGTCTTATTCTTCTGAGATGTACTCGTCATCCTACCCTAGTAGTACTTTGCAGATATTAGAATAGTCCCTCACGTAGTGTCCGCAGCCAGAACACTTGTGGAAAGTGATCAGCAAGATGCTCTGCTTCGGAGTGAAAGGCGTTTTAGCTACTGAAGAAGAAGAGGTGGATGGGGTAGATTGAATAGCTTTACATTCAGAGTTGAACGGTTTCCTTGCTGGTGCTGGCATGTAGACCGAATTTTTTTTCCAAGTAGTAGGGGCACTGGCAAGCATCCTAACCGTCGAAACCGTCTTTAGGTACTCCTCCATCACTGTAGCTTTATGGAGCATATCCATCAAACTAGTAGCATTATGTAGTTCTACCGCCAAAGCTATCCCCTTATTAAGCCCACTAAGAAAATGAGCCATGCTGGCGGCATCGTCTTTTATTACATTGGCCCTAATCTTAGCCATCGCTAACTTCTTAAACTAAGAATCGACAGTTAAAGATCCCTGTACAAGAGTGTGTAACTTCCTATACAATTCTCTAAAATAATACGCAGGTACAAAAGTCTTGCACATTGCTGTCATCAAATCAAACCATGTAAGAGCTGGCGCACGTGCACGCATAGGCCTGGTGTTGTGCCTCTGGTCCAACTCCTTATTCCACCAAACGAGTGCATATTCGATGAAATTGACCACCACGAGTGGGACCTTTTGTGTTCGGGGACCGAGTGAAGCTCAAAGATTTGCTCCATCTTGATCTCCTATTCAAAGTATTCTTCGGGGTCTATACCTCTGGCGAAAGAAGGCACAGATGCCTTCAATTGACTTAGACCTTCAAAGGGCTTTAAATCAGTGCCAACCTATGGGGTGTGGACGTCATCCTCCTCCTCGACCAGTCCTGTTGGATGGCCCTTATATCTGTGACTTCGCCCTTGAGGTCTACGAATTGATTGGTCAAATTAACAACGATAGCCATGAGTTGAGCATTAGTAACCGGTGGCGCTTCTTCTCCTGACATGCCTGAAGTAACCAAGAAAATTTCCTGCGAAGAACAAGAAAAAGTGAGCAGAGTAACCTTACCCCCTTGTTCCCCTAGTATGGCCCTCCTAACAACTACACACAACTCTGTGTATCGCTCTTAGGGATGGCAACCCTTGTGTGCTGTATCACTCCCCTTTTTACCGTGATCCTGTATACTTAATTAAGTTCACAAAACCCTGAGCAAAGGTAACAAGCAACCAGTAAATCACATAAAGAACAAAACTATATAGGAAAGTCAAAAAAAAATTTTGAAAAAAAGAACTTGGTTCAATTTTCAATTTTAAAATACCTTTTCGAAAAAGAGATTTTGTAATATAGCTCGACTAAGAAGTGCACACAAAGGAACTTTCGAGGTGAAGCCCTCAAAGTTCAAGAAGTTAATGTATCCAAGCTATAATTCAGAGTAAAGGTACAAGGTAGCATGAAAAGATAGCAAGCTTAAGAAGCAGGGCAATTCAAGTGAAGAAGCAAGAATAATTAGCAGGTTTGAAACAAATCAAGAAAGACCTATCTAACCCAAGAAGTGATCACCCTACCCAGCGGGTAATCAAGAAACCAATTCCAACCAATTATTCAAGTTTTTCAAAAATTAACCCCTGTGGCGAAAAAATTCCCCAGATATAACTATAGTGCTGTAGGGAGTAGTGTCGAATACGAACACTATCAACTTTGTAAGTACAATGACAGAGAATAAGATTTCCAATGAAGAACATAATCCTCGTTGGTTTTAGAGCGTACTACTGTGGGGAGTAGTGTTGATTAATGAACACTATCAACTTTGCAGGCACACTTTAAACTGTGGAGAAAACAATTCTTAAAGCAATTACCACAAATATACCAAATTATGCAATTTTATCACCTCCCTACACTTAATATGCAATTTTGCAAAATAGGCAGCACAACGATACAATCTCAAGAATTCAATATATTTTCAAGAATTCAAAACAACGTATCAAGAATTGTGCATAAATCACAAATTGCAAAAACAAGGTGAGTGGCTTAACTTCAACCGCCAAAGTTCACCAAATTTAACACAAATTGCAAATAGGGAAAGACGAGCAAAACAGTCCAAATTAAGGGCAATTTCAGCAACAAAAAGTGTAATTTTTAAACCTTTAATTGTCACAAAAACAGCACTTATTGGATTCAAAAAGGCAATTGCAAAACAATACCAAAAGTGAGCAAAAACACCCACAAAACGAAACCCTAGCTTTAAAAACCCTTAAAAACTGATTTTCCCAATTTTAAGAAATTCGATTTTTAAACCTTTCTTTTCGGATTTCCTTTCTTTTTCAAACCAAAATTTTGATTTTAATTTGCAAAAATAGTAAGAGCAAAATCAAAATTTTTTATTTAAGAAAAGAAAAACTTTTCTCAAAAAGGAGTGTTCTTTTCCACAAAATCAGTAATTAAAGTAGATTAAGGGAAATAGAAAACACCTGATGATTTGATTGGGTTACTCCAATCTCCTCCTATCGAGCAAACAGCCTTGGCTCTGATACCAATTGATGTGAACCCCTGAACTCCACGCTGGGAATCCAAGAACTCGATGCAGAAAATTGTTAGGGAAAGTCTGACTGCACTTAACTCCTAGAATCCTTACCTTTGGATTCGGCAGACTACTAATTTAACAAGTAAATTAAACACACAATTCGAACCAAGTGGAGAAAACTAGAATCGAAACAAAGCTTAGCAATAGAAAGAGCAATTATCATTAGCTTATAGTTTATGTACTTTAGTAATTAACAACCATGCAAATTACATAAGCCCAAAATAAATGTGAGTGATTTAATAAAGTATAAACTAACTTTTTATCAATTAAATCAACTGTTGAATATGGAAGTCGGATGCCCTATTTATAGGGGAGGATGGCTGAATTCCTATTCTAAAACAACTAGGAAAAGAAGAGAAATTAGAAACCAATCAAGAGATTGGTTTCTTACAAGAACCAAATCCTAAAGGAACTAGGATTGGTTGAAATAGGTAATTTCGGCTGCAAGGGGAATGACTTGGCCAAAAATACAAGAAAGAAAAGGAAATAGAAATAAATCACAAAAACCTTTCAAGAAGGTAAACTTTTTTGGAAACTACTAATTACTAGTCTAGTTGTAACTAACTTGTAACAACCTAACAAACTAGTAACCAACTTGGAGTAGGAATAGGAAACATGCACAAATCCTTATCCCTTACTCTAACCCTACCCTAGGTGGCATGTGGGCTGCTCCCTTTGGGCTAGGCTTGGCCAAATTGTGTAATGACTCCAAGGGTGAGTTCGGCCAAATAAGATTGCGCATGGTGATGATGATGTAGGGAGGTTCTGGAATCTCCCGGAATCATTTCGAAACGTCAAAAATCAAGAATTTCAAGATTCTTCAAGATTTTCAAGATTCAGTAAATTGCGAAATTCAAGATTTCAAGAAAATCAAGAACTTCAAGAAATTCCCCTTCCTTCAGCTGGATTGATTAGTAGGCACCATTTCCCCTGTGATGGAGAGTAAAATGACGCTTTTAACCTTCCTTACATTCTTTGCAAGGGCGTTGGTGTCCGTAACGAGCTGGGCTTCTGTAGTACACCTTCGGACAAGGTTTTCAAGATCTGCTCTGAGCTTTCTTGTCCTCCTTCGGGTCATAGTCCCAACTGTGTCAACGAACGGATCTCTTTGGTATGGACTTGGGTCCTGGAGCATTGGTGGGCCTCTATGGAGCACACAAACCTCTGCTGCACTTCCCGAGTCTACATTACTCAAACTGTGATCCTTGTGTCCTGGCTTGTCGTAGGGCTGGGGATGCTCTCTTCAACTGTCCTGTTGCTGAACCTAACCAACGGAGTTCGGACCACGTCAAGGGATTCATCTATCAACTTGCACCCCTTATACACCTCCAGTGACATGATGTTCACCAAACTACTTGTATCCACAAGCACGCGCAACACATGAAAATTAGAAATGTAGTCTTCAATTACCACCGGATCATCCAATCTCTATACAGCGATAAGTCCGTATCTCCGAACGTGATAGGTGGTTCCACAGGTAAGCACTTTCTCTTCTACAATAACCCATGATTGTCCCTCATATAACGCCGACGCTGGCTGAACGAGTCGCCATAAGCAGGACAACAACAATGACGTGAATGGTCCCGACTATCACCATATCCGTTGCGTGGACCTCCTTTTTTGGTTCGATGGGCACTCCGAGGTAGCTGGCCTCGGCTTCCCAGGCTGGTATGGCTAGTTTCGGTTGTTAAACTTCTTGCTGTTCTGTTTTCAATTCCCATTACTCATCTGGCCGGGGCTGGTTCGAACCACCCCCTACATTCGTCTATACGTGGCCGGTAGACTTATAGTGAAGGCACCATTTGCCATAATTATGTTTTCCTAGGAACGTCGTGATGCAAAGTTAACCTCAGCCGCATATGCCTCTTTTGATTCTTTCCCCACCTCAAGGGAACAAAGTTCCGTCGAGTAAAACCATTGAGCGCTCTATTGTCCTTCCAGGAATTCTGAGCCTGGAGTCGGTGGAAACTCTCCTCTTGAAATTTATTATGTTGAATTCGCCTTTGCTCAAACTCTCTTTCCTGCTTTAGCAACTGTGCCTCCTCAACTGATTTGCTTGCCTGTAGCTCTCATTAACTCTGGGTATAAGGACGGTGGCGTAGCCGTCACCTCCTTGTTGAGATCTCCCAACCTCAGACTATTGATAAAAGACGTCATCATCAATGAGTCGGACTTGTTCATAACCCCTACAGCTTCTTTATTAAATCTGGTCACATAGTCTTGGATAGGCTCACAGGGCTCTTAGTAAATATTCATAAGGTACGAAGGATCCTTTGCGATGTACTGACTACCTTTAAAATTTGACAAGAACAAACGGGCAAATTGATCCCACAAACTTACCGAGCTTATAGATAGGCTTGTATACTAGTGCTGGGCAACGTTTTTGAGTGCCATGGGGAAGGCCATGCACTTGTTGGCATCCAAAAACTCCCAAACTCGCATGCTGGTACAACAGTGAGACAGATGTTCTCGCGGATCACCGTAGCCATCAAACGACTCCATGTTGGGCCTTCTCGATGTTTGGTTTGAAAGGTGATTCTGGGACGTCGCTCCGGTAGTCGGCCCCGATTGGACATTTGATTTGTTGTAAAGGCACCGCTTCATACGGCATATGGAGCTGTTGAACTTGGTGTGCTCGCACTGGCCCTGCTCTGGTTCTGGTTGTTTCTCCGCATCCCTCAAGTTGAACCTGCACATGGAAACATAATCATCCGTTGTAGGGAGGAAACCCTTACAGTCTAAAGTGATTTCTATGGGAGAATTTGGTCTTCTCGGTGGGTATTTTTAATTTCCAGGTGGAATCTCCACCCCTTTTCCTTTGCTTATCCTTTCCATCACCGCGGCAACCTCCTGCTGCTCTTGATGAATTCGGCTGTAAGCTTCAAAATTCACCATAATCTCTGTGAGGAGTCGTTGTTGATCATCTAGTGCTGTCCTTGTCGGACACGCCGTCGCACCTTCTTGCGCCATGGGTTCTCGTTCAGATGGGCCCCACGGTGGGCGCCAATTGTTGAACCTCCAAAATCCGCCGAAGCTAGCCAATGTCGTCCCACCGCCTTAATACCTGCTTATGGAACTAAATCCCCAATTCTTCGAAGCTTAAGTTAGAATGGAACAAGTATGGTAAGTGAGACTAATTCGAGATTCAATACCCCTCAAATATTGAGGAGATCAAGTATTTATAGGCAGCCCGTCCTTCCTTAAACCTTGAAGAAACTGTCCACGTCAGCAGATGGCGTGGACGGTGGTAGAAGATATCTTTTCTGATTCTGTTACAACTGCCTTCTTGATCTCCGTGTTGAGCCAATGGCATCGTTACACGTGTCTAGGACACGTGTCAGCTGCACAGGGAAGTTCTCTTACGGATGTCGTTCACGTTGACCTCAGTCATGTGAGCCTCGGCAGTATTTGTATACTCAACAAATTACTGTTTGCATTTAATAATTCAATTAAACTATTTCTTTTTTAAAAAAATTTGGGTGTCATTTCTCTCCTTCTTTTTTTCCATTTGTTTCAGTTATGGCAAATAAGTTACTTTATATATGTGTGTGTGTGTGTTTATTTTCTTTTTCGAAAGCATATGTATGTGTCGTGTGTGCGCATTAGTGTTTATATATATATATATATATATATATATAGGGTTATAAGTTATGACTTATTTATATCGATCGGTTTTAATCGCAAGCTGATTTATTTTAAAGAAAAAATATTTAAAATTAATATACTTTTTAGTTAACCCTCTCTTAAATTAAAGGTATATGAACGTTTGGTCAATGGGTCACGACCCATTTTGACCCGAGGGACCCATCCAAAGAACCACAATTTATTCAATTTAATTTTTATTAAAAATTAATGTTATTTTTTATTTTAAAATAAATTTGACTCTTGACTCATTCGATCAGTAACCGGTGTGATCCAAAATAATTAGTTAAATTAGATTATATATATATATATATATATATAAACCAAATAAGTGAATAAAGAAAACTGATCAAATTGACAAAAATAAAAGTATGACAAATAATTTTAAAGTGTGAAAAAATAAAAGGGAATTAATTGGGAATATTAATATGGTTCCCAATTGAGTACCCATTAAATACCCAATTATATGTTCTCATTTGGTCCTAATGGGAACCCATCCACTCCCATTAAATTTCCTTCCCAACTATTTTCTCTCCCACTAATACCCATTGGAAAATATTAATGGAAATTTCTCTCCCGATAAATAGGGTCTCATTGGGTACCTAGGATTGAGAATTTGTCACCTCTACTGTGACTCAAAGAGATAATAATACCACCTTTATCCAACTATGTGAGTTAGGTTTACGCATGCATAAGCAATTACAATCACTTAGAACATAAATCCAAGTCAAACAAAACAGAATCTTCATTCAAAAAATACACTTTTGATAAAGAATCAATCACACACACAAATACTATACTTCTTTGGTTCCAAATAAAAGGCACGAGATATAACTGTTTATAAATTATAATGTATAATTCTAAACGATACTCTTTTAATGAACAAAGTGAGCATGTATTAATCGTATATGTTGCTATTCAGTCAGTCAATAATACCAAACAATCACAAACTCACCATTACTATGTGTCAGAACTAAAACCAGGCTTTGGAGCTTCCTCACCCTCCTTTCCAGTCATCAAGGAATCCCCACAACCATAATGCCCTATAGAATTAGATTGATGAATACCTTGTCATCAAAGAAGTCCATCTTAGCTCCTATGACATGTATTAGGGCCTCAGGTTCAACCAAAATCTGAACTCCCTTGTCCTCAACCATCTTCATTGAGCTTCCCTTTTTCATCAGCATAGTTTAGTGTATAGGACAAGCCATTGCAGCCACGAGACTAAACGCACAGAGCTTACGAAAGGGGCGTTGCCTGTGTTCTAAGAGCTGACGGATTCAGAAGGCTGCATCTTCCGTCAAGGTTAGCACTTGCTTCCTGATAGCAGGTGCCATTTTCTCTGCAGCTGCTTTTGTAATTGAAGACAATGAAGCCAGAAGATGTCATCCTGATTTCACCACTCCTTTACAATAATTATGACACGGGTTTTGCTTAACCACTCCAAGTTGCTAGCTTTCAGTGGTCAGCTTGCCAGAGAGAGTTCAATTTTCAGGGGAAATAAAAAACTTGAAATATATAGAACAAAGAATCCCACTAAAACACTCCAATTTCTTCGTAGGGGAGGGGAATAGGAGGTGGTGTAAATTGAAAATTCATGCACAGACCAGAAATGAAGAGCAGTTTTAACCAATGCGCTATAGAATCCCACCAAATTCTATTAATCAAATTCTTTCAAAAGATTAACAGCTGCAGTTTAAGCAGGAAACAAGCTCGGATGTAATAAAGAAATAAAAGATGTCACTGAAATCTAAATAGTGCCACCAACAATCACCGATAAATTATCGTTTCCAATCTGAAATTTTACTGTCACTGTAACCAATATGAATATGAATTGAAAAAAGGTAGCACTTTAGTACCTTGTGCAGCCTGAGATGTCACCCGATAGGGCCAGCAGCCAACCACGATTGATTAGGAGGTCGACGTTGTTGCGGCATCTTCGGGAATGCTCTATTTTCTGCCTCTGTGGTCTGTGTCACCCCAGTTATATAATTTTTTTTTATCAATTCTTGTTGTTTCAACTCACACAAGTGACCTGCAAAACCATAAAAACAACAAAGAAAATAAAACAGATAATTCGTTAGCGAAACTAATGTGGAAGAGCTGAGGCGCGTAGTCGCTATCTTTAGGTGATTCAAGCCCTTCTGCAAAGAATTATCTTTGGTGCAACAGAAATGTCGAAACTTGTCACCCCCGGGATACAACAGCCCAGCACATTCGCTGTGTTTTCCTAACAATATGCACAATCGCTAGGAAACTAAACCAACTCTTCTAACACCTTTCTCTTCCTTGCCAAAGCTATATTTTAAGGGAATTTGTAAAGAACATAAAAAGATTTTATTCATCAGTCTACTTATCTCTTCGTAGGTATATATAGATGAATAGACAAAGAATTAAAAATGTATTTAATTCAAATTAGCATAACCATAGTGCTTCATATAGGTAGCAATGCCTTGAACATATATTTAGTGTTAGGACAATTCCTTATACTAGAGCTATAGTGAACTTCGGTATTGAACTATGACTACTATAGAGATATAAAAAATTATATTACACACACTATAATTTAGGTGTACTCTATGAGTTGTTCAAACTGACACATTTCGGCATTGTACTTATCCCAGTTTGTCATGAGTGTATAAGAGACTAACACACATGTAGGTGAAATCTATCAAGGGTGCTCCTGTAATTCTGACACCCCACTCATAAGAGATATAGATCTCATTAAGGACATTTTATGTCACAACTGTCAATTTATCATTATAGGATGTATGCACACGTACCACAGGGATGGACATTTTGAATATATTTGTGCATACTATAACAATCACCATGTAATTCATTTTTCCCTTTGAAGATAACTCTTAGGATCTCCAATCATTAGGTTAGGTATCCTTACACGTGATTTTTGTATTTTTTAAAGTGGACTTAGTCTCATCCCCCTCGAGGTACATTCATGTCATTGCACCAGATTTGGATTTATTTGCGCATTCTCATATTTGCAAAGACATGAATATTTGGCATTTAGCATTTAAGACAATGCTATAGACAATTAGTTACTCAAGCTTTGCATAAGCAACAACATTTCACCAATGATCACTTAAGTCGCAATTGGCGAAGATATCTCATAAAATTTAAATCATCTCAAGATATATAAAAATTTATATATCTCTACATATTTGATCCACATACCAACACTAATTGTTAATTGAGTAGTCAGTAGCCTCACTACTAGGAATCATCATAAAGATGATCAGTAGTCTCTACTACTAGGAGTTACTGTATTTTCTTGCATTTCTCAATTTCTCAATGTTGTTCAATGGCCAGTAGTCTTTTTTTTACTACTAGAAACCATCTAGTCAACTTCAAAAAATTTCATACTGCAAGAAAATTTTCACAACACAACCAAGCACATTTAAAAAACATTTTCTCATCAAATATTTATTATTCAAACACTTGGAATATTAAGTGAATCAAATATATAATAATCGCAGAAATAATTCTCAAATAATTATTGCAATTTATTACAAATTTCTCAAATAGTTATTGCAAATTATAAATTCACATTATTCACAAATTTCTCAAAAATTTGATTATGGTAGTTATAAACAATTTACAAAAATTCAATGCAAAAAGTAACCCCCACTATTTGTATACTCTACTATGATATATTAATACATAATAAATTTTTCTCAAGTAAAATGCACTATATAATACTCAAAATATAGTTAATCAATATCTCAAAATTTTCATTGATCAAATAAAAAAGCATTATTTTTATTTTCACTTTCTCATAAAGTGACAAGTTTAAATCACATAGAATATGAATATATAGCAAACTCATGATATAATTCAACATCATAATAATTTCATGAAATCTCAAAGAATTTCATATGTTATAATTCTATGTAAAATATAATATTTTCACAAGAGAAATAAAATTATTAATATGTGTTAAATGTACCCCCACTATTTCTCATTTTTCCATCACATATAAATTTTAAAATTTCTATAATTTTACATAGTGATTTATATGGTACATAATATAAACACGTATATAATTTTATTTTTTCACCACCAATTAAATACTCCAAATCTTTCCTGTGAAGAATATAAAATGGTAATTTGCAAATAATCAGATTCGCAATAATTGCAAGTATATGCATATTAGCAAAATTGACTTTGGTCAACACCATAACTGTATAGGTACAGAATATGCTAATTCATGATTCTCTACAAACATAATATTAAAATTGATAATTGATAAGACTTGTCGTAGGTCTACCAAATGCAGTAAAAGTACTGTTTAAAACCTGCAATTAAAATGCTAAGAAAATATAGCACAGTAGAAGACAAGGTCGATCCACAGGGACAGTGAATAATATTCAATTTCCAATTAACATGCAAATAAACCAAACTATTGACTAGCAGTCACCTTTGCGTCTTTTAAGAGACCTTTAGAGTTGTCACTTAATTATAGAAAATAATAATTAAATAAAAGATTTAAGACGATATCAATTACTGAAGAGGAAATTCTAATATTATGTAAATCCACCCTAATCTCATGCATGCAATCCTAAACCTCTTAACTTGTCTAATTACTTATGCCGTTTCAGTTATAGTATTACCGCAAGTCCCTGCAAATAATCACAATTCTCCCATAGATTCTCGATAATCTCCCGCGAGTCCCCGCAAAGGAATTATTCTCTAACTACGTTAACTAACAGACCGCGAGTCCCCGCAAACCTTATTAATTAACAAATAGAAGCATTAAGAACTAGAAGAACCCGAAACTAATAATTCCTACTGACGATGCATTAGAAATTATTACCCAATTAATCCTGTACTACTCAGCCGGTAGTTGTGCCACTCACTGACTCTACCAGATTAAACTAAGTTGATCAAGCATACAATAATCTTAGTAATTAGACATATAAACACAGGCAATTTAGAAACATAATTCATTAGACTCTAGATTAATTCCTGGGTTTCATACATGCAAGGATTATGACTTCTTACATAATACCAGAACTAAGAAATTAGCTATTCATGATAACTAAACTAATTAAACAATCAATATAAAATGTAGACATAATAGGATATTTAACTAATAAAATAATACCCACTAATTAGCTACTGGCCGAAACCAACTTTGCATGCATGAACTAATAACTAATAATAAGCTAATAAACTAATTAACTAGAAAACAGCACCCAAAAGCTAAACTAATTAAAAGAGATACAGCACCAACAAATGAAGGAAAGGGAATAATAGATTAAAAGATCAAACCAACGTTGCTGATGGAAACTTCAAGAGTCGGACTTCAAGAATTGAAAAGAAAAGCTCTCTGCTATCTAAGAAAAATGTATTAAGGAAAAAGTAGCAAGCCTCTAGTATAATGTGTTCTTCATCACTCCATTAGGTCCCCTATATATAGGGATAGAAACCTTAACTTCCAGTTGCAATTTAAGACTCAATTCCAATTTGGATTTAGAGATCAAATTGGAATTTTCTTCCTTAGCCGCAATTGAAAACTCAATTCAATTTGGATTTAGAGATCAAATTGGAATTTCCTTCCTTAGCTGCAATTCAAGAATCAATTCCAATTTGGATTTAGAGATCAAATTGGAATTTCCTTCCTTAGTAGCATTCCATGCATCCTGCCGTAATTCAAGACTTCAAATTGGAAATGATTTTGACTTCAATTCCAATTGGATTTTAGATATCAAATTGGATTTTTCTTCCTTAATAGCATTCCATGCATGTGATATTCAATTTGATTTTAGCTTCCACGGGTAGCATCCCTAAGAATCCAATTTGATTTTGGCTTCCATGCATGTGCTTGGCTGCATTTCAAGAATCCAAATTAGATTTGATTTTGGCCAAGGAATCCAATTTGATTTTGACTTCAACGCATCCAATTCTTTCTTTTGCTTCATTCTTTTCTTCTTAAGCTCGATCTCCAAAACTGTAAATAAACATTAAAACCTTGGGCAAAAGCCCGTGAGAACTGCCATAACAAGTGCTAAAATAATTCACCTAAAAGGTGCAGATCAATAATACATATTGTAGCAAAAGCAACACATTTAGAGATTCATCATATACTCACAATGCTTTAAATTTAAAGTCATATTTTTCACATATGCTTCACAAATTATATGCGTAAGTATTTTCACTAATCCCTTGTATTGTTCTTTGATTGATTCAACATAAGAAACACATAATTTCATATCAGAAACTTCAATTAGATTGTAAAATATTATAACAACAATAAAATTCATTGGATTAAGAAAGATGACTGCAATGTCTCATGACTCATGATATTCTCCATATGCATACCTCATAAACGCATAAGAGATTTTCAATGTCAACAAAACATTCTTCATGCATAAACATCTTACTCATGCTCTCACGATATGTATTTTGTTTTCAAATGAATGTGTACCTCAAAGTTCTTAGAAAATCACATAGACAACTGCTTTAGAAAAGCCTTCGATAGCATGAACTCGAAATGGCTTCTTTAAATCACTTGCGTTGGAATTAAAAGTAGACTCTATAACGAATTTTGAATCACCTAAAATTGTTGTTCCAACTCACACAAGTGACCTGCAAAACCATAAAAACAACAAAGAAAATAAAACAGATAATTCATTAGCGAAGCTAATGTGGAAGGGCTGAGGCGTAGTCGCTATCTTTAGGTGATTCAAGCCCTTCTGCAAAGAATTATCTTTGGTGCAACAGAACTGTCGAAACTTGTCACCTCCGGGATACAACAACCCAGTACACTCACTGTGTTTTCCTAACAATATGCACAATCGCTAGGAAACTAAACCAACTCTTCTAACACCTTTCTCTTCCTTGCCAAAGCTATATTTTAAGGGAATTTGCAAAGAACATAAAAAGATTTTATTCACCAATCTACTTATCTCTTCGTAAGTATATATAGATAATATACAAAGAATTAAAAATGTATTTAATTCAAATTAGCAAAACCGAAGGTTCCATGTAATAATTGATTCCAATATTTATCACCATGAACGGAAAAATTAACATGCCAAAGGAAAATGATCAATTGCATTGATTCTTTTTTTTAAACTGATGCTAATTATAATAAAATATTAATGTAATATTAATTCATACAATTGATTGATGAAACTGAAGAATCAATTTACAAATGTTTTAATAAAATAATTACTTCAATTGCATTTTCAAAATTTTGGTTACCAAAAATTAAGCATTCTCACAAATGCTAAAAATTATTGCTCAAATCATTTTTGTAACTTATCAAACTTGTAACTGAATTTTTAACACAAAAATTAAAACTACAATTTGATCAATAAAAATACATTTTATTAAAATGTTCCAACAATTCTTAAGTAATGAAGCAAAAGAATCCTCAAGGCAAAAAAAAATCTCAACACCCACGAATCAGTCATCAAGATACAGAAGGTCATTGCTCAAAAAGAAATGTTTCCCCGTAGCATGCATGCCAAAAGTCCTCTGATGACATGCTGAATCAATACAATATCCTCGTAATGACATTCTAGCTTCTCACCCAATAAACTACATGATCATTAAGTGAATATTTATCAGAAAAGTTATGTACCACACTCTCATCACTGATTATAATTAGTAGCATTAGCAGTACAAATAAATTGTTCAGTTGGGGGCTTGGGTAACCAAGAAGAACCACAAATCTCTTAGCTTGCAAACTTGCAGAAATTAAATTTGATTTTTTTAAAACTATTTCACCAAGGCATGCTTATAGCACGAAACCTTTTGCAGCAATATATTTCCTCAAGGGGGCACAAAATTTTCAAGTACATACGACGTAACAAGTTATCCATTCACGCCTGGTCACTCTTCTTCTGGTTGTAGAAATTCAAGATCCAGCTTCCTGTTCAAATGTGTTCTGTTAGCACTACACAAGAAAACACATACTAGTTGGTTAAGAAAAGACATGAAGCAGAAAAGGCCAAAGTTGAGTTGTAAGCCAATTCATATGATCAAATTGGTCCATAATCCATATTCCTATATTCCTCAAGAAATACGGAAAGATTAGAAGTGATTGCATGATCACTTCTTTTGATTTTAGTAAACTCTGATTCTATGAAACAATAACCAAAGAGCACAGAGATCAATGGTCTCAGCGCCCACACCATACCGTAAGCATGCCAAGTAGAAATTGCCAATTTTAAAATATTATACGAAATGGCAGCTACTCTTAGACATATCCATTGGTGACACAATTCAAGTGAATACACTTACAGGTATTAATATCAAATGGTACTAAGGTTAAAGAAATTATTCTCCATTTTCATTTGTATTCATGCTTATGAATACTTAAGCATTCACTAATGTCGAATGTAATCATACATAGCACCCTCATTACTCTTAATTCGGCAAAGGGTTAAATACCAAATACCCTCCTATGGTTTTAGAAATGTACCAACTACCCCCCTATGGTTTTAGAAACTACCAACAATCCCCTTGTGGTTTGTATAAATGGGTAAAGTGGATGGAAATGGCAATGACTAAGTGTTGACTAACGGAATTGTCCCAAATGACTTATATACCCCCACTTAACCAAACACAATTAATTTTCATTTTCTTTTTACTGCATTTACCTGTTTATTTTTATTTAGTTTTACAAAATTGGATTCTTTTGTTCACATTTCCGTTTTCTTTTAATTTTAGTCTTTATAATAATTTCTTTCAATTTAATATTTTTTCTTTGTTTTTATTTTTATTCTTTCTTTTTCCTTTTTCTACTTTTTTAAATTTAATAAATATCAAATTTCTTCAATGTCACTTATTCGTTTTATTTGGGCAGGTTTATTTTTCAAATTCGTGATTTATTCGTTTTATTCTTCATTGTCCACAGGCTCCACTTTCATCTTTGCCTTCTATTAAAAACACCAATTGTACTAAATTGAAGAAATACAACCGCCTTCATCCCCAATGCAACATCACCTATCCAACCCAACCATCAAGAACTCCAAAGTCATCTCACTGGCATAACCAAACAAATAAATGCCATTATTATTATATTCAAGCCAAAAACAATTAAAAATCTCAAAATTTGGCAAACAAAAAGTTGATCTTTCACCAACTATTTATCAAATAGTTCAATAGAATATTTCATTCATTATCATCTACCGATTTCGATAATCTATTGGTGAACATCAGAAGTAATTTATTTTTTCAACATCAGAAGGAAATTCAAATAGAAAATCTACAGAGAAATCTTCTTCAAAACTTCAATCTCAGCAAAATGAAAAGTCAATAAAGAGAGCTATAAAGTTTTTGAATACTTTGAATTCAATCCCACCAAATACTCTGTAAAACATACGAAGCTAATACGTCTAAGAAATTAATCAAGAAAGCTTTTTATTTCGAAAACTTCAAACCCAACAAAATGCTTTGTTAAGAACTTGAATTAAACCTGACAATCAAACCCATCTGCTCTTCATCCTTCTAATGTCCGACTCTGCAGATTTTTTGTGGTTTCGACATAAACAACTTATTCGAGGTCGTCAAACGGATCTGATATAAGGGCATGTATTGAAATCAGTCTCTATGAAAAGCTGCCCAAAAACTAGGGCTCTGATAAAGGAGTGGTTATGGTGGCAGAGGCGGATGGTTACTGGAAGATAGTAAAAATTAAAGGAGAGAGTGGGGGAAGGGAAAGGAAGGGGTTAAAGAGAATCGAAAGGAAAAAAAAAGGATAGTCTGGCTATAAAATTGATCTGATATATTGACATTAGAGTTGGACGCGAATGTAACAGCGAGTGTCCACGTGTAGTTAGTTTAATGTTTTCCATCCATTTTACCAAATAAACAAACCATAAAGGGGTTTGATGTGACGCAAAAATGTTCGTCTCGTGATGCTTCTTACGGCCCAAGGAAATCTCCTGAACTGCACGGCCCAAATGGATGCGAAACTTCACTGCAAAAGGAGCTAACCGCACTGGGAACCGAGCTGGGTAGCTCGGATCAGCAAGAATGGTAGAGAAAAACGTGATTGTGGACTGTTTCAGTAACAACTGTAAAATGACCAAGAGAAGAGCGGGGCTTTCCCCCCCCCCCCCCCCCCTGTATAGGCTCCGACGGTCAAGTTAGAAAGGTGGAAGAAGATAAATAGTATTGACAAAGAGCTCAAAATGGTAAATGTTGCGTACCTCACTAAGTCTGAAGACTTAGTATATATACCTCCAGACTGAGATATGCCCGTTGAACCTTCATGATTGACATGCTCACCTGCTCCCCTCTGTTTAGCGTGGCGTGTACGTTTAGTACTGTCCTGACCGGATTTCATGGGCTTCTTCCTCTTTGAAGATCTGGGAAATCTCTGCATATATTTCAAAATATATACCTAACCCTATGATGATCTTTACCTACTGTGTCAGTGAAATAGCTTAATCCGACCTAACTGTCTTAGCTCGGTAAGGCCGATTATCGGAATGTAGATGAGGGAAACTAACAAGGCATACCGAAGTCATTGTCCGACCTAAACCTTTTAGGGATATACTATCGGGCTTGGTTTTAAGGATCTACCCGACCTAAGCTTGTGACCAATATACTACTTGGCTCGGTTTTGATGATCTATCCGACCTAAGCAGGGTTCTGGACTTCTTATGCGTCTTTTTATCCTTTAATGTTTATCTTCGCTTTAGTCCATTGGTCCAGGCCCAATGGAAGTCCAATTTTAGGCACACCAACAAGTCCCCCCAGTATTAGGTTTTACCGAGCTAAAACTTAATACTTTTTGTGTTTTACTGAGCCAGAAATTTGACTAAGGTATTTATCATGCATCCCCCTGATATCTGTCCGAGCTAATTTTCTGAACTAAAGCTTAATACTTTTGGTGTTTTACTGAGCTAAAAATTTGACTAAGGCATTTATCGTGTGTTCATCCGACCTATGCTCAGATAACTTTAAGGTTTTTCTTCCGACCTATAGATTATAGAATATGACAAGGAAAAAATGCGAGATATAACTAATAAATATGATCCATAGAAAATAACATGTCAACCGATTCATAGGTAATAATTGCATTGTTTTGCATTGTTGACCCAAAGAAGTTGAATTAATCAATGAAGGCATCAATAAAGGCATACCTTTTCGTCACGACACACGAAATCTGGCTTTTAAAGAGTCGGGATGTGACGAGGCACGTTTTCACGATAACTGAGGCATCCGGTACGACTTCCCACGCTTTTACTATCCTCGAGGCGGTATTAAAGGCTCAAACGCTTGGTTTGTCCTCTTGTCCGTTCAGTCTTCCCGAGGCCTTCTTTTAAAAGTCGAAGAAATTGACATTGGCATTATTCTGTTGTACGTCTCCTAAAAAGAAAGAGAAACCTTCTGCTCTTCTTCCTTCCGCTGCGGTTTGCTCGAGTTGATAGTCCTTCGCCGTGTTCTGTTGGTGTCGTTTTTCCAGTTCACCGCGACAGTTTGTGCCGCTATTTTATTTCGTTGCCTCCGTACCATTATTTAGCAAAGATTCATGACTGAAGAAAGGAGTTCCGGCACCGGAGCGTCTTGTCTGAACCCATCCTCAGGTCAGTCTGTTCTTCCTCTCTCTTCTAATGATTATAAATGAATCGCCGGCTTAGGCATAATTTTTCGGCAAGTTTGATGCATGAACCCTCCTTACATGAACAACATATACTGCTAGTTTGTGTGCATCCGTAGGATCTGTTATATCTTAATTTAAGCATGATTTCGGTGCCTTTGTAATGCTTCCTGTAGATATAGCTGCTATATCATATGAGTTTCACCCGGAAGAGATATTTTCCGAACTGACTAGGGTAGAATTAGAAACCCTAAGATCGACCTATTACCTTAACCCGGCCATCCGAACCCGATTACCCAGGCCTGAAGAGAGAATAACTAGTACTTTCGGAGGTTGGGTCGGTATATATGAGTACCACATAAAGTTCAGGCTAAGATTTCCTGCCCTAGATTTTTTTTCCAAGCTATGTTATAATTTAGAGATCGGGCTGAGCCAGTTATTACCCAATGCCTTTAGATTCCTAGTGGGTTTTATGTGCGTCTGCTTCGGGGCTAAAATCTGACCCTCCATAGATTAGTTTTTCCAGTTTTATACCGTCCGCCAATATCCTTACGGGCCGGGGTGGGTGACATTCCAGAAACGTAGAAATGGGCCCATCCTTATAACTGACTCCCCAGATACAAATAATCATTGGAGGGGAAGATTTTTTATGGTGAAAGTCGATGAAGCGAACCTTCCTTGCCGCTGGTCGAGGTTTGTAGCACCGACAGAGCAAACCCGGGACAAATCCAATCCCATAGTGTTATCGAACTAAGGCGTTAAGAACTTTCACCAGTTCGGAGAAATATTCAGTTAAGTATCCTTCAGAGGGCCTTCTTGTCTAGCCGGGTTGAGCCAAGCCCCCGATGTAGAGGAAGAATGTAAATACCTGTCTCTGAACTTTTACTTATCGTACTCCCGATCTCGGTCAACTTCCTAGGTCGGTGATTCTGACCTTTATCTGTCTTTCTTGTTTGCAGGTGGGTTCGGTCGGAAGAAGAAATCCAATAAACCGGCAACAGCTTCAGGGTCATCAAAGAGACCTTCTACCGAGATAGATTTGACCGAGGAGGCTGGAATTGCTGATCCTCCTGCTGGTGCCTTAGTCCCCCGGGCGTCTAAGAAAAGCAGGCCGACCCCTGCGGAAGTTTAGGCGGCTAAAGCTGCCAAGGCCCCGCAATTGTTGACGGATTCCACCATGAGAGCCGAGCTGCCGAGCCCGGATGAGTTGTTGGGGCCCTTGGACCCGGCGTCCCAGGAAAGAGTCATAATTCTTAAAGATCAAAGGGAAAGACCGAGCTCCCTAGCCCGGCCTGTATATCAGCCCCACTCGACGGAGCCTCTGCCCGAAGATGTTCGACCGTACGCGAAACTGGTGGCTGACTCCCACAGCTCCTTTGCGGAGATTGTCGAGGTGAGCAACCAGATACGGAAAAGTATCGACCAGCTGGCACAGCAAGAAGCCTTTTTGGCTTCACAGATAAAAAGGGTAAACTTCTGAAGTCCTAGCTAGCTCCTGAGAATGAATGATTATTTCGTGTGATATTTTTATAAGACCTATAATTGGATTTTGCAGGTCGGAGTAAATTATGCAGCTACGGCCAAGAGGACGGTGGCTTTGGATATTCTGGCCCAAAGCTATGAGCAAGAGAGGTCGAAGAGGCTGACAGAGACGATTGAGGAGTTTGAGATGAAGCTGGGGGTCGAGTCCAGCAAAGTTACAAAGCTTCAGGCCACTAATACTGAGCTCTATGTAGAAAACCAGGAGCTCAGTACTAAGGCCAGCCAGTTGGAGACAAAGAACCAGGGCTTAGAGGCTGAAGTGGCCGCCCTGAAGGAAGAGAAGGCTGCCCTGCAGAAGGCCGTAGAAGAGGAGGCAAAGAAGTCCGCTGAGTTACTCAGCTCGGCAGAAGTCGAAGCGGCGTGTCAAGCTGCTTTAAGATCTTTCAAGGAGGGGCCATTGCTGGATCTGATGAACCGTCGATTTCTGGAGCTTATTCAGTGCGGGTATACCTTGTGCTGGGATGAGCTTAGAGGCCCCAGGTCGGTGGAAGGCCTTCCTGAAGATTCCATGGCCCATACTTCTTTGCTCCCTCAGGGTCGTGATCCCTTTGATCTGGTCGAGGAGATCAAGCAGGAGTGCCGAGCCAATGGTATTCCTTTGCCAGAAAACACGGAAGAGGAAGATCCTGAGGCCGACCCAAAGGAGGCAGTTGACGAAGAAGCGACCTCCCAAGCTCCTCCTTCTTAGCTTTTCTCTGTATTTTACTTTTTTGAGGAATTTTTGTAATCTTTGATTGGAACGGCTTTGTACTGGGTCCATTCTTTAAATAAATACATCCTTTTTTCTTCTTTCTCTATCTTGAATCCGATACTTTTCCCGACCTAAACTCTGACTGCTTTACAGATAGTATTTTCTTAAGTGTGCTGCGTTCCAAGCCCGCGGAATCAACTGTCCTTGTAAATCTTCCAAAACATAACTTCCAGTAGGTCGGGCTTCAATCACCCGGTAGGGCCCTTCCCAATTAGATACTAACTTGCCCTGATCTTGTGGTTTGCTGATAGCCCAGCTTCGTAAAACTAAGTCTCCCGGTACAAAGGCCCGATGTTTGACCCGAGCGTCATAGTGTTGCCGAACTAAATTTTTGTAATTTAGTTGGTGTACATAGGCAGTGTCCCGAACTTCCTCCATCAAGTCCAAGCTAAGCTCCAAGTTTCTCTGATTCTGGTCCCTTTCGAAGTGCATGACTCGGGGCGCACCACTTTGTATTTCTGGGGGTATGACAGCGTTGACCCCAAAGGCTAGCTCGAAAGGAGTCTTCCCCGTAGCCGATTTAGGCGTAGTCCGGTGGCACCATAGTACGTGAGGCAGCTGTTCTACCCAATTCTTACCCTTATCTTCTAATCTGGTTTTCAATCCGTGCAACAGAGTTTGGTTTGTGAGTTCCACTTGCCCATTTGCTGGAGGATGAGCCACAGATGCGAAACGTTGGGTGATACCAAGCTTTGAACACAAGGCCGTGAATTCTTTGGATTCGAACTGGGTTCCATTATCCGAGATAATCGAGTTGGGCACGCCGAACCGACAGATGACTTGCCTCCAAAGAAACCGAGCTATAGTTCGCCCGGTAATATTCGTCAATGCCTCGGCCTCCACCCATTTTGTAAAATAGTCTATAGCCACAACAAGATAATGACAAGAACCGATCTTAGGAAACGGCCCCATAAGATCTATCCCCCATTCTGCAAAAGGCCAAGGAGCAATTATCCCGGTAAAGCTGGATGCTGGCAACCTGTGAATTGTCGCATTGTATTGGCAACTGGGACAACGTTGAACATATTCGACTGCTTCCTGAAATAACCGAGGCCAATAAAACCCAGCTCCAATTACTTTCTTGGCCAAATTCCGAGCCCCAATGTGAGACCCACAGTCCCCTTGATGTACTTCCTTTAGCACGACTTCTGCTTCTCTTGAACCCAGGCACTTTAGTAAGGGCATCAAGAAACCCTTTTTATACAGATCCTCCCCGACTATTTGATAATGTTCAGCCTTCTTTCGTATTCGTTGTGCTTCCTTTCGTGAATCCGGTAAAGTACCATTTTGTAAATACTGCCATAGAGAAAATCGTCAATCCTGACCTTCACTTATGGACAAGATTGCTGGCTCGGCTGTACTCCTAGTCTGTACTTCTTCTACTAGAACGCTTTTAGTCAGATGAGAGAAAACCGAAGAAGCCAATTTGGACAAGGCATCGCATTTGTGTTTTTACTCCGTGGAACCCGCTCTATAATCCATTTTGGAAAAATTTCAGCTGCTGTTGCACCAGTGCTAAATATTCCTTCATTTGCCGATCCTTAGCCTTATACTCCCCCAAAATTTGTTTGACTACAAGCTGGGAGTCTGAACAAATTTTTAGATTTCTGACTCCTAGTTTCTGAGCTAATTTTAGACCGGCTATCATGGCTTCGTACTCTGCTTCATTATTGGTGGCCGTAAAGCAGAATCGTAAAGCATAAGTGTGGACTTCCCCAACAGGGCTGGTGAGGATGATCCCCGCACCCGATCCGGACTGGCTGGAGGCACCATCTACATAGAGTGTCCATGAATCATCGCCTTTTACCACGGTTAAAAGAAGGTCGGTTTCTTGCGACGGGCCAGGCGTACCTTCCTGGATGTCTGATACTCCCTCAGCTATGAAATCTGCCAATACTTGCCCTTTGACTGCGGTGCGAGGCGCAAAGGTGATATCATACTCCCCCAATTTGATGGCCCATTTGGTGAGACGACCAGAAACCCCTGCCTTTTGCAAGACGGCTTTAAGAGGAGCGTCGGTATAGATAGTAACTCCGTGGGAGCTGAAATAAGGCCGGAGACGTCGTGTGGAGTGAACTAGTGCCAAGACTAATTTTTCCAGGCCTGAATAGTTTTTCTCTGCTGCCTGCAAAACTTTGTTAACAAAATAGATGGGTCTTTGAACCCGGTTATCTTCTCGAAGCAAAACCAAGCTAATTACGGATTTAGTGGTAGCTATATACATGTATAATTTTTCTCCAGGAATTGGCATGGTTAAAGATGGCAAAGAAGCTAAATACGTTTTTAATTGTTCGAAAGCAGTTTGGCATTCCGAGGTCCACACAAATTTTTCTGTTTTCTTTAAAATGCTAAAAAATGGTAAAGCTCGTTCTGCCGACCGAGCTAAAAACCGATTTAAGGCTGCTAGTCTACCAGTTAATTGTTGTACTTCACGAATTGATCTAGATGGATGCATTTGCAGAACAGCTTCTACTTTCTTTGGATTAACCGAAATACCCCCTCCAGAAACCATGTAACCTAAGAACTTTCCCGAAGTAGCCCTAAAAACACATTTTTTTGGATTTAGCCTTAATTTATATTGGACAAGAGTTTCAAGTGTTTCACGTAAATCAAGCAAATAGGCAGACTCATCCCTACTTTTAACAAGTAAATCATCAACATATGCTTCCATGTTCCGACTTAACTGGTTTTTAAAGATTTTATTTACTAGGCGTTGAAAGGTAGCCCTAGCATTTTTTAAACCGAAAGGCATAGTAATAAAGCAATAAGTACCTTTATCTGTGATGAAGGATGTTTTTTCCTCGTCTTCTTTAGCCATGAAGATCTGGTGATAGCCCTTGTATGTATCCAAGAAGTTGAGGAAGCGAAATCCAGCTATGGCGTCGACCAGAAGGTCAATCAGGGGTAGGGGGAACCAGTCTTTGGGGCAGGCTTTGTTTAGGTCGGTGAAGTCGATGTACATATGCCATGAACCATCGGGCTTGGGAACCAATACAGGGTTAGCTAGCCATTCAGGATAATCTACTTCTCGAATGATACGTACCTCCAATAAGGCGTTGACTTCGATCTCTACGTATTTGCTGCGTTCTCCTCCAAGGTTACGCTTTCGTTGACGAACCGGCCTATGACTGGCATCAATGGATAGCCTGTGTTCAATGATATTTCGAGAAATGCCAGGCATGTCTTCCGGCCCCCAAGCAAAGACTTCCACAAACTCACGCAAAAGGTTAAGTAAATCATGTTGTAACTGAGGAGGTAAATCGGCCCCTATCTTAATTACCTTGTTTGGGTCGGCAGTCAGGGGGACGATCTTCACCTCGGCCCCTGCTTCAATGGATCGCTCCGAGCTACCTGTCAGGTCGGTGATGTTAATGGGATGAGCACTACGTCCTTGAAGAGTAGGTGGCAAAGCTCGGGGTGCGGGGGTCGGGGTGACTGCAGAGGCAGCTTTTGATTTCCGATCCATAGGCACCTGCTCTCTTAGGGAAGCCGTGTAACTTTGCTTAGCCTGTATGACATCACAACGAAGAGAGGCCACCCCACCCATGGTGGGGAATTTTAAAAGCATATGCATGGTAGAAGCAATGGCCTGAAATTGATTTAGTCCAGGCCGACCCAGATATACATTATAAGGTGAGGGTTCATCAATGACCACGAAATCTATGGTTTCTGTACGTTTTAGCTGTCCAGCTATCAACGTGACCGGTATGCTTAACTGTCCCACAGGAATAACATGGTGGTTGCCAAAGCCAATCAAGGGTGTACGTACTGAATTTAAATGTGCCTTATGTAACTGACATCCTGCCAATGCTTTGGTAGTAATTATATTACTAGAGCTACCCGTGTCTAACAATGTCCTACGTACTTGATAATTAGAAATATAACAATCGATCACTAGTGGATCATCGCAATTATAAGGCAAGAAAATATCACTATCATCAAAAGTAATTACTGATGCCATGGCTTCCGCTTTACGCTTACCTAAAACGTTGTTTCTTTGCCGATATACCTATTTTCTCTGACGATTAGAGTCGCCCTGGGTCGGTCCTCCAGCTATGGTATTCACGACCCCAGCTATGGTCAGGTCGGCTCCAGCCCCAGCGTTTGGGTCTCGGGGGTCGGGTTGGGAACATTCTCGGGCAAAATGACCGGGCTCTCCACACCGGTAACATCCGGTAGGTCACTCCCGGGTTGCTGAAGCCGCGGGTTTAGGCAAAGGGGCCACTTGTGTATATTGGGGCAGTTTCCCAGCTTGAATAAGCTTTGCTATCTCTGCAGTTAAATCTCGACAATCATTAGTATTGTGACCAATGTGCTTATGATAGTTACAATACCTGCCAGGATTGAGCCGATCTGTGGGACCCGTCATGGGACGGGCTGGAGGTAGCAACCCTTGATGCTGAATGGCCGCATATATGTCGGCTTGTGGCACGAAAAAGGGCTCGACCACCTGCACAGCATTAACACTTACCCCAGCCTTTGGGCCAGTGTTAGTAGTACTCACAAAGTTTTGCTTCTTACCTCCTCCTGGGCGAGGAATCGAGGAAGAAGCTTTTCTCTTACCGTATAAGTCAGAAAAACCTCTTTCTCGTTCCTATTTTATGGCTGCAGCATCCTCAATAACAGCAAAGTTAACAACAGTGACCATCATTTCGAAATAAGAGTGTGGGGGTCGGATGGCAAGCTCAATAGCTAAAGGTCCTGACCGTAACCCGTTAATAAACGATCCCATCATAATCCTATCATCTTTTTCATGGCATTGTCTAGATTCTACGTTAAATCGATCTATGTAGGCCTGCGACCCCTCTCCTACCCTTTGAGTTATATTCATTAAGTGTGAAATAGGTTTGGATAGTATCTTGTTACCCATAAAATTAGTCAAAAACAAATCACCGAATTGATCTAATGAATGAATGGAGTTTCGAGGCAGAGTACAATACCAATTTATAGCTTAACCTTTAAGGGTTAGATGGAATGTCATGCAGCGGTTGGCATCAGACAAATTGGTGGCATCCATGACACTCATGCACTGCATCCAATGAGCCGTGGGGTCGGTAGTTCTGTCATACTTATCAACCTTACCTAAACCTTTGTAGCCCGGGGGAAATGGCGCTGTTTGGATTTCCTAACCAAATGGATGAGACACCCGAGAAGTGGGCCCGGCTCATCCCAACTGAGCATATCCGGATCCAGGGAGGACTGCTTGACTGGGCTGGGTGTATCATGTTTGACCTAAGGGGTATCCTCCCATTCCGGGATAAGCAGGTAGTGGCCCTCCAGTTGCGAAGTTTCCCGCGCTGGGCCCGGGGTAATAACTCGGGTTAAGTAAGGGAGAGTACCCCGTGGGAGGCTGTATGGCTTGGCTGGTACCTATACCGTAATATTGAAACTGAGCTAGGTTTGACGGTGCTAGGTATCTGGGGTATCCTAATTGGTTAACTTCGGGACCAAGGTGGCTAAATTGGTTTAATGGTTGACCTAGGCCAGGCTGACCTATTTGACTCGTCTGTGGGCCCAGGACAGGCTGACCTAACTGACTCACTTGCTCTCCTAACATAGGAAAAAGGCAGACCCGACATGAAAGGGTAATTATTGAGCTGAGCGGTAGGAACCATGAAAGGAGCTGGAAAGGTAGGGCTGACCTGGGTATAGGCTAAGGTGGTGTAAATAGGAGGTGCAGTAGAAAGGGTAGGGAGACCAGCTACGTAGTTAGACCCTGAAAAAAGATGAGCTCCCCCAGAGTAGGGAGAGCATCCCGAAACAGCGATAGACTGGGGGGGAAGACTAGAAATCAAAACAACGGAGGGATCGGCCATGGGATTGAACAGAGCTCCTGGTGGGGGGAACAGTGGGGACAACTTGCGAACTAAAGGGATGTTCTATGTTAACTACATTTGGGGTAGTGGTTGCAATACTTGAGACGGGGAGTTCTAAATTGGGAGTAGAGGTGACCGGAATGCTATGGTTCATCAGATGAAATAATTGCGGAAACAAACGGTAAAACTTTTCTCTTTCCGCTTGTTCTTGCTGGGGGGTGAGAGGCTCAACAGCGGTCGCGGTAGTCGGCGAAGCGTTGGTGGTGGTAGAAACTACAGTGATGGTTGGAACTATTGCGGTTGTAACAATGGGATCAGCGGTGGTGTTAGAAGAATAAGCACCCACTCCCGAACAATCTTGAGCTTGCGTCATGGTTTCAACAAATTTCTTTAAAAGTGGAGAAAATTTGATGAAATAATTTGATCAAACGTTTCCCACAGACGGCGCCAGTTGATGTGACGCAAAAATGTTCGTCTCGTGATGCTTCTTACGGCCCAAGAAAATCTCCTGAACTGCATGGCCCAAATGGATGCGAAACTTCACTGCAAAGGGAGCTAACCGCACTGGAAACCGAGCTGGGTAGCTAGGATCAGCAAGAATGGTGGAGAAAAACGTGATTGTAGACTGTTCCGGTAACAACTGTAAAATGACCAAGAGAAGAGCGGGGCTTTCCCCTCTGTATAAGCTCCGACGGTCAAGTTAGAGAGGTGGAAGAAGATAAATAGTATTGACAAAGAGCTCAAAATGGTAAATGTTGCGTACCTCACTAAGTCTGAAGACTTAGTATATATACCTCCAGACTGAGATATGCCCGTTGAACCTTCATGATTGACATGCTCACCTGCTCCCCTCTATTTAGCGTGGCGTGTACGTTTAGTACTGTCCTGACCGGATTTCATGGGCTTCTTCCTCTTTGAAGATCTGGGAAATCTCTGCATATATTTCAAAATATATACCTAACCCTATGATGATCTTTACCTACTGTGTCAGTGAAATAGCTTAATCCGACCTAATTGTCTTAGCTCGGTAAGGCTGATTATCAGAATATAGATGAGGGAAACTAACAAGGCATACCGAAGTCATTGTCCGACCTAAATCTTTTAGGGATATACTATCGGGCTTGGTTTTAAGGATCTACCCGACCTAAGCTTGTGACCAATATACTACTTGGCTCGATTTTGATGATCTATCCGACCTAAGCAGGGTTCTGGACTTCTTATGCGTCTTTTTATCCTTTAATGTTTATCTTCGCTTTAGTCCATTGGGCCAGGCCCAATGGAAGTCCAATTTTAGGCACACCAGGGTTGTTGGTAGCTTTTAAAACTATAGGGGATAGTTGGTACATTTTCAAAACCATGGGAGGGTATTTGGTACTTAACCCTTTGGCAAATTATCATTCCAAAAGTCAAATATTGGCCACATGCAGGGCAAACGTCAAAAACCACCATGGGAACATGTAACAAAAGTCCAAACAATATTGAATACCTGGTAATAATTGGTCTATTATGAGGCCTATCTCCAAATACTGAGAAATCTAATGACATTGCAACATTTTCATTTCTCTCGTCAACTGCTTGTCTGATATCATAATCATTGTCATCCATCCTATCACTTAAATGTGTGTTCCCATCAAATCCATTACTATTTGGCATAACCTTTCTAGACTTTCTTGGAGGAGACAATACTGTTGGACCATTATCTGGATTGAAATCTGAGACCTTAGAATTAATTGTATCTCTTTTTGGATGAGGTCTTGGAAGCAAAGCTGCTTCTGTAGGTGGAGTCCCGAGGAAAAGTACCTACAAAAAACAAAGAAACTAATTCCGCAAGCATAAACTTCTAGATATATAACCATAAACAGAGTACCTATGCTCTAATGCCTGTTGTGCTGAAATTCTGGCTTTTGGGTTATAATTGAACATCTTTGATAAGAGATCCAATGCATCATGACTCGCCATTGGAAAAAGTGTATGAAGTGGCTGTCCTGGAACATACTGGTATTCTATATAATCAGGCAATACTTTATATCTGGCCACTTTGAAGGCTTTGGAGTTCCAAAAGCTGCAAAAATCTTCCTCAATTGATCGATATCACTATTTCCCTACGAAATGCTTGATAATTAGAGAGAGAAATGTCTAGCTAACAGAAGCCATCCAACTTAACGGCACGTGAGTAGAAGCGCCGTGAAGTGAGAGTTTGAAAGACTAAGTCAATGATGTCATTAAATTCTTCTCCAAAATAACACTATGGGAAGACCGTCGTTAGTCCTATCAAATATAGTAAAAGTACTATATAAACCTACAACAAATAGCTAAAAGTAGCACAATGATAAGAGGAACAGAATGCTTGAAATCACAAAACCTATTTATTCCAAACTAGTTCGGTTTGCAACCACCTTTGATTTGCTCAGAGAGGCTTTAAAAGTAATTGTGTATAAAAACTACTAAAATTAATGAAGAATATAGATTAATCAAATTTAATGAAGTATCCCAGCAATATGTAAATCACAATAATCATGTGCATGTTAATCATCAACTCAATAATATGTTAAATAGCATGTCATCAACCAGTTATAGATTACCGTGAATTAGCACAGACATAACCCAATCTCCCTTTACTTTATCGACAATTACCGTGAATCCGCACAGACATAATTGCTACTCTAATTAACAAGGAACAGGCCGTAAGGCATTGACACCTATTAACCAAGTTAACAGCCTTATCTAAGGAACCCCGATTTTTGTTATTCTTATTGAATTAACATCTAAGAATTACTAACCCCTTATTCTCTATTACCTGAAGGTAACTTTACCACTAATTAATCTTGCCCAACAAATATTATGTTATTTAACTGGGAATTAATTGGTTCTACCTAATTCAACAAAGGTGATCAATCTTAATTAAATATCAGTAATCAAAGTTACGAGCAGAGAATAAGAAGGAACACATGCAATTTAATTTAAGAACAATTTAGTTTCATAACATGCCCGAATTAATTACTTTTACATTATGCAAGAATAAGGAATTTAGCTACTCATGTTAAAATTAACTACACAACTAATTATTTTAGAATTCATACTGAAAATAATCGAAAAGAATAGAATAAAGAAGAAATAGATAATTGAATTACGATATGGAAAATACCCCTTGGAAAAGCTACCTTCCGTTAGGGCTAACGGAACGTCTTCTGGACAGAAATCCTCAAATCGCTAAAACAAAAACTACTACTACTATTGATCTGAATTACTACGAAAGTATAAGATAAAATTATACTCTAAAAGCGTGTATTTCTCCCTTCAATTCCATCCCTATAAAGTGGTGTAGAATGGAGAGTAGAAAATAATATACTAATCCAAATAGGAACCTACTAAAACTATTTTCCATGTAGGAAACTGTTAAAAACAATATCCAAAACAAAGAAGGATTAAATGTATCAGGAAACAGCTCTTTCTTGCATGTGACGCATGTTGACAAAATAGGAATCCAAATTCCATTCATATTGCTTCCTGCATTGCATCAATTAATTAGGCAATTTGCCTCATCCTTCCTTGGGCTTTTCTTCAATGATGGGCTCACTGCACTTGGACTGGCTTTCCATAAGCATAAATCTTTTACTCCTTGGCCCAATTGCACAACTTGCATGCATGAAACATGTTTAAGGCCTTCTTTCACCATTCTGCCTCCTTCATTGCTTCTGCGGCCAAATGGCTCTTTCTTTTCGCACTTTCTCTTCTCTATTTGTTCTATTTCCAAAACCTGCACTTATGTCACAAAAACTAGCACATACCCGTGAAATTTGCCACAAATAGACTCTAAAATTCAGCAGCTAAAGGACAAATATCACACTAAAATTTTATCTTCTCTGTAGCGTTAAAAAACTTTCATCGGCGACGACAAAATAGCTAAGGGCTGGGCGGCAGCGGTAATTTTTTGGCTGGACACTTTTTTGCAATATGGTATGTATATTTCAGTCAACCTGACATTGTGGTTGCGATGTGTTGTGTTTTGGACACAAATAAGGAAATTTTTTTAATTTATTTCGCAACAATCATGTTCAAATGCAGCTTCTTATTCTTTAGTTATCTTTGTGTTGGCCTGTTTTCACTCTAATCCAAGGAGAAACTTTGGTTGGTCATCATGGGTCTTCAGCATTTTTATAAATTTTCTGAAATTCAAACATGATTTGCAGAAATAGACCGCAAGTAAAACATGATTTGGAGTTTTCACTTCAACAAGTAGAGTTGAATTTGAAAGCTTTGAATTGGGTCTTCTTGATTTGTGTTGGCCTATGGGTTAAAACTTGTTCTTCGGATTGGGCGTTAAAATTCTGTAATCTTCAATACATAAGTATGGATGTTTTGACTTTTTTTTTCCCTCAAATTTTGAATAGGTTGTTCTTAATTTTTTTTCTTCGGCACATGTTTTTATATTTTATAACTCTTGAATCTATAAAATGGGTGCTATCAATTTTTTAGCTTCTGGAATTGATGGGTTCCGATGGACAAAAGTTTATAGCATACAGTTGTAGAGGATATTTCGCGAAGAAGAGGAGCCCAAAGTTGTCTTGTTGGATCAGTGGTACTTGCTTCGATGTTGGCAGGAAAAGGCTTTACAGTTCTTTCGCCGGAATTGTTGGGTGAAGTTAGTCGAACAATGAAGTTCATGAGCATCAGTGTTTGCTGATGTGTGATGTTTAAGTTTTCTTTTGTCCTGATTACTCGGTATTTTTTGAGTGAATTGCTTAAACTAGCACGAACATTTGCCTGAGTGCGATTTTTACCACAAATCTTTTGAAATAGCTTTTTTTACCACAAACCTTTCAAAAATGTGACACTACGTAGCATTCTGTTAAAGTGCTCTGTTAGATGCTTAACAGAAGGATTTTTTGGAGGGCAAAATTGTCCAAATTCCTTTTCCTTTGTCTTATATTTATCTTATTTTACTTTTATTACCAAACGACCCCAATCTTTCAATTTTTTACATTTTCGTCCAAAAATAATTACTATTTTCTTTAACTTTTATACTTTTTTTAACTTTCTTTTACTATTCATTACTTTCACTAATTAATAACCCTAAATTAATCTATCTCTCATTCTCTCACTTTCATCCACAGCACTCACCATCAACAAATCCACCCCACCATTAGGTAATCAATGCTTTTATTATCAGAATTCACTGTGGATATTTCCAAGCACCTACATGCCTCACCTTTTCTATTCTTTCATTTTCTCCCACCCTTTCCATTTCATGTTCTTGATTCTTTTTCTCGATGTACTTCCATAAAACCATGTCCTTCCTCTTCCCTCTTTTCCTTTAAGATCGCATATTGCTGCTCTCATCTTCGTTTGTAACTGAACTATTAAAAGTGGGTTATGGTGATTTTTGTTGGTTCAGCCCCAAATCGAAAAATAATACAACAAAATTGGGGTGAAAGCTTGCTGGCCCTAACCCAGATCTAGCAACGCAAGGTTTTTCAGCGACAACAGCCGTGAGCAGAAAGGCTTGTTGTGCCTAACCCAGATCCAGCAACGTAAGTTATGCTGCGACCACAGCCTCGAGTAGGAGCAGCAAAAATAGTAGATTAGCCGAAGCGGTAACGTCGCGAACGGAAGCGGGGGTACCACAAAGAAGGCCGCCGACCGACAGTGTCGGAAGGAAGATGGTGACTCCGAAAGGCCTACGACAGAAACCAATGGCGTTTGGTGTTTGATGTTTGACCAGTGCATATTAGATTTTTTTTTTTTCCTTCTTAACGCACAAGCCTACGTTGGGTTTGGATATGGTAAGAGCAAAATAGAACCCACTTACAAAACAAAACAAAATCGTGATTTTGATTATTTGGTGGATGGTTTCGTGAAGTTAGATTCACAAATTATTTTGAACCTTTTTTTTATTAATGGATTTTTCCAAAACTTTTGTGGTGATGACTTGATGGTGGGGTGGATTTGTTGATGGTGAGTGCGGCGGAAGAAAGTGAGAGACTGAGAGATAGATTGATTTAGGGTTAATTAATTAGCGGAAGTAATGAATAGTAAAACAAAGTTTAAAAAAAGTATAAAAGTTAAAGAAAATAGTAATTATTTTTGGACGAAAATGTAAAAAATGGAAAGATTGAGGTTCATTTGGTAATAAAAGTAAAATAAGATAAAGATAAGACAAAGGAAAAGGAATTTGAACAATTTTGCCCTCAAAAAAATCCTTCCGTTAAGCATCTAACGGAGCACTTTGACGGAATGCTATGTAGTGTCACATTTTCAAAAGGTTTGTGGTAAAAAAAGCTATTTCAAAAGGTTTGTGGTAAAAATCGTACTCAGACAAAGGTTCGTGCTAGTTTAAGCAATTCACTCATATTTTTTTCTTACAAGGGGGTACTTTTGAAATTTCATTTCACATTGTTAATTTGGATGTTTTCTATTAGTTACACATTTTAGTCCTGAACCATAGAGGAATGGCTGGGCATTTTTCTATAAGCACGTGGGGTAAACTGTCCATTATGCAAAATCACGAGGGGCAAAGTGTATTTCACCCTTCATTTAATTCATGTTCTCCAATTTTAACTTTTATGGTATTGTTATCTATATGATTACTATAAAGCATTTCCTATATTCAATTTTAACTTACTTATAGTAAAACATTTTGATTCTAATGCTTCTCTCCATGCTTCTAATTTAGCCTTTACATCTGCCTTCATTTCATCTATAAGAAGTATATCATTTGCAAATAACATACATTCAGGGACCACTTTCTACAAATGATTAGTAATCTCATCAATTACTAAAGCAAAGAGATATGGGCTTAAAGCTGATCCTTGATATATACCTATATTATTTGGAAAATCACAAGATATTCCTACTGGTGTCCTTACACATGTTGTTATAACCTTACACATTTTATAGTTTCCACATATGTTACCCTTACTCCTTTTTTTTTTCGAATACCTGTCATGTTATGTCTCTATTTACTCTATCATATGCTTTTTTTAAATATACAAATATCATATGTAAGTCTTGTTTTTTCTTATCATATTGTTCACACAGTCTTCTTATAAAATGTATTACTTCCATTGATGATATTCCTGGCATAAAAGCAAATTGATTGTCTTCTATATTAGTCTCATTTCTCAATCTTATTTATATTACTCTTTCCTATAATTTCATAGCATACTCATTAGTTTAAAACCTTATCAATACACTTCTTCTCCATTAATCAGAACTCTTTTTAGTTCTCATAATTATATTAAATAAGTTTGTAAGCAATGTAATACCAACTTTTCTATGGCACTTATACCTCAACTGGAATATCATTGGGACCAATTGTCTTACAATTTTTTTATTTTTCTTAGTGATTTTTCAACTTCTAATGGTTGAATTTCACAAAAATATGTAAAATTCTTATGTTTTTCGAAATGGGCTACCTCTCCTAATGTAATTTTGTTCTTATTAACTTCCTTGAACAATTTATAAAAATAATCTTTCCAACGCTCGTTTATTACTTCTCCTCAACTAAAATTGTTTCATTTTCATCTTTTATACATTTAATTTCTGTTAAATCTCTTGTTTTCTTTTCCCTCATTTTAGCTCTTATAAATATGTTTTCACCTCCATTAGTATCCAAATTTTTTTTTACAGAATTCTTCAAAACCTCTTGTCTTTATTTCGTTTGTTACTTGTTTCACATCTTTTTTTGCATTTCTATATTTTTCAATATTTTCATCATTTCCACAAATATATAACATTTTGTAGCTTGCTCTTTTTCCTTTTATGTTTTCTTGAATATCTTGATTCCACAAGTATGATTCTTTATTCCATTTATTACTTTTTGACAAACTTAAGATGCTTTTTGCAATTCTTTTCATTTGTTCAGTTAGATTTTATCATGTGCTTTCTGAGTCATTTCTACTTTCCAATTAGTAGTTTCTAATAACATTTTTATAAAAGTAGCTGTTATATCTTTATTTTTAAGAGTTCACTACTTATGCCTAGAAATGGTGGGTGACCTTTTCTTCTTTGTTATTAAGTTTTATATAAAATAAACTAATTATACTATTCAATGTCATGAGACTTTCTCCGGGTATTAACCTCACAATTTTTACACAATTTTCTCACACTTTTTTCTAGTTAAAAATGGTCAATATGTGCTTTATTAGAGCCATTTTTAAGTGTAATTTAGTGTTCTTCTCTCTTTTTAAACAAAGTATTATCTATAACTAAACTATAGGCTACTGCAAAATTTAAAATAGTATTTCCTTCATTGTTTTGCAGCCTCATACCCCTATGAACCCTATCATAATCTTTGATACCCTCCCCAACATACACTACAAGAAAAATGGCCTTTGGTGACCAAAATCGTAGTGACCAACAGAAATTTGGTCACCTGAAGGCCCTTTTTGTGACCAGAAATTGTTTGGTCACCAAAGTTCACTCACACCTGAAAATTTGGTGACCAAAAAAAAAATAGTCACTATCTGGTCACTAAAGGCAATGGCGGGAACAATTCCCACCAGATTGATAGTCTTTAGTGACCAAAATTCGTGACGGATAATAATTGGTCACCAATAGTTGGTCAATAACTCTTCGGTGACCAAATAATTGGTCAGTAATTTACAAATTTTTGGTGACAAGATATTGTGGTCTCCAAAGATAAAAGTGCTAGATTCTTTTCCATTTAACACCTTATAGTGACAACTTTTGGTGACCAGAAAATAATGGGTCACCTAAAGATTTTTCAGTTTTCCTTAAATGACGAAAAAAGTGGTCCCTAAATTGTTCAATATTAGTGATGAGAAATTGTGGTCACCAAATGGGTTATTACATTTTTAATAGAAAATAGAAATTTGGTGACCATTTTTCTGGTCAGTAAATTTGTGATGGTTTTATGAATTTTGTGACTACTTATGTTTTAGTCATTCGATTTATAATTTTGGAAATCAAATCAATAGTTACTGTTTTTAATCTTTCTTCTTTTTTTTTTTACATTATTTATTAATAATAATAGATTAAAATTTTAACATGAAAGAGCAATGGATTCCAAAATAAAGAAATAAAAAAGTGATTAATAAAATATGTTAAATTTTCTAAACAAAATTAGAGAAATATGATAATTTGTTTCCCCCAAAAAAATGCAATTAGAAGAAATGTAATGCACTAGGAAAAAAGAAACAAAACTAAAAAGAAATGCAATGCAAAACTAAAAAGAAGGAAAGAGAAAAACAAATACACTCCAGGATAAAAGAAAATGAAGAAAGTAATATTCATGCATTGGAGGATTAAAAAGTCACAAACAGTTTACATTCACTAGGGAAGGATTCGAACCCAAATGCTCCTAACTTTCCAAAGAGCCTAGACCAATTCATAACATGATAATATCATTGGTGTTTATATTATAAATACGTATAATGTGGAGAATTAAAAACCAGAAACAATTTCATTGGCTAGGATTCGAACTTGGGGAATTCATGTATAGTAGCTACTCCTTAACCGCCATACCAAATAGATATTGTTTGAAAGGTGTTTAAATTTTTAATATTCAATATGTGGTAGATTAAAAATAACAGAAAAGTTCATTTGCTGGAATTTTTTCCATTAAAAATGTATTTTTAATAATAAATTACAAAAATAGGGACAATTTTCGGCCATTTCCCGATTTAGAGAAAGCGAAGTTCCGAACTTCGCTTTCTTTGAAAACAATGAAAGCGAAGTTAGCAACTTCGCTTTCTGTAGAAAAAGGGTGAAGCGGAAATTTCTCAACTTCGCTTTTTTGGAAAACATTCGATTTGGCGACTTTGGTCAGTTTTCAAAGAAATCGAAGTTGAGAACTTCGATTTCTTTGGAAATAGGGTGAAGCTGAAATTTCCAAACTTCAATTTCTTTAGAAAAAAAAAAAAAAAAAACCCCCTCGGTAAGTTTTTGAAGAAAGCGAGCTACTGAATGGGAGAAAGGGAAGGAAATTTTTGGTGCAGTGGATATGGAGTTCTTACACTATAGATATAATTCAACCCACTTGTTCTATATGGATGCTTTACTAATTTGGCCAACTTTTATGCACTGCACAATCATACCTATTTCCTTGAGTTCATACACTTTTTTCTCATGTTTGTGAGAACCATATCAGTAGTATTGCCGCAGCTGAGTTTATGCAGGTGGAATCCCTCATCCAGAAAATTGATGCTGTGGTATATGATATTGGGAGGGAGTTGAGTTTCTGTGATAATGATAGAATTGTAGAGTACAACCATCATGAATTGCAGAGTCTGTTCATGAACATTTGATTTTTGGAGAAAGTTTGTTAATGATTTATATGGCTTACACAAGTCAATCTGGGATGGTGGCAATGTTGTTCTCAGCAAAATCTACCTAACATGTAAAATCTACCTAACATACTAGCAATATTGGCCTTTGTAACAAAATTCTGTTTCTGTTTAGTATAGCTGCAATTGAATTGAAGTTTCATATTCCTCTGCTTTTTGGAACAGAGCGAAACTATAAGAGAAAAAGAAGAAATGAAAAATCAAAGAAGGGAGAAGGGAAAGCAAGGGGGACTCTCGGTTTGATCAGTAATCTCAATACTCACAAGTTCAGCATCACCAATTCAAGGTAATCAACTTATTGTCTTGAAGATAAACTATGAAATTACGTTAAATGATGAAACGAAAACTCTGACCATGTAAAAGTTTAAACCGTAGTATGCATGAGTGAATTTACATGAGATCAAGCTTTTTCTTTAATGATAATGGTACAATCTCCAGCTGATTTGAACCTCTTATCTGTCTGGCAGTGAACTTCCTATTTTCAAATCACAATGGCATTTTATTTTTTTGCATAACTCGATGCTTCAACCTTAAAAGTGAATGAATATCAAGTTCAGGTTTCTGCAATGGCATGGAGCTGTAAATTACAATCAATGAGAACTAGAAAAATGAAATGAAAAAAAAAATTAATCAATTACTGTGCTAGTAAAAACAGCAATAGCCCATTCAGCAGTATAAATTATGAGCAAAGCAAGAGTCTCATATTTATTGAATAAGAAACGTTGTGAAATAGACGTACAAATTCAATTCATACTTGTATGATCCTTAAAATATGCTGTAAAAAAGGTAGTCTCCTTCTAACTGACCAAGGGGGTTTTTTTTCCAAAGAAATCGAAGTTCTCAACTTTGATTTATTTGAAAACTGACCAAGTCGCCAAATCAAATGTTTTCCAAAGAAAGCGAAGTTCTCAACTTCGCTTTCTTTGGAAATTTTCGCTTCACCCTTTTTCTACAGAAAGCGAAGTTGTTAACTTCGCTTTCATCGTTTTCAAAGAAAGCGAAGTTTGGAACTTTGCTTTCTCTAAATCGGGAAATGGCCGAAAATTATCCCTATTTTTGGAATTTATTATTAAAAATACATTTTTAATGGAAAAAAATCTCATTTGCTGGGATTTGACCTCCTATGCTCCAGGAGTCCAAAACAGATATTGTTTGAAAAGTGTTTAAAATTTTAATATTCAATGTGGCAGATTAAAAATAACAGCAAAGTTCATTTGCTGGGATTTGACCTCCTATGCTCCAGGAGTCCAAATATTCAAGGGCCTTAACCACTAGACCAAACCAGCGTTGGTTATTAATTCGGGTGTTTATTTTATTAATAGTCAGCTTGGACCCATTATTGTTAGCTTTAGATAAATAATGAAAATTAATTGCATTGGTGCCCATGAATTTTAAATAATGCTACTAAAATACACTAATATTTTTCTTTTAGTCCATAATTTTTAATAATATCACTAAGACACCCTAAAAGTAATTTTTTCGCAATTTAAGCTCTTAACAAATAAAAATTAAAAGAAGACACCCTAAAAATTGTAAATTGTACCCAATAACTATATTTAGAGCTTATATTATTAATAATATTACACCTTAAAAACTAATAATTATTTATGACACCCTATTAATTATAAATTAAATTGTATCAAGTACAACTAACTCAAAGAGAAACAAAAACATTGTTAGGTCCCAAAAATTGTGTAAATTTTAACTTAGGACTTAAAGTATTATTTTTTCAGTTTAGTCCTTATAAACTTATAGTTTACCCTTTTTAGGTATATTGTTATTAATGTACTATTTCTAAGTTGACTTTAAGAGACATAAGAAGACTATTACGTCCATAAGGTTCTTATAAATTGTAATTTATAACTTAAAATATTATTTTCTTTCAATTTAGTCCTTATAAATTAATAATTTAAATTTTTTTCAGTATTTTTTCATGAACTTTAGTTGAGATGCATTATTTCTAAATTTAATTAACTTAAGGAGACATAGGAAGATAATTACGTCCCTAAACTTTATTGTAAATTATAATTTAGTACTTAAAGTATCAGTTTCTTTCAATTTAGTCATTATAAACTAAGAGTTACATTTTTTTGGGGTATATGTTAATGAAATTTAGTTGGAATGCATTGTTTCTAAGCCGAATTAACTTAATATGACACAAAAAATGAGTTTTAGGTGACTAAAACTTCTTATAAGTTGAAATTTTTAGTACTTAAAGTATCGTTTTCTTTCAATTTAGTCCTTATAAACTAATACTTTACACTTTTTGTTATATTTTAATGAAATCCAGTTGAGATACATTATTTCTAAGTTGAATTAACTTAATGAAACATAAAAGACTATTATATTCCTAAAGTTTTATGTAAATTGCAATTTAGTACTTAAAGTATCATTTACTTTTAATTTAGTCATTTTAAACTAAAAGTTTACCTTTTTTTGGGTATATTTTATAGAAAGTTAATTGAGATGCACTATTTCTAATTAAAAATAACTTAAAGAGACACTAGGAGGAATTACCACTAGGGGTGGCAATTTGTAACCTGGCACGAACCTAACACGCATTTAGTGGATCAGACACGACACGACACGGAAAAAAAAAAACAGGTCAATTTCAACACGAATGACCCGTCACTAAACGGGTCGGGTTTGTGTCAACCCACGGGTTACCCGTCTGACCCGTTTATTTGGTAGACCAATTGGTAAATTTGTAAGAGGCATGTTAATTGCATGACCCGTTTTACTAAACACAGGACACTTTTTAAATTTTAAGTGCCGAAAAGACAAATATACCATTGATAGTTTCTAACTTCATAAAAAAAATTTACTCCACTTTTTTGTCACTAAGAATTGCCTATCAAGGGAAAATCGCCACAGGACAGCGATTTTTTCCTGGAAAATCGCCACAAGACGGGGAAAATGGCCTAGGCAATTTTCCCTAGAAAATCGCCACAGGACGGCAATTTTTTTAGGGAAAATCGCTTCCCCGAAGCGATTTCCCGGTCGTTCGTCGAAAAATCGTTTTTCTGGTGAACGACCCTAAAATTATCACTACGCAGCCGGAAAACGCATCATAAACACTAATACATTCCTAAACACAGTACCCATAAGAATTTGCAACACCCAACACATTCAAATTTTCATTTCCTCTACCAAAAAAAAACAAAAATTCCGACTCACCGATTTGTTAAGCCAGACCGACGAAGAAGAGCGATGGAGGTGGAAACCGGAATCGCGATATGGAGGAGAAATGGAATTGCAGTAAACTTGATTTCAATCATTTTACTACATAAAGTAGAAGAGAATGTGGGGGCAAAAATGTAAATTTAAGTCTAAAATTTTTAAAAAATGTCTTACGTTTAGGAAACGGTGTCCTTCAAGTAACAATTCCGATTTGTAAGTGTGTAGATTTGTTAGGGGTATTACCTATAGGCTATATTATAGAGTTGGAATGGTACCTCATATATAACCCAAAAAAAACCCTATTGGCATTATTCATTCTCTCACTTCAGTCTGCGGCTGCTCAGAGTCGCTCTAAGTCTCTCGAGACTCTCGCGATTCTTCCAATCCCTCACCGTCACAGTCTCGCTCTCTCGGTCTCACATTCATTAGCTCCGAAGCCGATTGCCGAATCAAAAAGAGAAGCATTCCTCCTACATCATGGTTCTTTGTTCGTCGTTGAGATGATCAGAACAGATTTTCCAGGAGTATTTTTATTTTCTGAGGCCGATGGCGCAGATTTTAAGATTCCGAGAGATCCATTAATGAGACAGTTCTCCATTGTAAGAGAACTCATGGATTTAAGTATTTAACACAAAATTATGCCAAATCATATTTGGGTATAATTTTTTTTTCCTTTTCCATTATAGATCTGTGTTGGTTGCATACTTGCATGTTGTTGTTGTTAATGGATCAGATTCAAATTTCAATTTGTTAAGAGATATGGTTATTTCATTTTCAGGATACTGTTGGACATTGGAAAAAAAGGAAGAAAATAAGATGTCTCTGGAATAAGATAATGGATCATCGATGATCAGAAGCCACTTGTTCATAATTTATCCCTTTCTTTAATTCTTCAAAAATTCTAATTAACGTTCATAATTTAATCCCTTGCTGTAAATAATTGTCAACCATAGAAACTTAATGGCATTTAATAGATGGAAGAAGATACATAATTACACATACCTAATTTGTCCTATTTGCCATCACATTAATTTGAGGGCATGTTTGGATGATGGAAAGTAAAGTTTTTGAGGATATGATTTTTGAAAATTTAATAATAATTAAAGTAAAGTAAAAGAAAATATTTTGTTGTGTTTGGATTGCTTAAGAAATGTATTTAGGAATTTAAATCTAAACTAAATTAAATTTTAAAATTACTCTCAAATTAAACTTAATCACTTTTATAAAAGTATTATTAAAAATATTATTAAGCTAAATAATATTTAATTAAAATTTAAACTACAGCTTTAAAAATTAAATAACATGCCAATTAAACTCATCCAAAAGTAAATAAACTATAAATTTTATTATTGACTATAATGTAGTTATTAGTTTAGCGAGAATCCAAATGAGTAAGAAAATAACTGGAAAAATAATTTTTCTTGTTGTAAAATGAAATATAAATTTGTCATTGATTTTTTGAAAATTTAAAAGGCCAAAATTAGAATGTTTAAATATGATATAGTAATTTTTATTAAAATATTATTTAATTTCATAGCTAATAAAATTTAACTATAAAGAATATTATATATATAAAGTATATATGTTGTTTTAAGTATATATATTTGGACATAAAATTAAAATAAACAAAGTTTAGTTAGATACAACATATACTAAAGTAAATTGTGATATTGTAGACGATTAGTTGTAAGTTGCAACCAATTAGTCAGACGACTTTTATACATAGACAATATTTTACTTTTTCAGGAAAATAAAAATATATATATATACATATATATAAATCCTTATTTTCATTTCATGTTTTTTTTTTTCATTTCATGGTTGATATCACAAAAATATAAAATATTTAAAAATAAATAAGAGTAAAGGTAGTGAGGGTATTTTCTGAAAATTTGCGACCCGGGGAAAAAGAATACCATATTAGAACAAAGATTCTTTTTCCAGGAAAATAACACTTATTTTTCTTGCAACGGGGAATTATTTTCCTTTCCCAACAATTTAAAATCAGTTCTAAACAAAGGAATTTAAAAATAAGGAATCAGATTACTTTCCCTAAGGACTAAATTTGCTCTTTCCGGTTAATTTCTTCATCATTGTATTAAATCATATTTTTCGGATCAAATGGGTGGTTTCGGGTCAAATTGATATTTTCATATAGTGGTTTTAGGTTTAATATAAAGTGTAACAATAATCGGATATTTTGGGTCGGGTTCAGGTAAATCGTGTCTAAGCCAGGTCGAGTTCAGGTCTAGCAATCTGACCCGAAAAGTCAAATGGATCGTGTTCGAGTTATGGACTCCAAACCCGCCAACCTGCAAACCTAAACCTGGGAACCCGAGACCCGACCCGAATGCCATCCCTAATTACCACGGCGCTAACGCGCTGTGGATGTGATCATTTTTTTAATTATTAGTGTGGATTAACGTTGGTCATTATCATTTTTTTAAGTATGTTCTATGTAATGTGTTGATTTTAGTTACTTATAAATTAATGCAGATGAAATTTCTAATTTTTGTAAGAAACTTTTTACATATGTACTGATTTTAACTATTACTGCTAATATTTCTAGGGAGGTGGTAAAAGTAAGACAATTTTTTACTAAACGCATAATGGAGTGATAGCCTTTACAATTTCTACCAGTTCTACCCTTATCTCTATAAAATTAACCCCTCTACCCCCATTACCTATTTCTTCCATCTTAATAATAGCCATAATCATTAAAAGTAATAATAACTTAAATATAAATTAATGTCTAAATTCTCATTAACAACACTAAAAATAAAAATTAATTCTTTAAGACATTAAATTTAATAGAAACTCAATTGAGAAAAACAAAAGTAAAAAAAAAAAAGAAAAGAAAGGAAAATGGATAGAGAAAAAAGTAAGGCTGCAGCCCTACGTTTCAATTCTGGACGTATGCGCTCCCCTTTTTCTTTTCTATTTTTATGCTGTTTTTGGATTTTATTAATGGAGTTTTCATAATGGGAATTTAGTGTAATTTATAGTTTGTGTAATTAGTGGAAATTTAGACATTAATGTATTTTTATTACTCCCTCCATTTATTAGAGAGTCAAGTTTAGAAAAAGTACAATTCTTTATGAATTGCAAAGTACAATACTTAAAATATGTAATTAGTCACAAATTTTCCATTAATATCCTTACTTTCTAAAGATTTGTTAGTTTAAAACATATAATTATATTAATAAGTGTACCATAAGTAAATAAATTTAAATTTGACTATTCTAATAGAATAAAAAACTATTTTAAAATTTGTCTTTTCTAATAGAATTGAGGAAATATTATTTTTAATTATTATGGATTATTATTAACATGGAGGAAATGGGAAAGAGGGTAATTTTATAGGGGTAAAAATAGAATGGATAAAAGTTGTAAAGTTCTATACCCCCATCCAGTGTTTAGTAATATCAAATTGGTGTACTTCAAAAATTTTATTAATTTATAGATGTAAGTAACCATATTTGGAATCTTAGGCTGATTTGGTTATTTACTGTCCATGTTTGTATTGCAGAATAAAAGGATTTTCTTTCAGATGCTCTGCTTTCTCTTCACTTGGCATAAGAAATGAGTCATTAAAGACAGGAAAAAGAATGAACATATATTCTCCATGTTTTTTTAAAAAGTCATTCTTTAGCATTGCATTCACTGGTAAGAGAAGCCAACTTCTCATTGAGGATCTTGCTCAAGAGCTACCTCTTCTTCATTTGGAAGAAAGACCTGCAAAGAAAGGAAAATCTCAGGCCTGTGAACGATAATTCACTCGCAAGAAAATCTCATGAACATCCTCTAGCTTTGGCCACTACAATTCCAAAATAATAAAAACTTAAAATAGGCAAAGCTAATAGCATATTAAGAATGCTTAGTAAACATGCTGTCTCCATCTCACTACTAAAATTCATATATTATTTTAAAAATTTCCCAAACTTAGCAATGGTATCACTTTTAATATGAGATTATGTTTTGTGTAAAACTGCGAAAGCAACAATGCACAGAGTTCTATTTGACAATTTTGAAATTTCTAATTTGGCACAGGAGTATTATTTTCTCTCTTTCATTTTTCTTTCTTATCTTTTTCCAAAGTGATATCTCTATTTTAAAAATATGACTAAAAAAAACCAATATGCAGATACAGGGATAGAAATGTGACGATAAAATATCATAAAAGTAATAGAGTTGATGTACTTTGTTATAGCTATTGCTTTCAATATGCTGCTTAATTAGTTAAACCATATATTGCTATATCCATGCTAAACTACTACCAACCCCAGGCATTCCATGAGGGCTAAAATGTGATCAATGAGCCATTGTTACAAATAATACACTGTCATTGCACCAAAACAAGTAAATGTCAACTAATAACATAGAACCTCATAACTATAATAATTTACTAATTGGCTGAAGATTTAAACAATTGCACGTGAGATATCATAGATTACAAGGGTAAAATTTGAACATATTAGAATGGAGAAAATCACCTTGTTGGTCCCCAAAAATTCTATCCAGAAAAACGCAGTAGGTTAGAAAAAAGGAATTGCCAACTCACATTCATATACGTATGATCTTCGCTTTTGTTCTACCTTCCATTGTTTGGAGCATCCGCTTCTTTTTTCACAACATCAAACTTATATTCAAAGTTTTGTACTTTCAACTCAAAAGGTAAACAAACAAATAGAGACGCAATGATGACCTACACAACTCAAATGTTGTCTAACCTTTTCTTTGTTGATGCAGTAACTGTCTGCACCAAATTTTAAAACCAGGCATTCCTCAACGAGTTAGTACATGATTTCTAATTTATCAAAACAGAAAGAATAATGAAAACTTAACATTCATATTACTTCTGTCATTAACTTCAGCAGGAAAAAGGTCTAAAAGGTACTTCAATCAAGACCTGCAATCAAGAATTCTCAATAAGCCTTTAAACCATTAAGATAAAGGCTAGGTAAAATGAATATTTGCAGCAGACAAATATGAATTTTAGACAATTTTATGGAACAACACTTACCTCTGAGATTGCAAGGAATTGTGAGAGAATGTCAGTGAGATCAATCGTTTGAAGTTGGTAAGATCTGATCAAGTCCTTCAATCGGGTTAATTGTTGTTTGTCCTCTCCATGGTCCTCAGTATCGTCCTGTCACGATAACCAGAGGAAGCACACACAATTTCACACCAAAAGCATGCCTCTATGCCCCAAGTGTCACTTTGATAAACTCAGCTTTACAGATAATTGTCTCCCAACACGGATCCAGTAGAGTTTCTGTTCCATATTCCGTAAATCCATAAGAGAAAACAAAATAAGAAGAGCCTTACAACACCCTTACAAATACAGTTTATCGAACTAAATCACAATGTACTTGCAGATGCCTAGGGCTCAAAATAGAAAGGCCCTAATTTAGACAACCATGAGGAGCCAATGTAACTATATTTGCCAAATAGAACTAAGATAGCGAACAAAACAACTACCATGCACACCATTCAGGGCTGTAAAGACCAAGTTGACTATCTAAACTAACATAGAAAGACTATAGGAAAGAATTATTGGTAGGGGCAACTTTTTCTGCATAATCTACGTGTGGTAGGAGGCAACTTGATTGTTGCCTCTCCTAATAGGTTAGTTCTGGATTATCCAAAGCAAACAACCAAAATAATTATAAAATAAAACTTGAATGAGACTATCACATGTTTGTAGAAGAGGCTAGTGAATTCTGAGGTAAATTAGCCCATCATAAACAAAATTCACTTGAATGCAGAAAGAGAGTCTTACAAAGGCTTGAAAAGTGGAAAATGATTAATTAAAGCTGATTACTTTCAAGGATGGTGGAACTGATGACTCAAGCATACAAGTTAGTGACATGACCATTGATTCCTATTGAGTGAATCACTAAAGGCAACAAGCATCTCCCCTCTTAACTTCTCAAGGAATGCTTCAGCATTAAACCTTCAAGAAGTGCAGAAAAACAACACTAATAATCAATTCCAAAGAATATAAAATTAGTTTCATTTGGGGCTAGTCTTGTTTTGCTTACATGAGATTTCTTGTTGATGTAGGCAGAAACATGCTTCCATTGTAGCACACCTAAGAAATGAGAATTCAAAAAAAAAAGGGACATATTTATGAGAATTGAGAATCCCACTTTTATTTTATCAGGGATTACCTTTCTTGTGTGTTGCAGCAAATCACCGACACAGGGAACCTCTGTTGTTTGATACTGATCACAAGAAATGAATCCACCTCACAAGGATTGACCCAAAAAAGCCTACACTTGCTACAAGGAAATTCAAGAGAGCAAGGTTAAAAACTGGGACAAACTACATTAACAGACACAACAGGCAATAAACATTGAAAAAGCACTCAGCAAAATTGGAAAAAATAGAAAAAAACCATTAGGAAAATCCCAAATTACACCTTTTTCTTCCATATTCTTCTCCTCTGGAATTCAAAAAGTCAAGAGGAAGGCATCATATGCATCTCCAACTTTGACTGTCACTGTGTCAGGATTTATCTTCGCAAATTCTCCATCATCAGTTTCCACAGCTTGGAGAACGTAAAAAAAGTGCAGCCAATGTCTAAGGTTGAAGAAAATGCATGAAATGGCCTAAAAATGAAGAAAAAATCCTAATCCTTATAAGTTCATCCTCTGAATATGGAGCGACAAGCCAAGCCGACAACAAACAATAGAGAACAAAGAATAAAAATTCAACTACAGATCTAAAAAGAACTACAAAAGAGAGGGAAAGAAACAAATATATGTTTACTTTTCTTCTCAACAAACGCAAGGATGATTAGAACTCCTGGTGTCCAAACACGAGAGGTGTGATACTAAAACCTTGTTAAGATAAAAGTAGCAACCAGAATGGATGCGATAAGACCATCTCCTAACCACCATCCTTACAAAAGTAGCCAAAATATATAAAACCATGAATTTCTGGGCAGAAACTGAAGACAAGAATTAAAACTTCGAAACCTCTTTTGCAAAAAACAGAAACCAATATAATTTCTACTACCTTCCCCTTTAAAATAAATAGAATATTATCTTCATATAAGCATAACAGAGACAAAAGCAAACCTTTTAATCAATCAAAGTAGCATCAAGGATGCAAAATACTCGTGGGTTCGAATAATGAAAATCCACTACATTTAAACCATTTTAGCACTTGCAAATATCACATCATAGCTTCATTAATGCTTTACTTGATGAGAAAACCACCAAACTATAAATTTTACAGTAAGATTACATTTAATTACCTTAAAAGGGCCTTCACTTTCCAGTCACTAAAAACAAAAAATATTATCTAATTAGTTTTAAAAGATGGTCCAAATAACATATCTAAAATACAATAAGTCCACTCAAGAGTCATCGGTTATTAACAGAGTAAATTCAATGAACACCAATATTTCAACGGATATCCCTTTCCAATTTTATAGTTAGTGAACTAACCAAGAAACCAGGACATTAAATTAGATAAATGAAGTGAACTTTACAAAATAACAATGAACTTCACCAGTTTTAAAATGTCAAATAGCTCTATATTCAGACCAGAAGCTTACCTGACCACCTTGCTCAGCATAAAGGCTAGGGGATTCGAGAATAATACCAACTTCATTGTTCCCTGAAGCAGTTTCAAAGAACTCATTCCCTTGGTAAATAGCTTTTATAACGCTTTAATGATCCTAAGATTAAAATAAATAAAAAACCAACGTCCATAAGATGAAATTGTTTTAAAGCTAAAAACCTAATTTTGCTATGTTGGGCCTCCTGCAAGAAACTCTAAATAGTGATAGGAAAAGAAAGCAAACACCTCTGCAAGGCTGAGATACCGGAACAAGAACCAAAAAAATAGTCTAACACAACTGAAATTAACACTGTTGAGAGAAAAGTGACAAAAACATAATATTACAGTAAATAAAGAACAGTATGCAAAATCAAGATGAGTTTTCTCGTAGGGTCTCATAATGAACTGACAAATAAGAAAAATAACAATCCAGTAACAACAGCCAAATGCCTAACATAAAAGATGAAATTTACAGAAAATCAAAAGCAACCCAATTAAAAAAAACTTGAAAATTTAAAACTCTTCCCGGCTTCCTAATCCTTCAGAAAGGATAAAAGAACCAAAAACATAAAACAACATAAGCCAAAAACAAGTTGAAGCAGATTGAAAAAAAAAAAAAAAAAACCGAGAAGAAGAAGATGGAGAATTAGAAAACACACGAACAAGAAAAGAGCTAAACCAAATCAACAAACACGTAAATACATCATAATGCCATCTATTTCCGAAGATTTACGAAGGTATGCATCTAAAATATAAAAAAAATTCTAACTATCTACTCAATATACATTACTAAAAAAGTCAATCTAACCATAAAAATCAAAGAAAGTGTTCGAGAAGAGGAAACATACGAAGCAAAGAAACCCAAAACTCCAAAGAGACTAAACAGCTAAAAATACTAAATGCAACACCAAATCGGCCTCATTCATTTGTTTTCTAAGCCTTTCCAAAAACCTTCAACTTTCCACTCGTACAAACAAACGAAAGGAGGCTCAGATTCGCCTTCTCTGACACAAAGTGAAATATGGCTAAACCACCATGGTTGCAAGCAATAGATGGGTCACTAAAACCCTCTGAGCTGCCCTACCAAGACATGGAATAAGCTTTAAAAGTCTGAATTTCATTAGAAAAAAAAAAAGAAAACTCATCACAGCCTCACAAAAGAAACTACAGGAACAAACCACAAAAGAAACTCATCTTTCTCATCTTCTCTTCTTTCTCGTGCTTGAGCAACCATATAAACCAACAACGAACAAACCATTCCGGCTCTACCAAAATCGGAGGGATTTCAGAGAGCAAAAGCAAAAAGAAGATCTTCTGGTTGAGAGAAAAGAAGATGAGAAGAAGATGGAGAAGTGAGAGAGGAGTAGGGGTGTTCAAAAAATGTCCAATCCAAATTAGCCGCCCAATCCAATCCATGTATGGTAAATGGATTGGCTTATTTGGTTTTTGGATTGGGTGAATGGCCCAAACCGAATTCTTAAATGGTTAAATGGTTTGGAATTAGATTTGAATATCAATCCAAATAAGGAACCGAATAAGCCAAATAAGAATTAATATAATATAATATTTATTAAATTTATTTAATAGTTATTTTAATTAAGTTTTTAATTAAGTATTTGAGGAGGATGGTGAAAATTGAAAAAGAATGCTGATTGTTGAGGGCTGAACTGAAGAAGAATGTCAATGCCCTTTCTATTATTTTGTTGTTTATTAATGTATGTTATTTAAGTTTTAAACTTATTTTGGAAAAAACATTAATCGTTTGGGTTTGACTATTTTAATATTGTAAGATTCTGATTATGGGATGAATATGCTTTTGAAGTATTTTTATAAGATTTTTTCTTCTTCTTATTTGGCTTATTCGGGCCCCAAACCGAATAAGCCATGGCTTCAATGGTTTGCATTGGTTTGGTTTTTAATTAAACGGTTTGGTGTTTGGGTGCTGATTTTTTTTTTTTTGAAAAACCCGAATTAGCTAATTCAAATAAGCCAAATAAATCCAAATGAACACCCCTAGAGAGGAGGAGGAAATGAAAGAGAAGAAAGAAAGACACGTCTAATTTGACCGGGTTGTCGACTAAACTACAAGAAAACGTCAATCTATGTCTCTGTTCGGAGGCAGTCAGAAGCAAGCTTGTGCCAGTACAACGCAGAAGGGGGAACAATAAATAGAGGCAAAACGACGTCGTTTGGCCTATGCTAAAAGACCTCATGCATGTGAGAAAACGTTTGACTCTCCCCAATTTTGGAGCCCACGTGAATCCCCACTTTCTCTCCCCAATTTCATCAGAACCCATTTTCCTTTCCAAAATTACCCCTTCCCACCCATTTTTATCACGAAAATACCCACTAGATACCCAAAAAAAATGACGAACAAAAGGGCAAAATTGGGATCCCTCTCTTAAAAATTAGCAGGGAATCATTTCTTCCCAACCCATTCTTATAACAAAAATACCAGCTATATGGCAAAAAATTCAGACGAACAAAAGGGTATAGGAGGACTTTTAGGCTCCTTTATAGTCTAACCTTAGATTAGATAAAAGACTATTAGGTGCCTACAGTTTCATGTAAATTGCCATTTGGTACTTAAAAGTATCATCTTATTTAAATTTGGTCTTATACACTAATAGTCTAATTACCTTTTTAAATATGTTTTCAGTAAATTAAAATGAATGCACTGCTTCAAGTTGAATCAACTTAAAGAGAAATAAAAGAATATTAGGTGGCTAAAACTTATAAATTGTAACTTGGTACTTAAAGTATCACTTTACTTCAATTTAGTCCTTATAAACAAATCATTGGCCTTTTTGGTTATATTTTTCATGAAATTGAGTTAAGATTTATAAGTTAAATTAACTTAAAAGACTATTACATCCCTAAATTTTCATGTAAATTGCCATTTGGTAAAGTTTCATCTTATTTAATTTTCTACTATGTTTACATGAAATTAAATTGAAATGCACTGTTTCTAAGTTAAAGCATCTTAAAGAGACATAAAAGACTAAGGTGCCTAAAACTTCTTATAAATTGTAATTTAGTACTTAAAGTATCATTTTCTTTCAGTTTAGTCCTTATAAACTAATAATTGACCTTTTTTGTTATTTTTTTATGAAATTCAGTTGAGATATATTGTTTATAAGTTGAATAAATTTAAAAAGACATAAAAGGACGATCACATCCCTAAAGTTTCTTATAAATAGCAATTTAGTAGGTAAAATATCATTTTCTTTCAATACTTGTGAATTGTCTCACTCTCACTAACATTTATTTCAGGCACATCATTATTTTTAAAATTGAAAAGCATGTAATCATTTTCAATAAAATAATTTTAATTTCAGACAAAAAAAAAATAACCAATATTGTAAATGAATTTTTTTGAATACCAAAAATCTGATCAGTTTAAAGGACGGAGGACTAATTGTTATAAATCAAAATTTAAAAATTCTTAATGAAGAGTTACAAAAGGAAAACACTATAATAAGTAGATAATTACGTTAAAATAGCTACTAATTAAACGAGAGATGAAAAAATAAAGGAAGGAATTGAATTGTTAGAAATTTTTGCTTAGAAAATATGGCGCTAAGTCTAAAATTTCTGAAAATATTCACCCCACACTGACGGACTCACAGCTCTCAACCCTAACTTGTCCCCAATTTGACACCAGCCGCCACCTTAATCAAAAACACCTCCTACTTCCTTCCCGTAGCCCTCAATCCAATAGCCCATCGTTCTCCTTCTCCTTTTGTCGGTTCACGCAAGGCCATCGCCAAGAATCCAAGATTCCAACGTTGCTCAACCATCCGAGAGTCTCATCGCCGGCGTCGCTCAGGCTTACCGGTATAAGATGCAGCGTCACTCACCAGCTCAAACCGATCCGTTGAGATCCGGAACTTTATGGCCAAATCCGCACTACCCAATCTCTCCGAGGCACCGCTGCTTGATTGTAAGGGTTTTTCTTGTCTGTTCTCTTCCTCGTTTGCTTCATATTCCGCCTTAAACATCAGCCACCCACATTATAGCACGTTTGTATGATTTGTTTGTGGAAATTGGTTCGCTAATTTACTTGTAAATTGAAGAAAAATCGATTCTTGGAGTCAAATGGCGTGTTTTTATTTAGTGGGTTGTGTTTTGTTTATGCTTGTAGAGGTGTAATGTGGCAGAGCCATTGAAGTTCAAGGATAATGGTAAGCCAGTACTTCCCGTCATCAATAGTGAGCAGACGGCGTCTTTTCCCAGCTTTCTGATCTCCCTTCATTCTCAGAGAATCCCAAATCAGAAAAATGATATCAGGCTTAAGATATTCTCTGGAACTGCCAATCCTCTACTTTCTCAGGTAATGTAATAGGTTTCGAATTTCAAATTACACACGCATTTCCCCAAAATTATCTGAAAATTGTCAAATATCCAAACAACGGAGATAGGATAAGCGGAATCTGGGGAGCAGCCCTTATAGTAGACAACGGCTTCTTCACTTCCAATACTTCAATGTTCTTCATTTTCTTCTGAGAAATCTTCTTTACCTGTTTCTCACTCATTTACTGTTTCGGCTAATTGGGCTTCAGTTTCCTCTTCGCATCGATTTTACCACAAAAGTTTTAGATTGAAGAGTAACCCTTTATTCAGCAATTTCAGAACCCCTAAGCTCACTTGCAGGGCTGCTGAGTACAAGTTCCCTGAACCCATTCCTGAGTTTGCTGATGCTGCAAGTACAACTGAGAAAATCCCTTTTGGTTTTCATTTGCTGTAGACTCTAGAAATGGAAAAAGATTGTGGTTTTGGCTCTAAAGTATTTTGAGAATTTGAGACTGTTATTTTCAGGAAACAGAGAAGTTCAGGACCCATCTCCTTGATAGACTCTCAAAGAAAGTTTTGGAGATGAAGTGGAAGAAGTTGTCAATATTTGCACGGAGGTAATTTTTTATTTTTATTTTTTTCCATTTCACTGTTGTAGTTCTTTTATTGATACTTAAAAACATGTGTTAAAGTTTCATGTCTCAACGAACAAAATTCTATGCCAGTAGAACTTCATTCAGGGTGTTGTGCTAATTTTATGTTTACCAACCTGTGATATACTTGCTGTTGATTTAATTGTTTGTGATTTTCAATCTTAAATCGATGTTTCTAACTGAATAGATTTGGATAGGCCACTATGTTGTTCATCAAATATGGTGTTTTTTTTATTTCTGCTAATGTCAAATTTTTACGTGTTCACTGCTGTTACCTTAAGACACAAAAGCTAAGGTGGCACTTGCTACCAAGGTTAGTATTACCTAATCAATGGAATGTTACTGGAAATAACCTTTATTGCAAGATGGTGCCCTTTTCTGGTGGGAAACAGTTCTCTTTTGAGATTGGTTAATTTTGAGGAAAAACTCCTAAAAGAACATTTCAGTATATTTAAGTGCTTCAACATTGCAAAGCTACAAAGACATGTGAAAAGAAGGATTATTTATTGAGACAGCTTCCAGTTCTTCCTTTTTCTTGCAAAATGCTGCAATATAACTTACTCTCTCTATCCCATATGAAGAGTCCACTTTGTAATACTGTTTTGGGACGGAGGGCTCATGAATGTATGCTAATCCTTTCTTGAGAGTTGTGTATAAGGCACTTGAGCTATTTCATTTTACAACTAAAATGATGTTCTGGTATTCTTTAGAATCTTGATGTTTTTTTTTCTGCAGCTTTCAGTTCATGAGGATACAATTACTGAAGTCCTCAGGCTTGATGTATTTTAGTTTGTCAATGTTTTCTTTTCATTTATGCACATTAGGACAGAGAAATTTTCATTCAGTTATGATTTTCTCATGCCCTTTTACTCGACCAAGCATGATCTTTGGGAGAAGTTGCCTTCTCTTGTTTCTGTTCTAGGCTAGTTTGTTTGTGCTTTACATTTCTTCCTTCTGGTTTCTGTTGCGAAAATTTAAAGGACTCAAATTGTTTAACAATTGTGCTCGCATGTCATACTCTGAACAGATCCTCGACAATTTCTTTCATACCGAGTATGGCGATCCAGGAACTCTCTTGGTTGATCCTTCCATGGAAATGGCTGATACCATAAACGAGAGAGGCTTGCCTGAAGGTCCACAACCTGCACAAACAGCGCTTAAATGGGCCCAAAACCATGTTGACAAGGATTGGAAAGAGTGGACAAGCAACAATAGGTGATGATAAGCGCGTCTGATGGATTCCTGCCTCGAGAGCTTGCAACACAGGTAAGTTGACAACTTGACCTAAATACTCTTTCATGAAAGACAACAAAAGTGCAGTTTTGTTGACTATTGTATTACAAAAGCTGTGGTTTTCTCTGTTTTTTCAGCCTGTTTCTATTATATTTTTGTGGTGAAGAGAGTAAAAACAATAGTAGTGAAGAGTTGTCTGAGTATTGGCTAACCTTAAGAGGCTTAGAGCAAAAGGTTAAAAAGGTAGTCTAACATTTTTACATTTCAGGTTTTTGGTTATTTATTTCTCTTTGGGTGGTAAAAAATATAAAAATATATACACACGCATTTGTGGCTGATGATGCTTTATTTTATTATTATTATTTTTTCCAAGAAATAGTTTTTTTTACCTTTTAGATAACTGGGGTTCTGTGGCTTTGCAAACCTGCCCGTAGGGAAAAACAAAGTGATCAGTTGGTCAAAATGAGGCACTATTTTGCTTTCTTTATATATGATTTTGGAGTAATCTGAATTTGCTATGTATACTATTTAGTTTCCTTATGTTTCTCTTGTCTAGTAATATACTAAATTCTCTGTTCCTGTTTGAGTGTGCATTTTTCAGAAACTTAAAATGAAGAGGGATGAGTATCATTAAATCTTCTGACCCTGATCATTTATTAGATAATATGTTGCACAGATCTGTTTTGAGTTTATGATATTCTTTTTCCTATCAATTTACTTTCCCTTTCATTGTTGCTTTTCCTATTGTTAGATTACATTTTCAACTACATATTTTAGAGCCTAGAATGAGATGAGGACATGGTTATATACATGTAGAAACCTCTCAAGCTAAATTCCTGTTCATTATGCCTCTGTGCTTCATTAGGAAATCTCATATTCTAAGAATTTGTATATTGCTCGCTTAAACATCAAGTTGGTTAATTCATATTGTAAACCTCAAAAGTGCTGGGATGCACTTATTGAGATACTTCACATTTCAAATTTCTGTTTGAGCTTGTATACCCGTATACCGTAGTTGTGTCATGGAATTTTAAGCTTTTAGTTTCTTCAAGTTTATTTTCTTTTCCAGGTTTAGTAGATTCTAATGTAGAAACGTCCTTCTATGTCTGAATTAGTTGAGGATTCTGTACACATTAGATTGTTCAGGCTTGGCTCTGAGTTACTAAGGGCCTGTTCTTTTTGTTTCGTTTTGAAAACGGTTTTAGTTTCAACAGTAAATTTAATATATTTTAATCATATTTCATCATTTTCAATACAATTTTTTACTATTCAGCATCTACTTTTTTACATTTTCAATACACTTTTTACATTATAAAACTATTTTCCAAAACTTGTTTTCAAAATCGTTTTCAAAACGTCCAAAAAGAACAGACCCTAAGTTCTTTTATGCCTCCTTATTTAGCATATTCAGTTAGGAGATAAGATTGTTTGTAGCAATAGGCAAATACATAAAAATTGGTTTTGTTGTTGTTATACATTGGATAGACCATTTGTGCTTGAAGTGTTAAAAAGTTTGACAGCCCCTGAGAGCCACCGGCATCCAACAGATTTATAAGGAGAAGTTCAATTGCTGTATGGGAATTGAGGGACTTAGTGAACCTTAAATGGTCTCATTTAAAGCTTTTAAAGTTCAACTCTTGTATTTTTTGTCTATTGAAGTGAATGATGCATGCAATTTGGACTTGTTTTAATGTTATTGATTGTCAATGTAGGTGCAGTTGCGGGGTCTTTACCTCAAATGTCATTGATAGGATATAATGACAACTATTAGCATATTTAGGATGATGTTGTGTTGACTAGATTTGAAACATTACTTGTATAAACTTGCAATATACATTGTATTTTTCTACGATTTGAAATTAAAATATATTGTGCATTGCGATGGTGACCAAAATTTTAGTAATAATTTCATCATTGAAATACGAGACCACAACTTTGGTCACCAAAATGAGATGATCAACTTTAAATGGTGACCATAGTTTTGGCTAATAAATTTGTCACTAAATATTAATTTTTGGTGACCAGATATTCAGGTCACTAATTTATTTTGGTGACCATATTTTCTAGTCACCAAACCTTACTAACAGTGTTAACAACATAACAGGGTACTTTTGGTGACCCACATATTTGGTCACTAATAATATCGGTGACCAACTTTTTTGGTCAATAAATCGGTCACCACACGCCAATTTGGTGACCATCTTGGTGACCACTATACTGGTCACTGAATTAGTGACCAGAAAGGTTTTGGTAACCAATCAATACTCTTGTGACCAAATTCAAATCGACATCACCAATACCTTTAGTGACGAGGCAATGGTGACCACCCGGTGACCATGAAAATCATGGTCACCGAAACTATTTGGTGACCAAATTTCAGTCTTTGGTGACCATATTGCTGCTGTCACCAAAAGCCATTTTTCTTATAGTGATACCCATTTAAATCCCCTCCTATGATGACTTCTTCATTATGAGGAATGAATTGTTTGAAGTAAAAATATGTTCACTTGAATTCTCGCATTGAATGGAAAAGGAAAGCTACTGAATAAATAAGTACCCCAAGAGTCAACCCCTTTCCTTAATAATGAGGGATGCGTACAATACTGAGTTTCACAATAGAAACTGAATTGTTTTCAACCCCAACTAGACACTGAAGGTAAAGATAGAGGGCTTTTTCCTTAATCTTCCTAGCTAGGCAATACTTCTTTGCCATTCCTCAAATCCGTTTAAACTAGAAATACTTCATTATTTTGGAGCTTAAAGAGGAGTAAACTAGAAATACATCATGAAATGAAAAACAGACTGGTCCATCACGATCATCACACCAAGCAAAACAAAGAACGGAAAGAGAAGCAACTTAATCATGTCATCAAGTCATATGAAAGAGCAGCACAAAAACTTATGTAAAGGCATAACGCTATGGACCTTGAACTTGGATACTACAGTAACCATTCTTCTCAAAACAAAGAAAATTTAAACAAAAATTAAATGATTTAAAACGGTCCAAAAAAAAAAAAAAAAAAGATTCTTAGCTAAGGATTGTCTGCTTTCCATCTCATCAGGTCTTAGCGGTTACAACCATTAAGATAAATAACTTACCTGCAGGAATGGTCGACACAATAAAAGTTCAGCAAATATACGAGCTGCAGCCCAGATATCCACACTGGCACCATATTGCTTTGCACCAAACAAAAGCTCTGGTGCTCTGTACCAACACGCAAATACCTGCATAAATATAAATGTTGATGGAAAAGACGCTCACTTCCTCAGCCCATGTCATGTACATGAGACCAAAAAACAAATCTACTAGCCTAGGTTATGTAATCTGAGCAAACATAAATACCAAAAAGGGAAGCCAAAATTTTCAGCACAATGTATACCATCAAAAGTTGCAATTTAAGGCCAAACAAATTTTTGTGAGATTAAAATTCACAGCTGGATCAGAACATTCATGTGACGCATTAACTTTACAATATCCCTAGACTATTCCCTATCAAAATTCTATCAGTTGGAATAAACCAATGACTTAAAAGGACTAAAAAAATCATCTAGAAAATATTGCAAGGGTAGAAAACTAGGACAACAAAAATATTCAAAGTTGAGAAATGAGAAAAATCAATGGATAAGCAAGTATATACAGCTCAAAGGATACAAGTTGCAAAAGTGCCTCAACGAGACAAGTAAATGAGAGACCCAAATTCTCAAACACTATCTCAATACTACAAGCTTTTGCTAATTCAGAGTAATTATTCAACTAAGTGAATAATAGAACTTATATCAATGGGACAATCAGATTCTTATACAATTACATGTGATATGCAGATGAATAAAAATGCAGAACAAACGCCTCTCTGTGTAGCACTACAACAACATATTGTAGTATTTCACTCATAATTGCAAACTCAAGTCAACCCTCTTGAGTAAATCTCCTGGTCTGGGCTTCCAAATATCCTGGCCAAACTGAAATCTGCAAGTTTAAGCTGTCTCCGTGGTCCAATCAATAGATTGTTTGGTTTTATCTCTATTACAAAACAAGGGAACCTGACTACAATAAAATTTCTACCAACATGATTCTAATTATGCATAGCCAAATGACTTCAGAACGTAAAATTTACCTATGCAGCACCCATTTCTTATGGCAGAATGCTAATCCTTTCATTGTTATCTGAATATATGACTTGATATCAGCTGGTGAAAGCACAATGTTTCTATCGCGAATTACTACCTCCAGATCAGTCTCCATAAACTCAAACACAAGATTCAAGTTCCCTGTATGAGGAAAACTGTCAATTAATTCGATTACATGGTAGTCCTTGAGCTCTTTCAACAACTTAATTTCCCTCAGGGCTGTAAAATTAACCCCTTCTTTTTGCTTCCCTATTCGAATTTTCTTGATTGCCACTGTGTCACAGGGTGCTCTTTTGAATCACCAAAAGGGGCGCGCCGTATGGCAAGCAAGACTCTCTAGCCAAGCTTCCGCCAAATTCCCACGCAAGACAAGCGTTTGTTGTAAGCCTTGGGCCAGGCCAGGTCCTGCCCGTTAGTCGTACTCAGCACCACAGTGCCTTTGAGTAACGGGAAGAACAAGGTTCGAATTGTAAGGACTTGTATGCTAATGATAACAAATTAACGTAGGCAAAATGTAGATTAAAAATGCTCAATTCAACTAGCAAAATGCTTAACTTACATTAAAATCGGGTACGGTAGCAGAGCATACGTCATATACTACTGTAGTAGGAAAACTAGTAAAAAGTTACAAGTGCCCCTAGGAGCGAACATGGTGTGAAAGATGCTAGATCTTTCAACACTTACAGAAAATGAAATCTCTACTAAAATACTACTCTAAATATCCCCCTACTTGCTAAAGATGGGGCATATTGTACATAAAAAGTTATACATCCTATTATCTAAGAAAAACATGTAAAACCATCGTGTCGAATCGGGCATTGCAGTCGAGACACGATGAATGGCAAAACAACATTGTGGTGATGGTGCAGGGCTCGTTAGTGCTGATGATGGTGCCCTAGCTGAGGTGCTGTGCGTGGCGCGGGGCGCGTTTGCGTTGTGTCGCGGGCCTGTCGCGGGGCTGCTGTGCTGCGCCATTTGCTGGGAGTCCAGTGGTGTCCGACATATGATGCGATTTCGTACACAATAAAGCTTAGTCGGTTCTCGTGGGGCACTGAAGGGGTTGCGAGGTGCGCACTAAAGGTGCGACCCGTACCACACTGTCTGCACCACCCAATATTTCAACTTCAATTATTCAACAATCAAGAGAATCTAAAACATTAAAAACCCTCATTGGAAAAGAAAAATGGAAGAAAATCCCACCCAAGTTCATAACTTTCGAATAACATATCAAAAATTCTAAACCCACTTCATAATTCAACTCATGAAAGTTCAAGAAACCTAAATATCAAATCAAACCCTAAATATCGAGTTAAAGAACCTGAATACCCAAGAAGAAAGTACCTTAGTGTTGATGGCTTTGTAAACTACACCGTATGTACCTTCCTCGAGAACTTCCCGTGATCGTCTCCCTTTTTAGAATCCACTTTCGATATTCTTGCTGAATGTCCGTTTGAGCCTAGGTGTGAATGTTCAGTCAAGGTAGCTCCAAAAAGTGAAGTTTAAAAACACAATTATTTTTTTGTAAAAATTAAGAAGAAAAATGTGTCCGAGAATTACAAAACAATTCGTTCGTGCGCCAAGAGAAAATAATAAGGAAAAATCCAGAGAGCGAGCGCCAACATCCAATCCCAAGTGCGGGTTCAAACTTCAAACTTCAAAGGGAGGGCTGGGCAGCCTGTGCGAGAGAATTCTTCTATTTGGACTTTTATTTCGGGCTTGTTCTTTATGATGTTTTTCAAACTCGATTTTGAAAATATGTTTTTGAAAAATGATTTTTTAGTGTAAAAGTTGTACTGAAAATGTGTAATTGAATAGTAAAATATTGTATTGGAAATGATGAAAAAATTATTATAATATATTTTAAAAAAATTTAAAGATAACTTGTATTAAGTAGATGAAAACGAGTGAATGTAGGGGATACAAGGGGGGTTGCTCCCAAAACTAGGAGGCAAGGTGGTTGGTTTTGCCATGTTTGGCTAGCTATGGACAATGGTGTTTTGGGACCGGGGGAGCCAGCTAATCTGGGGACGGAGAGTAGGCCTCGAATATCAATGAAGATTGCTCCCAGGTCCGAGTGGTTCTCATCCTGGTCATTTACTCTGTGGATTATGGTCTGGTCGTCTCTTGCTATGCCCGTAGCACCCACATGGAGGTGTTCTGCGAGGAGGAGGACTTCCCTAGCAGCTAGGGATTTTGCTGCCCGCACGGAGGTGATGTTTGATGAATCCGAATCGCCAGCCTGAGGGGGTGGAGAGGCAGCAGCCGGTCTGATTGGGGAGCTCGACCGCCGCATCGAAAAGTAAGATTGTATCGGCTATGTGTACAGGGGGGGGGGGGGTAGCTGGGACGGCCCTCTGGGTCTCTAGTTGCCAGGCTCTCTGTTAAAACGCTGACCATCGGGTCGTGAAAAGGGCCACACTTTACAGGTCTTGGGGTTCTTGATACTCGAATAGTTTGAGGTTTCGGGTCCTCTAGATGTGGTAGAGGACCGATCCCAAGGTTTTGAGAACGGCCTCTTCTGCCTTGGTGAGGAGGTCCTGGAGCCAGAGATGAGCGTGTGGTTACTCACTGGCCCGTATCAGTGCGCGGAGGAGAGTGCCCAGCCAAGTTGCTGCGGCAAATAGACATAGAAAGAATAGGTGGGTGAGGTGGATGTTGGCTTGACCACAAAGGGAACATTCTTGCATGACCGGAATATGTCTATGCTGGAGGTTAGTAGGGGATGGAAGAATATCCGTACAGACCCTCCAAAGGAAGTGGCGGACCTTCAGTGGGAGGTTGGGGCCCTATATGGTATTCCAGAACGGGGATGGGCCTCCGCTGCTCGACGCTAGGTGACCTGAAAAGGGGAGGCTGTGGAGGTTAGTGTTGTGTTGTACCTCGACTTAATCGAGTACTTACCATTCCTCGTGGGGCCCAGGCCCAAAGGTCGCCGCTGCTCGTGAAAGGAGGGGGATGCTATGAACAGCAGATGCTTCGACGGTAGAGAGAAGGAGGCCCATCTCGGATGTGTTATAGCTTCTAGTGGTTGGGTGGATAAGGTGGGAGACAGGGAGGTTCTCTGCCCCAACTGGCGAGTCTAGTTGTAGCGGCTGTCGCCCGGATGTCCTAGTTGTAGCTTTTGGTTGCCCTCGAGGATAGAGTTTAATGTGTAGAAGGGCCTACGCTCGAGAAAGGCTTGGAGGAAGGTAGAGTTGGGGAAGTAATGGGCTTTGAGTACCTTAGCCAGGAGGGAGTTTGGTTCAGTAAGGATCTTCCATGTCTGCTTGCCTAACAAGGCCAGATTAAAGACCTCCAGGTTTTTGAATCCTAGCCCGCTTGCACCTTTCGATAGGCAGAGGTGTTCCCAGGTCTTCTAGCGGATTTTGTTCTTCTCCCTAGTGCTCCCCCACCAGTACTTCGCTGCTACAGAGTGGAGGTCCGTGATGAGAGATTTGGGGAGCTTGAAGCAGGACATCATGTGTCAGGGATTGCCTGGATGACTGCCTTTATAAAGACTTCCTTCCCCCGTTGGAGAGGTTTTTTGTACCCTAGCTTTCCCGTTTCTGCCAGACGCGGTCCTTGTATTGTTAAAGAGGGCCTTTTTGGAGCTACCAAAGACTGTGGGGAGACCTAGGTATTTGTCGTGTGCCAGGACTTGTTCATCTTGAGAGTGTCAAAGATGTGGCTGTGGGTAGAGTGGGTGGTGTTCGGCTAAAGCATACAGAGCTTTTGCTGTAATTGATCAGCTATCCTGAGGCGCATTCGTACTCCCTTAGAAGGGAGCACATTGTCCGGGCCTCCGACTCCAAAGCCTCTCTGAGGAGGAGGGAATCTTCTGCGAATAATAGATGCGTGATAGTGGGGCCCCTCTGCAGATGCTGAGACCCCTCCAGAAATTCCGGGTTTTGTTCTCCGACAGGACTAGAGACAGGTGCTTCACTGTAGATGATGACAATGTATGGGGATAAAGGGTCTCACTGTCGCAGCTCCCGGGAGGGGGTGAGGTGGTTGAACCAAGCACTGTTCAGGGTGAAGGTGAATGAGACAGTGGTGATGCAGTTGGCGAAGAGGGCCCCGACTTGTGGGTGAAAGCCCATTTGGCGGAGGACGTTAAAGAGGTAGCTCCACTCCACCCTGTCAAACATTTTACTCATGTTGAGTTTCACTGACATGGCACCCTTCTTGCCTTTTGTATGAGTGCAAATGTGGTGGTGGAGTTCATGGGCCATCAGGACGTTGTCTGTTATGAGACGGCCTGAGATGAAAGCACTTTGAGAGGTGGAGATGATAGCCGGGAGTAGGGGTTTCATGTGATTGGCGATGCATTTGGACATCAGCTTGTACAGTAAGTTGTAGAGGCTAATTGGGCAGAATTGGGTGATGTCCTGTGGAGATTTCACCTTAGGGATGAGCACTAGGTTCGTTTCATTAAGCTAGTGGAGAGGGGAATTATTTTTCAGGACGTGTAGGACGTATGTCGCGACATCCTTACCGATAATGGATTTGTATTTCTGATAGAAATCCCGTCCGGGCCCGGGAACTTATTCAGATGCATTTGCTTGAGTGCCTTTCAGACCTCAGCCTCATGTAGGGGCGAGTGAGTGCCTGGTTCATCCGATACATGATCCAGGGCTAAATATGGGTCAACAGGGCATCCTGCACCTGGGGTGATTGGTTCATGCTCCTAAATAAGTCTACCAAAGTGATCGGTGATGATCCTTTCTAGGTCCGGGCGCTCAGAACACTATTTTCCTACTGGGTTGCAAAGGCCCTTGATGTGGTTCACCTCCTTCCTCCTATTGGCGTGGCCATGGAAGAAAGCCATATTGCGGTCCCCTTGGGCGTACCAATGCAGTTTGGTCCGTTGTTTCCAGTAGTCGTCCTTCATGTCGAGGAAATGTTCCAGTTCAGGCTGAAGGGCAGTAATTTTGGCCTTGGAGTCACAATGAGTTGCCCCTGCTGCAGATATTTGATGTGGGAGGAGATGGTGGCCATTTTCTTTTGTCGATTCCCGAACTCGCGGGTGGCCCAGCTTTTGAGATCAAGGCCGCAAAGATGGAGCGTACGTAAGAGGTCCGTGCTTCCCCCTCGCCAGCTCTCCTCGACCACCGTGTGGCAGTTCAGGGATCTGGTCCAACTGCACTCAAATTTGAATGCTCGCACATGTTGTCTTCCTAGAAAGGGCGTTGGGGCTGAGTGAATAGTTAGGAGGATAGGGAGGTGGTTTAACCGTCGATTGTGCAAGTGGCGGACCAATAAAAAGGAGGAAACTTGAGACCAGGCGGCTGAGGCCACAACCCAATCGAAGCGCTCTCGTACAGTCTCCGGTGGGGTTGTAGACTTGAACCAAGTAAAGGGCAAACCGTCAAAGCCAAGGTCAGACAGTTTGCAGAATGACAAGAAATTACGAAAGCAGTCAAGTTGCCACTGGGGCCTATGTTGGCAGCTTTCATAGAGTGGGACAAGACTTCGTTAAAATCTCCAATATATAACCAAGGAAGATTGCAAAACAGGTTTCAGGGTCTTTAAACTAGACCAGAATAGCCTACGGGAGGATGTGGCAGGTTCGCCGTAATCACCAATTAGACGTCGGGGGGGTAGGGGGGGGGGGGGGGGGGGGGCGGGGATTCTCAGCAGGGGAGACGATAAAATCAATAAAATTAAAATATTGTGACAAAATCTAAACAAAGGTAGTTTTATTCCATAAGAGGGCTAAACGACCGCTAGCGTCGATAGAGGTTCCGTTAAAATATACTTCTGACATTATTTCATGCAGGCCAACAGAAGACAATTTAGTTTCAACAAGGAAAATAAATTGAGGTGAGGCTTGTTTGACCAGCTCTCGCAAACCTCTGACTGCCCAAGGGCTGGAGAGCCCCCGGTTGTTCCAGCTTAGTACACTCGTGGAGTTCGGTCGGGCTGGGCATCATAGCCAACCTTAGTCATTAGATCTACGAGTACCCCCGGGACAGGGATATGGCCATGGGACAACTGTGGGTCTGATGGTGGCCGCCTCTCGATGGCGATAAGGCTAGGACGGCTGCGCTTTGGGGGAGTACTGCCGTCTTGCTGCTGTGTAGACATGTGGTGTGACGAATGGGCGTCCAGTGGGAGGACCCTCTTGGTTCCCTGCTTGCGCCTGGAGGGGCGAGTGGATGAAGCATTATCCTTCTTTGCTTTAAAAATGAGGGGCTTGTGCTTTGGAGAGGCTTTGAAACTCAGGGAGACCTGCATGAGACAAGTTTCAGTGGTTATGAATAGTTGAAATTTGGAATAAAAAAGTCACTAGGTATAAGGCGAGGCCTTACTTGCTGGTGGGCTGCACTGGGCTGGTCTGTAGCTAGGAGGAGGATGGGAAATATTAATATTGTGAAATGGGCTAAATAGCACATGGGCTTTGCCCTTGTCCACTAGGTTGGGTTCAACCCACTTGTCTCCTGATTCATGTAAAGGTAAGTAATTTGGATCTCTTCCAGATCCCGCGGATCCATATACAAGGTTCCACATTTCCTTTGTGGTTATGCTTTTAGGGGAGTGATTGACGCCATCATCTCCGCTATGGCTGCTGGCCGGCGAAAAATTCGGGAGTAGATTTGTAGAAGTCACCACACCCTGTGGCCTGATCGTTGCCGGGCGACTCGATCCGACGTTGGACTCTGGCCGAGGTTGTGACAGTGACAGTGGGAAAAGAGTCGATTCATACCTGAGCAAGTCGTCGTAATCAAACTCGATGGGATTGAGTTCGTCGGAGGTAGCGTCACGCAATCCGTAGTCCTTGGTGGCGTGGGTGAGACGTCCGCAGAGGTTGCAAAAGGCTGACAACCTTTTGAACCGAAAGTAGATTGGCTCCATTCCCTACACAGTCAAGAGGTTTGCGAAGCGGGGCAGTGGTTCTGCCGGGTAGGTAGACTCGAAAGAGCAGAGAGGAACCGATAAAGACTCTGTCGGATGGCGGTTTCATTTCCAAGAACTGACCGATGGAATCGATGATGGATTGGGCCATCTCCGGGGGCATGAGCCCGAACGGGCCCCATATGTGTGAGTCCAGATCGGACAGTCAATGAAGACAACGCGATGAATCGGGGTGAGGGGGTCGATGGCTTGGAGAAGGACTAATCCTTTGTCGAAGTTCCATGGTCAGCCTTCGAGGGCATGGGCATGACCGACGGAGCTCTGGAACCAGAAAACGGCTAGGTTTTCATCTACCAGTTTGCCAGAAACTTTCGATCCCAGCCCTCAAGAGTTACGCATAACCTGGATCATAGTAGCCATATTTTTCTTTTTATTTGCTATTATTTTCGCTGCCATGAGGAACTGTTCGGGAAGGGTGCAAACGGCGGTGAATCGGCCAGGGCAGTGATGGTTGGTGCTGTCTTGCCAGTGATTTTAAGGTAAGAATACAACAATTAGAGTTCGACTGCCATGGTGGGATAGGCTAGCAACAGCGATGGGGACAAGGGGGATGTGTGGAAAAATAACTGGGATAAGGAATTGGTTTGAAGGCTAATCGAGAGTCGATTGAGACTTGGGGTTGACTTGTGAAGAATTAAACAAAAAGCTATGAATATATAGAGTGATGATGCATGGATCAGACATCCTAGAAGCTTGTCTAGGATCTGCCGCCTCCATCCATGGAGTGGAAGCCCTAGTTGCTTGGACATGGTGGAGGAGGCCTAATTGGCGTGGACCCTAACGGATGGAGTTTAGAGAGATGCTTCGACATCTCTCTAGGATTTTCTATGATTTAATTATAATAATATATTAAATTTGTTGTAAAAATAAAAAACAAAACAAAAACCAAAACGAAAAGAACAGCCCCTTTCAACAAAGAAAATGTTCAGTGGCGTGGAGAGTTTAAATTTATAATTTTACTGTGTAAAATCTTATAAGAAAACAAAAAATGAAAAAAGAAAAACAAAGACTTAATTAATTTTTCCTCTATGAATTATCATGACTGTAACATTTTATTCCCCTATTTTATAAATATACTTTTTTATCTCTTTTTCAGGTATACTTTCACATTTTACAACATGTAAAAGCCAATAAAATCATGTAGTTAGCTAAGGGCGAGCTATTTGAAAATTTTCAAACAAAAGGAAATACTCTCCCATTTCATTAAAAAGTCTAGTTTAAAATTGTAATATGTGACTCATAAATAATTGTACTATTGAACTCTTTTAGAAGAGAGGGATAATATTTTTCAAGGAGTTCTTGGACGGCAACAAATTAACACATAAATTCCATACAAGTAGATGAGAACACTAGAAACAATTTGTTTTTGTTACAGATGATTTTATCATTTGTGGCGGAGCTAGGTCGGGGCGAGTCAGTGTAGCCGCCTCTCCTTGTTCCGGTAGGTTAGGGTAATATTGGTAATAGGAAAATTTTTATCTCAGCCGTCAGCCACTGCCCCTTCCTCACGTGGTTCTTGCCTCATTTAGTGCCCTCAACAGGGAACAATCCTGCCCATTCCACATGCAAATCCGCCAGATTTGGTCAGGTCTGTGAGTCGCGATGAGGATGCTAAGGAAGACAGAGGATTCAGTGAGGAAGACGAACTGTTTCTTTATTTATTTTTTAAAAATTCTCTCTTAAGTAAAACGACACTATTTTACTTAAAAGGAAAAAAATAAAGAGTAAAAGTGAATAATACTGAAGTAAAAAATTCATTCCCCTAATCCCCCAAAATTGTAGTTTCAAAAACCTAAGAAATCCAGCAGCAGTTGTCTCCTCTCTCATGGCACCTCTCCCTCTCACTCAACATACCCAAGGATAGAGAATAGCTTTTGACATAGCACCGCTTGCCCCTTGAACATAGCGCCACTTTATCGCTATTGCTTGCCCCTTGAACATAGCTGCTGTTGCTTGGAGCCTGAACCCAACGCCACTTTGTCGCCGTTGAAATTTGTGTCTTCAATTTTATTTTTTTAAATAAGAACTATGTGTCTTCATTTTTAATTTATTTTCTTAGTTTATTTTTTTTTATACATATAATAGTTTTGATATTTAAAATTTTTTGAGTTTTTTTATTGTGATTTTTTGAGTAAATTTCATTAAGATTTTGATTAAAGGTTTCATTTGTGGCTGTAATTAATTTTAAAATTTTAATTATTTAATTGCTAATACAAATATTTTGTATGTAATTGAATTTAAATACTTGTATTGTCTTGTGATTTTGTGAGTTTCAAATTTTATGCATATAATTCAATTAATATTAAGAGAATTATTAATTTAGTAATTTGATCAATTATGTTAGGTTATGGGAAAAAAAATTAGAACGGAGGATAGAATTTTCTAGTAGCTCTAATCAAGAGAATAATGAGGAATAATATTCTCACGTGGAGTTCAATCCTGATCATATTGTCAGGGCCTAGACTACGCGAAATAATTATAAAATTAGATGTTTCTATTAGTGATGTGGACCGAAGTACACCATACGAAAAGCTGCTAAGGAAAGTTTGATTAACTGCCGATAGGTCGTATCCCTCTTATATCTTACCCTGAGATTGGCAATCTATATAAACTAACATAAACTAATTTAACTTGTCATTCGAACCAAGTAAAGAATATGAAGAGTTGAAACAAATACAATTAGGTAAAGCAATTAATCTAATTAACTAAGTTTTGAACTTAGTGATAAATCACAATCATGCAATAATACATAAGTTCAATAAAAGGAAGAATTCAACAAGCATAAGCTATACTATACATTTCAATATTGAATTCACTGTGTCTCAGTAAAGTTTCAGTCACCCTTATTTATAGGAGATAGGGAGAGCCGAAAATATACCCTAAAGGAACTAGGAAAAGGAATTTAAAGTGGAAACCAATCAAGAGATTGATTTCCTATCCAAACCAAAACCTAAAGGAACTAGGTAATGGTAACATGAATTCGGCCATGAAGTATGGCTAAGGGTGTCCGAATTTAGTCTCCTAAAACAAGTAGAAAAGCAATGTAAATCCTAGTAAAAAAGGAAGATCAAGAAAGGATCCCTTTTTGGAAACTACCAAGTTAACCTAGTTGCTACAAACTTGTAACAACCTAACTAACTTGTAACAAACTAGGAGTAGGATTAGGAAACATGCACAAATCCTAATACCGTCTCAAAACCCTAACCCTAACATGAAGGGGAGCCCTTTGCGCATGGGCTTAGGCTTGGCCGAAAACAAGGAGGTGGAAAGTATGGAATTTCGGCTCATCTTGTTGAATAATGCATAGTGTGTTGATGTAGGGAGGTTTTGGAATCTTCCAGAATATCTCGGAGTCATTTTGGAAAGTCAAAAATCAAGAATTTCAAGATTTTTTAAGATTCTGCAACTTATAACATTCAAGATTTTCAATAAAATCAAGAACTTTAAGAAATGTCTCTTAAAGTTCAATGTCTTCAAAAATTTCCAGAAATGGTCCATGATGAGGTCATCCCTAGCTAAACCAGCCAAAGTCAGCACCTGCTAAGTCAATCCGAAGGCAAACCTTGGACGAACTTATTAAGAAGGAGTAAGTGGTTCACCTCTTCACAATAATGGAAGCCGTGCGATCTACAAATCCCTCTCGACAAAGTTCAACGCATTTCTTGAAGTTCTTGAAAGCTTTCTTGAACTTCTTGAAACATTTCTTGATAAATCTTGAAGCTTTCAACTTCTTGGTTTATTAAGTTAGTTACTGTTTACGAATCTTGAAGAAATGTGAAGAATCTTGATTTTTTTGATTTCCAGCATTTTTGACGGGTTCAGAAAGCTTCTCATTGTGTTCGGAATAGTCCAAACTAATTGGTGAAGTTTTCCTACTACAAATCCACAAAATCATGCTACGCCATCCATTGGGCTGAAACCATTAAGCATCTATGCTCCATCAGCTCGGCCAGCCACTCAGAATGTCCATTGCCGAAACCCTATTCCTGTTAGGGCTAGGTTTTGAGGTTCTTGAATTGGATTAGGATTTGTGCATTTTCCTAATTCTTTTCCTTGTTAGTTTAGGATTAGTTAAGGTTGTCACAAGTTTGTTACAACTTGACAAAATCCAGGAGTTAGTAGTTTCCAAAAAGGGTTCACTTCTTGGAATCCTTTTTGTGATAGTTTTAGAAGTTCTTTTTTTTCATGGGAATTCCGTGCACCTTACTTCCTTAAAGGTGACAAAATTCTCTTTCCAATTCCATGATTCTTTTGGATTTTGAGTTGTAAGGAATTTCCAATTCTGATTGGTTTCCACTCTTTCCAAAAAGGTTTCACTTCTTGAAATCCTTTTTGTTGTTTTTAGTTGTTTCATTTTTCATTTTTAGAGGATAATTCGTGCTCCCCATGTCCTCGGGGCAGCCAAAAATTAACCAACCCAAATCCATGCTTCTTTTGGATTTGGCTTTTGTAAGGAATACCAACTCTAGTTGGATTCTACTTTTATTTCCTTTTCTTTCTTGTAAAAGGAGCATAACCCTTCTACTCTATAAAGGGGGTTATGTAACTTTATTCAATATCAAATACAGAATTCAGATTGTTATATCTTGTGAGGTTTAATCCTTAGCTTTAGAGTTCTTATTTTGCACTCGTGTAATTTGCATGTTTATGTTTAGATAACACAAGCGAGACTATAGGGTAATTAGGATTCTTGCTTCACCTAATTTCTGTTGGTTTCAATTCATTTATTCATACTAGGTTATAGCTAAAGTAGTTTATCTCACTATATGCCTTGTTTGTAATTCTCGAAATCTGAGTAAGTAAGATTGTGCCCTTCAACGATCCACTTTCCTTGGCAAGTTTTCGCACCGTGAGGACTTCTTCAAATAACTCACATCAATTTTGGTATCAGAGCCGAGAAGGTTTTTTGTTGGGAGGAGGCGGCTAGAGTAACATAGCTTAATCGATATCAGGTTATTTCTTCCTTCTTTTCGATTCTTGTTTTCGTTAATCAGCAAGACAAATGGGGGTAGACGTTTCCTGCCTGCAAGGTTTTTAAGTATGGTTGCTTAGATTTCGCCGAGGATAATTAATCTGTTTATATTCTGAATCTTTTGTTGGATTATCATTCTTGCTGGAGAAAAATTAAAAGAACAAAAGTAGATACGGGAAAAGAAACAAGTTTGAGAATAATCACAAAAGGGGGTATTGAAAAATTAAAATTTGATCTAGAAACCCTAGAGCTATTTTTGAAAAATACCCTAGGCTTCTGTAAGGAAAGTTTGGTCTCACTAGAGTTTGAGGGGAATCGCAAAGGGTCCTGCGATTAGAGGGGGGTTCCTATGATTTAGCCTGCGATAAAGGGGGTTGTGCGCCGCGAAGTGGGTAGCTGCGATAGGTTGCCTGCAATAAGGAGGGATTCCAACGATTGGGGTTAGGGTTTCACGGTTCTTGCCCTAATTGCAATTCTCTTCTATTTGGTATTGTAACTTCAATTTTGGAATCTGCTAGGATTTTGGTATCCTGAGCTGCCTTGTAATTATTGAAAATATATTGAATTGCCTAATTGGTAGCACATTAAATATTGCATGCCCTGAGATTAAACTGCTGAAATTATGATTTTGCCCTTGTGAATTAATTGTGATTTTGGCTACCATCTTTCTCCTTACATGGCCGAAAAGTTGTTGTGCAGTGTTATGCAATTGGAAGTTGAAAATCATTAGTGGGATAGCTTGTTTAGATTACTTGTTAGGTAATCGCATATTTGGTAGTTTCCTAATTTTGTTCAAGCCTACTATTATTCTTTGCTTCTATTCATTCTTGAATTTGCCCTGCAAAATTGCCAAAACCGATTTTCCTTTTTACACTACCTGGGCATTAGATCTTAAAATCAATTTGGATTTTGTCTTCATGCACATTTCATTAATTTGCTAAAATTGAGGGATTATCCTCGAATTTTGTTCTTGTGCACTTCATATCTGAATTGATCTACAAAACCTCTTTTCTTTTAATCATCAAAACCAAAAGTAGGGTTCTAGTATCCTTACTTTCATGAGATTTTCTGTTGTTTTCCTAAGTGTTACTTGTGTGGTTTTAACATCTGCTTAATTACTTCGTGCAAAGTTTGAATTACCTTAAGGAGGGATTATACAGAGGTAAAAGGTAGAGTATAAGGCTCCGTATGGTATGCCTTTTGAAAGGTGTTTTGAAAGGTGTTTTGGATTTTAAAATTATTAAAAATATATTAGAAATATAAAAAGGTGTTTGGGGAATGTAAAAAGGTGTTTGGAAAATGTAAAAAGGTGTATTGGAATTGGTGAGAAATTATTATAAAATGAAAGTGAGAGTGAAATGAAATGGAAAAAAAAGTTGCCATACAGGGCCATTATAAGGGTAAGCTGACCCAAGAGTGATACTGATGAGAGCATCCCCACCCCTACGTCAAGTCAATATGTAGAGGATCCCAGTTCGAGTAATGAAGGTTCGGAAAGTGCAGCAGAGGTTCGTGTGCTCCATAAAGGCCCGCCAATGCTCCAGGACCCGAGCCCATATCAGAGAGATCTGGTCGTTGACATAATTGGGCCTATGACCCGAAGAAGGACAAGGAAGCTCAGATCATATCTTGAAAACCTTCTTCAAAGGAGTGCTACAGAAGCCCAGCTCGTTACGCACACCAACGCCCTTGAAGAGAATAGGAGGAAGGTTAAAAGCGTCACTTTACTCTCCATTACAGAGGAAATGGCGCCTACTAATCAATCCAGCTGAAGAAAAGGATATTTCTTGAAGTTCTTGATTTTCTTGAAGAAAAGGGCATTTCTTGAAGTTCTTGATTTTCGTAGTTTACTGAATCTTGAAGAATCTTGAAATTCTTGATTTTTGACGTTCCAAAATGATTTCGGGAGATTCCAGAACCTCGCTACATCATCCACCTTATGCGCCACTCAAAATGGGCCGACACCCACCTTGGAGTCCATCCTATTAATTCAGCCAGGCCCAACCCAAAGAAAGCAGCCCACACGCCACTTAGGGTTAGGGTTAGAGTAAGGGATAAGGATTTGTGCATGTTTCCTATTCCTACTCCAAGTTTGTTACAAGTTGATTAAGGTTGTTACAAGTTTGTTACAACTTGGGCTGTTTTGTTAGTAGTTTCCAAAAAGGGTTCCTTCTTGAACTCCTTTTTGTATTAGGATTTGGAATTTCCTTTTCGCTAATTTTAAGTGTAAAATTTGGCCAGCCCCTCCACATGGCAGCCGAATTACCCCTTTTCAACCGATCCTAGTTCCTTTATGATTTGGTTCTTGTATGAAATCAATCTCTTGATTGGTTTCCAATTTCACTTCTTTTCCTAGCCACTTTTGGTTCGGAATTTTGGCCACCCTACCTTATAAATAGGGCAGCCGCATATGACCTTTTAATTCAGTTGATTAAATGATTTAAGTTATAGTTTTACACTTCTTTAATCACTCACTTTATTTTGGGCTTATGTAATTTGCATGGATTGTTAATTGCTAAAAGTTACAGAAACTATAGGCTAATAGATAATTGCTCTATCTATTGCTAAGCTTTGTTTCGATTCTATTATTCTCCATTTAGTTTGAATTGCGTGTTTAATTTACTTAGTTAAGTTAGTAGTCTGCCGAATCCAAGGTAAGGATTCTAGAAGTTAAGAGCTGTATCTTTCATTCAAACTTTCCTTGGCAGTTTCCGCATCGAGTTCTTGGTTTCCACGGTGTTGGGGATCAGGGGTTCACATCAGATACACTGGGAAGTAAGTAGTTCTCAGGACATGATACACCAGGGGGACAGGGGGTGAGGTTACTTTCATCTATTTCAAACTTGTCTTATACAGGAGTTCTCGGTTACTTTATCCCATGTGGGCAGCCTAATCAGCAATCTATTTGGGATACTCTCAATGTTCCCTCTCAAGGGAATGAAGCATTGAGGCCATGGATAGTCACTACAAGCAACACTCCACTTTGAGCAAATTGATCCCTATGGGAGATTTGGTGCCATTGCTGGCAGTGACTGCATGCGGTGAGCCCCCTGAATTCCATAAGAATACAATATTGTGCAAATTGACCCTATATGGAGATTTGGTGCTATTTTTGCCTTTGATGGAACCCTTGATCATTTAAGGAGTGACGCCCACCACAGTCATCAGAGACTTAATGCATCAAGGAATCAAGGTAAGTAAGAGATAGTTTCTAGGATATGTTCCAAGAGGTATGTCCTTAAAATTTGTCCATTGATTCCCTTTTCTTTTGGTTATAATCAAGATATAGAGATACAAATTGTTGAAACTTGTAAATCATATGCATAGCCTCCATTTGGGCTTATTCAATTAGGGGTTCCTTGATTGTAGGTAAATGCTCAAATGGCTTTTAAAATCTGAATTGTGTGTTCCCATTTACCAATTTTGATTTTTGACATAAGGATGATAAATTGACATCCCATATTGTCTGTGATATGAGTTGTCGTGAAACGCCTCACGTTGTGGAAGTCAACTGCCAAGGAAGGATTGAACTTGAAAGGTCACAGACTTACTCTCTGATTATAAACTCAACAAACCCTATTTAGTGAATGTGAGACTAGCTTTTTCTTTACTCCTAACTAGATAGAAGAATGAAGAGGTGAACCAACTAAGAATCTAGGTGGAGCAAGTAACCTAGACGCCCTAAGTTCTGGAGCTTTGCCGAGCTATCAATACATAATAAACACACAAGCTCAAAATAAAGATGAGAACCCAAAGTAAAGGATAAACTTCACAATTATACTGTGAATTCTGAGTTTTAAGAATTTGGTCACCCCTATATTTATAGGAGTTGGAAATCTAAAAACTTGGAGAGAAAGAAACAAGAAAATGAAACAAATTAAAAGTGGAAACCAATGAGAGTTGGAATCGCATTACAAACCAAATTCGTAAGGAACTCAAATAAGGTAAGGTGAAATTCGGTTGTCTCCTTTAAAGAGGATACCCATAAATTCACTAGAAATAAAATAGGAAAAAGAAAGCTTAAATTTGGTATCTTGAAGAGAAAATCCAAATTCAAGTAAGAAAGAAAATCTACTTTAAAAAGGAAACTATAATTAAGTAAAGTTGTAACAAATTAAGGTAACTTAACTTAATTATAATTATTATCGGAAAAGGAAAGGAAAAGGAAACCATGCAATTTCCAAATCCTCTCAGGATTCTAGAAGGAGGGAACTTACGAAAATTTGCAAGAACCCTGAGCTTGTGCAGCGCGGATCCGTGAAGGGAGAATGGGCCACGGTGTGGGCTTGCGGCAATCGCAGGTCTGAGCTGCAAGCTTTTCGCGGTTCTTCTTCTGACTTCTGCTAGGCCAACTTGAGAAGCTTGGATGCTATATGGGTTGACCCAAAATAAGATGGAGCATGAATTGTGGATGAGAGGTTTCGCAGAGTCAATAGACTCTACGAAACATGCTGCTCTTGATGGGCTCAGCTCTGCGATCACAGCTGAGCTGGGCCGCTGACTTTGAAACTTGCGCCTGTAGGGTTCTTGATGTGTGGGTCTATCTTTCTAGTTAAAGGAGCTTATGATGGCCTCATCAGTCTACCTAGAGAATTGTGAATTATTTTGTATGTGCTACCCCTAGTTTACAAGTATGACAGGTTTTTAATGAAGTTGTAGTAGTGCTTAAAAGTGTATTTATAACCTGCGACTTATAGGGTCTTATTATGCTCGTGTTCAATGCTATCTATTTGATGCATAATTTACCCTAATTGAAGTGTTGATTAAGTACTTATTGCATATCTATGGCTAAAGAATTGATATTTCTTAAATGTTATATAACCATTCTTCAGGAATATGAACAAGTTCAGGAAATTGTAGATGCTTCCCGGTAGTTTCTTGCAATCTTCCAACAGGGTCTTGGGAAGTTCTCGAAGAATCAAGGGTGACTGTCAGTTGTTGCGTAATAGTTTCTAAGCCGGAGAGGGAGTGAAAACTTCCAACATCAACACTCAAAGGGACTGAACAAAAGCGATATAGCTGTCGTACTTTCAGGTCCTGGTAAGTGCGAAATTTGTTATAATTATTAATTTACTGACTTGCTTCGTTTTACTATACACAGGATAGATTTGACGATGAATCCTTTCCAACTGAAAGGGTATGATGAGGTCATCCCTAGCTCAAACCAGCCAAAGTCAGCATCTGCTAAATCAATCCGAAGGCAAACCTTGAACGAACGTATTAAGGAGTAAGTGGTTCAGCTCTTCACAATAATGGAAGCCGTGCGACCTACAAATCCCTCTCGATAAAGTTCAACGCATTTCTTGAAGTTCTTGAAAGCTTTCTTGAACTTCTTGAAACATTTCTTGATAAATCTTGAAGTTTTCAACTTCTTGGTTTATTAAGTTGGTTACTGTTTACGAATCTTAAAGAAATGTGAAGAATCTTGATTTTCTTAATTTCTGGCATTTCCGACGGGTTCAGAAAGCTTCTCATTGCATTCGGAATAGTCCAAACTATTTGGTGAAGTTTTCCTACTACAAATCCACAAAATCATGCTACGCCATCCATTGGGCCGAAACCTTCAAGCATCTATGCTCCATCAGTTCAGCTAGCCCACTTAGAAGGCCCATAGCCGAAACCCTATTCCTGAGGCTCTTGAATTGGATTAGGATTTGTGCATATTTTCTAATTCTTTTCCTTGTTAGTTTAGGATTAGTTAAGGCTATTACAAGTTATTACAACTTGACAAAATTCAGAAGTTAGTATTTTCCAAAAAAGGTTCACTTCTTGGAATCCTTTTTGTGATAGTTTTAGAAGTTCTTTTTTTCATGGGAATTCTGTGCACCTTACTTCCTTAAAGGTGACAAAATTCTCATTCCAATTCCATGCTTCTTTTGGATTTGGAGTTGTAAAGAATTTCCAATTATGATTGGTTTCCACTCTTTCTAAAAAGGTTTCACTTCTTGAAATCCTTTTTGTTGTTTTTAGTGGTTTCATTTTTCATTTTTAGAGGATAATTTTGTGCTTCCCATGTCCTAGGGGCAGGCAGGGCAGCCAAAAATTAACAACCAAAATCCATGCTTTTTTTGGATTTGGCTTTTGTAAGGAATACCAACTCTAGTTGGATTCTACTTTTATTTCCTTTTCTTTCTTGTAAAAGGCGCACAACCCTCCTCCTATATAAAGGGGTTTATGAAACTTTATTCAATATCAAATATAGAATTCAGATTGTTATATCTTGTGAGGTTTAATCCTTAGCTTAGAGTTCTTATTTTGCACTTGTGTAATTTGTATGTTTATGTTTAGATAACACAAGCGAGACTATACGGTAATTAGGTTTCTTGCTTTACCTAATTTTTGCTGGTTTCAATTCATTTATTCTTACTAGGTTACAGCTAAAGTAGTTTATCTCACCATATGCCTTGTTTGTAATTCTCTAAATCTGAGTAAGTAAGATTGTGCCCTCAACGATCCACTTTCTTTGGCAACTTTTTGCACCGTGAGGACTTCTTCGAATAACTCACATCAGTCCATTTCTTCATTGTGGAATAGCTGTAGGCGCATTCTCTGCAAGAACTTCAAGTAGGATGACGCTTTTCACCTTTTCGGCTTTGCTCTCCATGCCTTGCCTTCTATAATCACTTGGGCTTGTCTTGCGTAAGTCTGGACAAGTTCATCGAGATTTTCTCACAATTCCTAGCTCTGTTGCATGTCACTGGCCCAATGCAAGTGGGTCTCTCTGATATGGATTTGGATCGTGAATAAATTTGTTTTTATTTTAAATATCATGGGAGTACTATTCAATTTGCTGCTATATAAATAAGATCCCCACACTCTACAGTACCATCAAAGTCATCCTATTACAAAATATACAATCTTTATCTTCCAAACACTTTTGTCAGCATAAGCACAATGATCATAAAATGGCAATGAAAGCATTTACTCAACTGTATCAAGTGGAAAAGATAATCTTCATCTTTTTACAGTAAGTCTAACAATTAAAATGATATAATACAATTGTTTCCTTCATGACACTTTATTCAAGAAAAAATATATATTGCAATTACACAATATTTTACACTGTTGTGATAAAATCAAACGATAAGCACTTTCAAATCTACTTGTATTTTATACGAAATTGTGTTACAGACCCTACCCAAAACTTACAATATTCTAGAAAATCAACAAGACAAGAACTATATTTTGGTTGAAACTGTTGAACGACCAACAGCTTGCAATATTAACATTATATCAAATGAGGGAGTTGAGATATATGTGGAGGTTTTGTCCTCAATTATACATGCAGACTGCAAATGTTGTATCAAGATTGAAATTTCTCCAACGGGAAGGGTGTTTGCACGATCTTTTATTATAATGGGCAATAAATACTTGCTTTCTTATTTGATTTTAAGATTCATTTGTTATCAATTAAAAATTATTTCTTAAAAATAATAAAGTAATGTTTTGTAAACAGGAAATTCCTTCTACATTTCATGGCAAATTTAACTATGACAGTGAAGTACATTTTTACCTAATCACTAGAGAAAGAGAAACAACTGTTATTGGTAGCTGTGATAAAAATTAAGGGTTGACATTCAGAGGACCTACGTGGGCAGAACATCATCTACAAAAAGGAATGCACTTAAATTTCAAATGGAATCACTATGAAATATTTGGTGCGTGGTTATTAAACTCGATCCTGGACTCATAGACTCTGGGATCGAGTCTACGAGCCAACCACCCTGATCGAGTTAAACTCGAATAGGATCGGTAAGTAGGCTGAACTCGGCCTAGACTCACTTAACTCGGACGAGTCTACGAGTCTGGACAGAGTTCAAAAAAAAATGCTTAGGCTACAAATTTTTATGGGTTGGGCTGCTGAAATTGGTTTTTTCAAAAATAATTGGGCTAATTTCATCCCTAACCACCCAAAAAATTTAATCTCACAATTTAGTGAAATATTTGGCTGCCTTAATTTGCTAATTCGGGAAACAGAGATGAGTCGATGACTGACCGAGAAAAAACTGCAACTCTGAGACGGGAAGAGCCTACAACTCTAAGACGCGATCTGCCGGTGAAGGGCTGAGCCTGAGACTCAATTGTCGAAGGGAGAGTGAGACGCGATTGGGGCTAGGATTCAGCTCAAGCTGCTCAATTGCTCAACCATTCAGTTTTTCAAGCTGTAGAACTAATGTGAGTTATTCGAAGAAGAGCTCATGGTGCAGAAAGTTGCTAAGGAAAGTGGATTGTTGAAGGGCACAACCTTACTTACTCAGGAGATTAAAAAATTACAAGTAAAGCATATAGTGAGATAAACTACTTTAGCTATAACTTAACAAGAATTAACGAATTGAAACCAGCAAAATTTAGGTGAAGCAATAAACCTAAACCTTCTATAGTCTCTATTGTGTTATCTAGACATTAGCATGCAAATTACATAAGTGCAAAATAAGAATTCTAAAGTTAAGGATTAACCTCACAAGATATAACAATCTGAATTCTATAATGTGATCTTTATTATTTTCAGCCAGCTCCTCTTAAATAGAAGAGGTTGCGCTCTTTTACTTAAGTGTAGAAGGAAACTAATTAAGAAACAAACAAAATTGGAAACCAACTAGAGTTGGTATTCCTACAAGAAAACAAGTTGCCAAAAAAGGCATGACAACTTGGTTGGGAATTTTGGCCACCTCAAATAAAAGGGAAAACCAAAATTCCTTTTGGAAAAATTAAAGGAAATCCTATTGCAAAAAGGATTCAAGAAGTTAAAACTTTTTGGAAACAAGAAATAAGAAAATCAATTAGTTGTAACAAACTTGTAACAACTTTAATAACAACTTTAACAAACTAGGAATAGAATTAGGAAACATGCACAAATCCTAATCCTATCCAAACACCTAAAACCTAACTCCAGCAGGACTGTGGTTTGGCAAAGGCGTGTAGCAGGTGGCCGAATTGGGGAAGCTTGAGTGCTGATGGATTCTTCCTTTTGATTGTAGCATTTTGAAGTCGAAATGTAATGTAGGAAAACTTCACCAAATAATTCAAATAATTCCGGATGCAATGAGAAGCTTTCTGAACCCGTTGGAAATGCTGAAAATCAAGATTCTTGCAATTCTTCAAGATTCATAGCCAGTAATTCTCCTAATAAACCAAGAAGTTAAAAATCTCAAGATTTATCAAGATCCATATCAAGAAGTTCAAGAAATCCTTCTAGCTTCAAGCTGTGTTGTTGGGCAGCTCGGTTAAGAACATGGAGCTTTCCTTTGAGACTCTCAAACTAGGCGCGGGGCGTCATGATAAGGTATGGATCAAACGGCCAGGTGGAATAAAGCCAATGATGACCTCATCAAGAACTTTAAAGGTAAGTTTGCTGAAATGATTCCTACTTATGGCTGTGTTGAATGAGTTTATTGATTCAATATTTTGGTGATTCTGGGCTGAACGTGTTTGCTTCAGAAGTTGATTAGAATTGTTGCTTCAGTTATTTGAAATATTACTTAGGGTTGAACGTAGGATTATAAATATTACAGCTAAAATATTGTTTAGAATTGTTTGCTTATGGCCTGAACGTAGGATTATGAACATTATAGCTGAAACTTTTGCTTCAGTGTTCAGAATTTTATTGCTTCAGAATTATTTGCTGTAATTTCTGCTCTTTCTGTCTTTTGGTTGCTTCTAAAAACTTGCTTGCTGGATTAATTAGAATTAGTGTTGTTTTGTCTATGGATTACTTAGAATCAGTGTTGTTTTTTTTTTTTTTGGGTGCATATTTCAGTTTGAGATGTTTTCTTCTGGTTCTGGTTCTGCTGCAGCTTCTGCTTCTGTATCTTTAAAGAAACAAAATCTCCGTAGTCTTGTGCATGTTTAGATGTTGGTTGGAAACATGGAATTGAAGTTGGTAGAAACAAAAAAAAAAGTTAAGTGTAAACACTGTGGAAAAAATGAGCATTGGGGAGAGATTAATAGCTAGGTTAAAACAACACCTTTGTTGGACTCACAAAGATGTTGTTAGGTGTACTCAAGCTTTGAATGATGTTAGGATAGAAATGTTTGAATTAATGATGTCTAAAAATATGAGCTTGGAGACCTCCAAAAATAATAGAATAAAGTTTGATCCTTCCTTTGATTCCATATATGAAGAAGATGATGAAATGGAAAGCTTTGAATAGGGCCCTATGGATGAATTTGTCTCTAAAAAAAATGTGGAGGAAGACAAACAACTTTAAATGAGAAGTTGAAAAAGCAAAAAAGTGTTGTAGTTGATGATACAATTACTAAATTGTTCTATACAAGTGCTATTCCATTTAATGTTTCAAATAATCCTCTTTTTGCTCTAGTTATTGAACAAATAGGAGCATTTGGTAGGGGATATAAACCACCTTCATATCATAGGTTGAGAGAGTCCTTATTGAAGAAACAAGTACAAGAAATCATGAATGTAATTAAAAGCGTAAATTACATTGGAAATTAAATGGTTGCTCTATTACGTCAGATGGTTGGACAGATAAAAGAAAGAGAACAATTAGCAATTTTCTTATGAATAGTTTAGAAAGAACTGTGTTCATATGTTCTGTCAATACGACAAGCATTTGTAAAACAGCTGACAAGGTATTTGAAATTGTTGAAAACATAGGGTAAAAGAGAATGTTGTGCAGGTTGTTACAGATAATGTTGCTAATTATAGGTGTGGAAAAAAGAAAACATTTGTATTGGACTCCTTATGTGGTTCATTGCTTAGATTTGATGATAGAAGATTTTGACAAGAATGATACGATTCACAAAGACACTATTGGTAAGGCTAAATTAGTGGTTTTTTACATTCACTCTTGGGGTAAGGTGGTTAATTGGATGAAAGAGTTTACGAAAGGCAAGGAGTTGGTTAGACCTATCATGACACGCTTTGCTACATTATTTTTAACTACAAGACGCCTCAATGAATTGAAAGCTAATTTGATTTGCTTCTTTGCCACAGAGAAGTGGAAATTTATCACTTATGCTAAAAAGAAAAAGGGAGAACAAATTTGTAGTATCATTTTTTATACTCATAGTTTTTGGCCAAATGTTGAGGAGTGTTTGAAGATTGCAGATCCACTTATTAAAGTGTTGAGGTTGGTGGATTTCGATGCTACACCAGTTGTGGGTTTTCTTTACAAAGCAATGGAAAATGCAATGGAAGAAATCAAGACAAACGTGAAGGGCATCAAAAAGAGGTATGATCTTTAATTTATTAATCTCATATATTGTTGGATTAGTTTCTTATTCTATTGTAGATATGAACCAGCTTTTGCTATTATTGATAAACGATGGGAAGAGATGCTCAATCAATCTTTGCATGCAGCTGGTTATTTTTTGAATCCTCAATATCAGTATACCTCAGGTTTTAAAGTAGATTATACAATCTTAAAGGGACTTTATGCATGTATGGAAATCATGGTTGCTAATAAGCACAATCTAGATAAAATCAATGAACAATTGGATCTATTTAAATTTGCAAGAGGTATGTTTGGCCATGAAGTAGCTGTTAGATCAAGATTCAACAAATCTCCAGATATTCTTCATTTTTAAATGTTAGAATTAGCTATTTATTAAAAATAATGAAATGATATATTGCTTATTATTCATTGGTTTTAATCTAACTTATTGGTGGTATGCATTTGGGGTTGAGTGTCCAAAATTGCAAAACTTTGCTAAAAGAATTTTAAATTTGACTTTTAGTTATTCAGGATGTGATCCTTCTTCTTCCATTTTATTTTTTTTATTTTTATGCAATCTCATTTTTATGCCATGAAGTAGCTCGAGACTTCAATTTTATTTTAGGATTTCCAAACTGAGAGATTGACTGTTGTCGGCTGCCTATCGACTCGATCGAAGTTGAACCTTTCTGGGCGACCTTCTAGTTTGAGTGCCTGTCGATGCTAGGGCTCGATACTTTTGGATTCAGTTTGAACTCGGTCACTTGTCGACTGCTGGAACTCGAAACTTTCAGGGTTTAGTTTAGTATCGAGTTCGAGAGCCTGTCGAACTTGGTTTCAAATCACTCATTCCTTGCACTTTTAACCCAAGCAAACTTATTAAATTCCTTTCTTATACTTGTTTGATCATCATTCAAAACTTAGGAATTGAGACCATAGGTCTAACATGATTGGTAATTCGAAAAGGCAGTAGGGCAATCAAAGAACAATTGTGTAGTTTTATATCTGCTCCAACGTCTATTCAGCTGCAATAACATCACCACTTTTCTGACTTCACTCCTTGCTACTCCCCCATATATTTCTTTCTTTTCTTCTTTTCTTCTTTTCTTTCCCTCTTCTAGTCTCTTTTCTCATCTTCTGAGTTCACTTGTATTTTGAAAAATTATCCTACAACCATAAAGCAACAAATACCAAAAATTCACACCAAATTCAAAGACAATAAAAATATCATCAACAACCAGAAGGAAAAGATGCAGTTCACAACGTGGGAAACACCAAATTCAATCCTATTTTGATAAGAGTCACGTTTCTGATAATAATCACTTATTATCATTCTGTTTACATACGGTCAAAAGAAAAATAAAATTAATTAGTTTAATTCATTCTGAATGGCCTTCACAACTCATCACTATGTTCAAGGTGATAACTTTCCTAAATATATAAATATTTCCAGAGTATACCATGTTCTTATCAACTCAAAGAAGAGATGCATACCCAGAAACCATTTATGTTGAAATTGTGCAAAATAGCATCCCTTGTGATGTTATTCATATTTTCGATAAAGAAATAGATGTTGATGTAGGCAATCTTTGTGATGCTTCATCTGCAGAAGGGAGACTACATTCCAATTGAATCAACAGTATCTGGTAATTTTTTGGCTAGGGCCTTCTCTTTTGACGGCAAATGCAAACTAGCATTCCTCGCCTCTAAGAAATGCTTCCAAGCACACTACCTAACACATCTATCAAGAACATGCTCAGCCTACTTGGTAAAATATCTTATTTTAAATAAAAAGATATTTAATTTTACTCTATATATATCCAACAATGTCATATTTTATATTAGATTACACATTTATTTTCGCAAGATACTACACTCAACATTATCACGTCCAAAATTTATATACCTTGCATGAATATAGTAATTCAGGTGTTATATAATCTATCAATAATTTCAATAAACAACATATCCCTTATGATTTCAATGGAGAGGTTGAATACGATGGTGACGTCGAGTTCATCTTAATCACAAAGAAACAAATTGCCAAATCATAGCTTCCTACAAAAATAATGACTAATTTTTCCCGAAAATGAATGGCAAACTTTTGCTGATCAACACCAGTTAAGGGAAGGCATGTATTTAATTTTTAAGTAGTATCAATTTGAGAGATTTACAGTTTATATAAATCAACCCAATGGTGGAGAAATCACTACAACCTAAGAACCAGGTTAACAAATCACTACATTACTATTTGCTATTTTTTTGTCCTTCCGTTGTTAATTCGGTATGTTTTTCATGCAGAAGAAGAAGAAGAAAAGCATGGTGGTAAAACATATCCCAAAATGTGCTTCCCCAAAAGGACCTGCACAAAATGCCTAAAGCATGCATCACAACATAGGAGTGGAGGCTAAACAAAGTAAAACATTTATTCATATTCAATTTCTCCTTTACATCTTCTACTTTTTATAATTAGAAGTAACATTAAAGCCCTATTTTTTAATTAATATATTTACACGGATAAGAAATATAACAGATCTTCCAGTGACAGAAACATGCTTTCAGGTTCAATTGCTTACTCCAGATTGGAAATTAAAAAAGTGACCCTCACTTACCTATTTTATTATAATTACATCAGAATTATAAATAAATTATACGTCCACAGATAATAATAATTTTTTCCTTATCAAACTATTCCAATTAGCTAAAAATATGCACCGAAAACCTTCAAATTCGTCGACGTGGTAAGCCCAAATGGATGTATCAAGAAGATGCGATTTATTCCAATGTCATATCCAAGAAAACCACATATTCCCTACACACAGATGGAGTACGTGGCAGTTGGAGGGAATTCAATAGGCAAGATAAAATAAAGTTAAAGAAGGAGTCTATAAACCTCAAATTTACTTCGTTGGACCATGCTACACCTTCGGCAGGCTCAGACATAATTTCTTCAGTCAAAATCCTCTGAAGAACTCTGATCAACATTATCTCTAGGAATTAATCTTTCTACTTTTGTACTTATGGACACTATCTTTTGTTTTTTTATGCATGGTTTATGATTTCCTTCTCGCTGTTTCAAGGTAATTTCCCAAAAACTTGCAACTATTATTGACTGCAAGATCAAAGATTCAGTGGGTGCTTTGTTTTTCTCTCATCGAAATTTCAATACTTCCCTTATCACTACTTCATTATAGTTATATTACACTGTTGCAATTAATAGGCATTGCAATTTATGATTTAATTATAACTTTAATTTATTTTAATTGCACAATTAAGTCAATCTAATTTCCATCCTCCTTTTCCACCAAATTAAAAAAATTACAATTACGCATACACTAAAAATTAAATAAAGCAAAAATAATTGGTTGTATACCACAATAATATTATGAGTGTAATTTACATATTATTTAAAACTAAAAGAAATTGCAAACTACATTAGCTCAAAGTTTATTTTCCACTTTGAAATCTCATGAACTGCAAACTATTTGGGGAAACCATAAAGACGTGTACCCAAAAAAAATGGGAAAATTTTTGTAAGGGGCAGTGGAAGTTTCATAATTAATAAGTAGGGTACAATTTTTACATAATTTTTAATAAAGGCAGTGAATTATTAGCAAAAACTTAAAAAATAAAAATATATTTACATATACATAAATACCCTTAACTCTTACAGATTAAAAAGAAAAAACACTAAAACTGTAGTTATTTCTCCCCTACAGAGATCAAACAGGCGACAAAGAATTTCCACGAATCTACCGTCACCGGTGTTGGAGGTTCCAGAAAGGTTTGTAGAGGATTAATTGATGGCTGACACTAGTGGCAATCAAGCGCTCGAACCCATCTTCAGAATGAGGAGTTAATGAATTCCAAACCGAAATTGAGATGCTTTCGAACCGATAATCAAGCTCTCCTAATTTGTTGTTTTCTGTTTTGGTATTTGTTTTTGAGTAATTTAATTGTTTTGGATAACAATTAGAGTTTGAATCATGTTGGGTTTTGGAATTAATTTGTAGTGTGCAGCAAATTTTCATAAAAGCCTTTTGGCTTGAGAGAATAAAATTGATCCTGCATTCCGTCGGCACATAAATTAGTTTTGGTTTAATTTATTATTTTGTTTTGTTTTGATTTGTTATTTGTGTTTGGTTCAGATTTTATCAAGGCTTAAAGCCTTTTGCTTCGTATCTGTTTTACTTCGCCCATAATTGATTTGTTTACAGGGGCTGCTTGATTATGAAGCTTGCGGGGTCGATTTTGTGGGTAAGTGATTCTGGGTCTAACAAATATCTCCATCGGCATATAGTGCCAGTGAAAACGTTGGAAAGAGCAGAGGAATTCATAAATAAATATCAAAAAAATATGATGATGATTTAGAAAATGCTAACTTCTCAGTTGTAGCAATTACTTATGTGCTCGATTCCTCTTTGTAAATCACTTGCATCCAAGTTATAGATCATAGAATGAAAGGAAATAATGGCATCACAAAATAATTTTTAATCGGAAGGGTTTTTTTTACTCTTGATATTAAGGAACGATTGATTCAGAAGATTTTGTTTTTTCCCTTTTTTGATTTTAATGAGTTGAGGGTAGGGATGGCCATGGTTCCGGAACCGCCGGTTACGATTCCAAAACTGCCGGTTACGGTTCATAAATCAGTGGAACCGGAACCTCGGGGGGACGGTTCCGTGCCGGTTCTAGTTCCAATTCCGATTCTGTCACGGTTCCGATTCTAGTCTGTCACGGTTCCGGTTCTGTCACGGTTCCCGTTCCGATTCCAATCTTTTCCGTTTATTTAACAATTTTTTTCATTTATTTAAAAATTTAACTTATAAATGTTATTTTATTTTGACTCAATTAATAACTCAATTATTTATAAATAATTAAAATTACAAAAATAAAATAAAATCTGTAGCGACGGTACATACATTTAAACAATTAAATGACTTATCTAATAAAATATACAAAAATAAATTGCGAAAAAAAATATATATACAGATGAATAACACCTCAATATATTATTTTAAAAAAATCAAGAGACTGATGTCTTGTTATAAATCGTGAGAAATCAGAGTTTGAACTTTGAAGGATTGAAACTTTTACAAAATAAATACATCTTAAATATTTAATATAATTCATCTTCATCATCTTCATCATTTGCGGAAGTTGTAGTTGGATCTAATTTAATTTAATAATTAATTTTAATCTAATTTAATGCTTATTTATATTATATTAATAATATATATAAAAAGTATACTATTAGTTTATATATTATTATAATATATATTTAAAAATAGTTTATGTATATTATATGTTAAACATATAATATAATTATAATTATAAGAAAGAAGTTCAAAAAAAGCAAATAGTTGAAGTGGTTAATCAACTTTGCCTAAAATTTTTAATTCTAACAAAGGGTCGAGTGTTCGAATCTGTGCAAGAGGATTGTAAAAATTATTATTTTTATAGTTCTCACATTAGATCCGGAGGTTGAACCTTTGGAACCGGGGGGTTGGAACCGGCGGGTCGGATTCTCAGACAAGAGGAACCGGAACCTTAACTGCCATAGGCGGGTCCGGTTCCAATTCTGGAACCGCGGGCCACGGTTCCGGTTCGAACTGGAACCGTGGCCATCTCTAGTTGAGGGTATTTATGGCTATGTAAATATAGTTTTATTCTTGTTTTTTTTTGTTAGTAATTTAATGCCCTTATTAAAAATTATGTCAAAATTGCACCCTACTTATTAATTATGAAACTTCCACTGCCCCTTACGAAAATTTTCCCAAAACAATTTATGCAACGCAAAGTACCTTATCACACCCTTTGCCTGACGATGATATTTACCCAAAAGTTGATTTATTTTTTTCGTAATATCAGGACTTATCTATATTATTTTATGTCTGTATTTATGTTTTTCTTTTATTTTTAGTTTATTAATAAATCCTATTTTTTGATTCAATAAGGCCTATTTGATAACCCAACTTAATGCTTAAATTATTTGATTAAGAGATAATGACTTTTAGTGAGTTTGATAACTAAAATTCAAACCTCTTAATCGTTTAAGCATTGCTTATTTCCTTTACAAAAATTTAAGCGGAAAAAGGGGGTTTATTGCTTGCTCTACGTAACAATTCTTTAAATAATTAATATTTTGATTTCTGAAACTATCTATTTTATTTATTCATATTGATTTAACTATAATTAGTATTTCATTTTTTTCTTCATTAGCATAGCACGTATTTTAAACTTTTTCATTATAATATTGTCAAATAAAATTTTATTATTATATTTTAGTATTAAAAATTATTTAATAAATTATATCATTTACATGTTTTTATATTCATACGATATGTTTTATAATTCTTATATAATTTTATAAGTTATATATGAGTTTTATTGTAAAAATTTAATTTCTTTTAGACTATAATAATGGATTCATTTTTTATTTTTAAGGTTTTAAATAAATTTTAATTTTTTTTTTGTATTTTAATCATTTAATTAAATGTGTTTTATCTTATGTTATTTCCTTATGTTTTTCATTAATCATAATTTATATTTTATTATTAAATTTGATATTTCGCATATATGAATATAAAAATTTCCATGTAAGGGTAAAATGGTATATTTTTAAGATTTCAGCGTTAAGATTAGCATATTTGTTAGACATATGGTCTTAATCTTAGTTTTGATGATAAGTTAACAAATATATGATTTTGTTTAATGCTTTGCACATGAAGAGTTTTTGTAGCAAAAGAGCAACAAAACAGAGTGTAAGAGTTCTTGTCCGAGTCGAACAATAACTCGCACAAAGATCCAGAGCCTTGCAAGAAAAACTATTCAAGAAAGCAATAAAAAATGAGTGTCCAAGAAGATGTTCGAGTCGGACAACAATTCGCATAACAAACCGAAGCCAAAAGTTTGAGAAATTAAAGAAAGAGAAAAAGGCAAGAAGGAAGAGGCAGAACGAGTTATCGTCCGAATCGGACAACAACTCGCACTAGGACCTGAACTCAAGAACAAGCTTCGAAGTCGGATCTTGACACCCTCTTGAGCTCGAAGCTTGCCTAGAAAGATTCGAACTCGATCATCTCAACAAGCTAACGACAATAGTCAAGCTCTCGGGTTGGAAACTAGTTGAAGATTTGAAATTTTGATTGAAGAGATAAACTCGACCTCGACAGCCTCTCGACGTTGAAGCTTAGCTTGCAAGTTATCATGCGACTCGAATGGCTAATCGCATGAACTAGCTGTTGGACACAAAAATGACAACTTTGTGAAAGCTGCCTTTTGGCCTGCGAGAATCCATGCGACTCGGACATGCTCTTTTCCTTACAACTTTCAACTAGTCATTAAGAATCATCGCAAGCTATTCGACCACTTCTATAAGCACCCCCAAGCTGTAAAAGGATGAAAAACAATCCCTTTCAAGTCTCCTACACTTAAGCAACATTCTCAAGCTCTATTTCAAACATTTGTATATCAAATTAGTTTGTTAAGGCAGGATTAGCAAGAGGCCTTTGTGCCCAATTGTTGTGTCATTTGTAAACTCTATTTGTGGAGATTCTCATCATTGTAACCACTTTGAGGGAAGTCCTAAACACTTGAGTAAGTGTTGTAGGCATATTGGATGTGAGACAAAGTCCTAAACTCTTGTTTAAGAGTTAGGCAAGAAGAAAAGTGGAGCAAGAAGAGAAGGATAGACCCAACTCAAGAGGTTGAGTTTGGGCAATTGTACAAGTCCCAATTTGAGGTAAGTTAGGCATTGAGTTAAAGAACTAGCCAAGTTTGGATTAGGCAAAGGGTAAAGTCCTAGCTCAGAGATTAAGTTTGGCATTTGTCAAAGTCTTAATCAAGAGGTTGATTGAGCAAAAGTCCTTTGGTCTAGGCAAGAGGAGTCTTGAGTAAGATCTCAAATCCTTGAGGAAGGATAGGACAAAAGATCCAATCGCTAGCCTTAGGCAAAGGAGTCTTAATCTAGAGCTCGATTAAGCAAGGGAGTCCTAGTCTAGAGTTAGATTAGGCAAGGGAAAAGAATTAAGATTAAGAGATTAATTTTGAGCAAGTGCAAGGGATTTAAACACTACTTTAAGTGCTTCCTAGTGGATTAAAAATCTCAAGTTGTAGAACTTAGGGAGTGGAGTAGGATTCAAGGGGAATCTGAACCATTATAAATTTGGTGTGTTCTTGCTTAGTTTGTTTATTTGCTTTCATGTTCTGCAATTCACTTATCACACACCTCACTTAGAAATATAGTTTTAAAGTGTTTTAAAACTTGTCTTTGAAAATAGATTTTCAAAGTTGATCTTTTTTGTAGAAGAAATTTTTAAAAGGTCAAACAACCCAATTCACCCCCTCCCCCTCTTAGGTTCATCTTAGGTTACTATTGATAATCGGGATTTCAATTTTTATCAAACAAGATCGAGTGATTAAGCATTATTATTCAGAGGTTTAGAAAATATATTTCAGCATCAATATGTTAAGTGCTTAATCAATTCGGCATTATGGTTTCAGCCTTAAGCATTCAGATATAAGCATTAATTTTTATCAAACGGACAATAAATAATGTCAAAATAATTATTTTAGGTGTTGTACCTCGACAATCATAATAAATTGTACACTAATCAAATTGAACCTTATAATAGAACGAAGGAGTAATATTTATTTACATCCTTATCCTTTCCCCCATCCAACACCACCATATATCTACAGGCTACATCCCCTTCACCTGAACACTACCAGTACAACACATTGAGCATCCCCATTCTCTTATCACATTCACGATCAGATTATTAATAAGTATTGAAAGAAAATAAAATTAATCCATAATCATCCCAATTTGAACAAGATAGATAAAATTAAAAAATAATATGCCCAATTGTCAATATCTATGTTAAATTTGCATTTCAATTCATAAAATTAAAATTACGTTCACAGACCAGTACATTTAGAATTTCTGTAAAAATGATGGTATTTCATTTGCTAATTTTAGAACTATTTGGTTGATTAATTCCTTTTGTTTTGCAAATGAAAATATGATTAGAGGTGGACAGCCTGCTATGGTGGGGAGTTGGTAGAGTTTGTGCAGAAGAAATAATCAGAGTTGGGCTGATAATATGGAGACAAAGACGAAATGACACGGATTGGAGAACTTGATGCGTGAGCAAGGAGAGTTCCTGAATGCCATGTGGTATATACTGTGAGGACCCAGCATTTCAGCCTAGAATCTGAGACATTTTAAGGGGTAAAATAGATATTTTGCTTGCCTTAATTTTTAATCATGAATTCAAATTTCATGAATTGCTAAGGGCCTGTTCTTTTTGATTGATTTGAAAACGATTTTGAAAACATGTTTTGAAAATAGTTTTATAATGTAAAAAGTATAGTGAAAATGTAAAAAGTATATGCTAAATAGTAAAAAATTGTATTGGAAATGATGAGAAATGATTAAAATATATTAAATTTACTGTTGAAATTAAAAACGTTTTCAAAACCAAAACCAAAAGAACAGGCGCTAATTGATCAATTTTTTCTTGAATTAAATTCTTAATTGATTGATTGAATTGCTCGATTGATTAATTGGTTAATTGCCTGATTGATTGACCGATTGATTGCATAAATTGATTGATTGAGAGTTAAAGTAGGTATAAAAGATGACCAAAAAATGAGATAAATTGGAGAAGGAAAAATCGGCTATAGCATAAGGAAAGGATCTTGAAATTTGGAAATTAGAAATCATGATCAATCCAAAGAAGGAAATTTATAGATTGGCGATTACCTAAATTAAGGAGATTCTAGAATTACCTTAAAACTAGAGGTTGCCTATATATACAACCTTAAGTTCATGAATTAAAAGCTTGAACTCTTGAACAAAAGAAGAAGAATTCGAGAGAGAGGGAGAGAGAGCCGCCGCCGAGAAGCCTCCGTCCGCCGCCATGCCGACGCCACCATTCCTCTTCTCCTTTATTTTTGAAGATCATTAGTCCGTGGTAATCTTAGGACCTCACGCTGAGTTTTAAATATAGGATTGAAACAAGAATCTAGAATTAAGAAGCATGCTAAAATGATATATTTTTATGAAATCATGAAGAACAAGTAATTAGATTTTTATGAAATAAATCCATAGAAATTATGTTCTTAGGATTTTAATGTCTTTCTTGAATATTAATTGAACTAGGATTGATGCCTCTAGTAATTAATCGGGATATAGTGATTTAATGGAAAAGACAAAATTGGAAATTATGCATGTTTATGAACCATGTTTGATGCTTAGTTCGATATGAGATTTAATAGAGTTAGATTGATTCTTCATGTGAAATTAAAGTTTATAATCATAGCACGTATGTTAACCCTTAGATATATGCTTTTGGATTGGTCTAAAACGATTTGAGTATACATTAAAAGTAGACCCGAATAAGGTATCTAGAACAAGAAGTTGCCAAAAAATTTTGGTGTATCTTTGCCTAGAATTTCGAAAACCAAAGCTTGCCTAGTTTCAAAAATTGACTTATTGCCTAGAAGTTTACCTTATTCTAAATTAACCCCAAAAGTACCTAATAATACTAGATTCAAAAAACTTGACCTTATGGGAATTGACCTTATTATTGAAATTGACCATAAGACCCATACTTGATCTTATTTTCCAAAGTTGACCATTGATGTTGACCTTTGACCATTGACCATTGATTTGACCTTTGACCATTGACCTTGACCTTTGATCATTGACCTTGACATTTGACCATTGACCTTGACCTTTGACCAAAAGTCAAGTCAACCCTAGTTGACCCAAAAAGTCCAAATCAACCCTAGTTGACCAAAAGTCAAAGTCATCCCTAATTGGCCGAAAGTCAAAGTTAACCCTAGTTAACCGAAAATCAAAGTCAACCCAAGTTAACCAAAAGTCAAAGTCAACCCTAGTTGACCAAAAAGTCAAATCAAGAGTAAAACGTGAAGTCAAACCTTAAAGTCAAAACGTAGTGACTTATACTTGAACGCTCGTAATGCAGGAGTTAACCGTTCACCGAGAAGCGAACCCGTCAACCGTTAATCACTTACGCTAATTGAACTTATATAGTATACGTGAACTATAAACTTGATTGATCGGCTAAACTAAAAGGTTGCCAACGCCTCACTTGCATGTAATTGGAATTGAACTGTAACATATGAGATATATGCCATAATTGATTGCTTGATTTGCTATACATGAGATGTATGCTTTGAATTGCCTATTTGCTTAATATGAACACCAGCATGTATGCCTATTGATTGATGATTGATCGCATGAATTGTTATTGATTGAGGACAAATTGATTTTACACTACAGAGGAGCATGACGTACTTTGAGGTGTAGATAGAAGATGTCTAATACCCATACCATTAGTAGGTTATTGCATTGCATATCGACATGTTTAGGAATCAGGAAAGCATGCTAGAGATGCCATGACTAGGTGATTGATCGCATATTGAACTATCGAGGATTTAGGAAAGCATATTAGAGATGTCAGGTTTGCCTAGTAAAGAGATAAGGTATGACACCTTTAAACCAGATACAAGCCAGTGAGCGTCTAGTCTTAATTGATCGATTGTAATCGCCCGTACGTGTTGCCGTGTGTGGTGAGGCCGCATTGCAGTTAGTCGACGCCTCCCTAAAGTGGAAACTAAGGGTTGTATATATACAGCCAGATTGATCGAAATTGAAAGATTGATTAAGAATACGGCCTCTCGCTAGATTGTATTCTGGATTAATGTCTTAGCTTTAGATGCAAGAGCTATATGGAGATCAGATTGATTGGAACCTAAGGGCTAAATGCCAGATTGATCGAAACCTAAGGGCTAGATGTCAAATTGATCGAAACCTAAGGGCTAAATGCCAGATTGATTGAAACCTAGGGGTTAAACACCAAATTGATTGCAAACTACATCAAACTACCGCCTATCGCTAGATCATATTCCTGATTATCGCCTTAGCTTTAGATGAGAAAGCTACTTAAAAATCAAATGGATTGAATACCTATGGGTGAATTGATAGATTGATTGTTTCATATGGTTAAGAGCATTCCATGTTGCCATATATATCTCTATTACATGATTATAGAGATGATGATTGATTGATTGCTTCTGCATTGACGCATGAATTGTAAATGCTATAAACACTATGAATATTGATGCATAAACTATAATGCCATGTCTATATAATCACTTTGATAATTGAGACCTTTTGTGTAAGTACCACGGTGGGAATTTTATATAGAAACCGAGGTCTCTCACTGAGCTTAGTGAAGCTCACCCCTTTCATACACCTATTTTGCAGGTACTTAATTAGGTATGGCTTATTGTTCGTTAGATGTGAGGGCGACGTTCGCTGTAGCAGTGCTGAGCGTTTATTTTGTAATAAGTAGGCCTAGACAATGATTGTTTTGATTAAGGGATAATTTGGTCATTGATTGTCTAGAATAATGTTTTAGCTTCCGCATTTGGATAATTTGTTTTAAGAACTATTGATTGAATTGTTTTCAGATAAAAGTAATATTATGTTTGTACTAATATCTGTATTGACTTGTTGGGCGCGAGCCCTGAATGACACTGTCCTTGGACTAGCCCGGACTCCCTCGAAGGAACGGCTCCTCAGGAGATGGGGTTGGGGTGGGGGCGTCGCAGTTATCATGATTACAATAATAGTTATTAAAGAAAATTAAATTTTAAGAAACATACACCACTGGTAAAAAGTTCATAATTTACCATTTATCTGTGAATTAAAAAAATGAAATAAATAAACACTTTAGAATAATAAATTTGACTTAAGGGGACTGTTGAGAACCATACATAAATAAAAAAAATAAAAAATAAAAGAAGTCCCCCTTGGGAATATGTAAGTCTCTAGAAACAAAAGCAATTCCAAGACAAGCATTCCAACAAAAACAACATTTATCCTAGATATTATTAATTTAATTGATTTTTTCCGATTAAAGCAACTTGCTGTTCATTTTTTTCTTTTGGATTCCATGTGAGGAGCCCTTAAATCTTCTACAACAGCATTCATTCTTTTCGAAACATCTCTAACCCGAGGCTGTGGATCAAAAACCCGAACTTCTGCAACCGTCATAGATGGATTGTTCCAAAAATAAGACAACTTCTTACAATCCCAATTCTGCAAATTGGCAATGGCAGAATTCATTGCAGTCACTCCACCCAAATCAAAGCCATTCATTTCTGCCAATTCTTCTGGAGTTACAATTGGCTTAGAGTGAATTGCACGTGCAACAAGACCTTCATGGTCAAATCTGCATTGACAAGCCAATACAACTTCTCTTACTTGGACAGTAACTCTTCTGAATAATGCAATTTTGTCATGGTAACTTCCAATTCCTCACTAACCAGAGCAGCAAACTCCTCGTCATATTTCTTACAAACGATTTTCGAATCGCGCCATTTAGATTCCAAGATCTTCATCTCCGTTTCATGAAGTAGCAAAAGTTTTTTTCTTCTCACCATCAGCAGCCTCTAATTTCTCCTTTAAGACAGAGAATTCTTTTTCAACAAATTTACATTCTTCCTCGACAGCTTCTCTAAAACTTCATTCTGTGACTAAAGCGCTTTTAGCCAGCTCTAAATCTATCTTTAACTTTGCACTGTCGATAGATCTTTCCTCATCAAGTTCAGAACTCAATCTCTTCAAATTGAGACAAATATCCATCTTCAGCAGAAGCCAAGTTCTCAGCGGCTACCTTCATTTGTGGCTGAAGAGCAACACTTATTTTTTTCTACTCTGGTAACTATTTTCGAAGTCCTTCAATCACACTATCCAATTATTTTTTATACATAATGCTATACGCAGCAAGGTGAGACTACAGGAGAAATATGTATTAAAAATTTCAAATTTCTTAACAGCAAACAAAAAAAAACATACCATCACAGCTGTTAAACCAAATTCTTCCATAAAATTTTTCATGCCGCTATATTCATCGACCTTTTTAACATAAGGACAAACAGTTTCCATTACCCACTTCATGCAATCACTCATTTTAACAGTTGAATGTAACTCCACATCAGGTATTTTTACAGAAACCGCACTGTTTAATGGCTAAAAACGAGCTTTAAACAAATCAACACCCACTTGAGGAAAAAAATTAGCAGTTCCAAACCTTCCTTCCATGATAGTATCATCATCATCTACTTCAATTACAATATTTTTTCCCACAAATTTTTGCAATAGAAACTTCTTCTTCCAACACAAGTGATGCATCTGCTTTCTCAATTTGTTTCTCAAAATCACCCTTTGCCATAGAATTTTGGGTCAAATCCATATCATTATGCACATAGGGAGCATAAAGATTAGGAGCTACACTCCTTTCAATTTTCTCAATCGCCATCATTCTCCCTTCCAGCGAAGATGGGCTACTCCTACTGCATAGTGAACTTTAGTAGAAACTAAACCCTCCGTAAATATGTCATCACCTAAGGGAGTCAAGATTTCTAAAGGTTTAAGATCTTGAGCACTTATAACATTACAATGTAATCCCACATCACCAGACGCTATAACCGCAGCATTACGATGAAACTATTGATATAAGTAATTTCCAGCACATGACCACCTTTAATTACCAGTGGAGGAGGGGGAGTACTTCCTCTTTATTTTTGAACAGTTTTTCATTTTTTTGATGGATTTACAAGATAAGCCTCCTTAAAATCTTTGTCGTACTATTTGTCCTCAAACATGACAACAAAACGTTTTGCTACCAATTTTAAATACTCAAACACATCCAAATCTAAAAAAAAATAAATATAATAAAAAATAAAATTCTAATATAAAAGGAAAAAAAATTATCAGACGTGCTTAAAAGAAAAAAAAAAAAACATACCTTTACTGCTTGTGGTTTTTATCGTAGAAGAAGCTGCATATGAATGCACCTCACTCATCCCAAATAAAACCAACACCCTTTCATCTAGACAACATAAATAGTGTAGAGGAGAAGTGCTCATCTCTATAAGCACACTCGTAAACTACCCCTAATGATGACCAAATTCTTTGGGGAAAAGGTCTTTACAGAGGTAAAAAAAAATCTATTCCTCTACTCTTTGATCAAAGTATCAAAATTAATCAATATTTTTGGAAAACTAGGTCCCCTATCTTGAAATGTATACCAATCATAATGCTTATTGCTTACCGTACTTAATATATATGATGTGAAGTCCCCCAATTTTTAGAACAAAATTTTAGGCATAAAAAGACGGTAAAAATTAAAATTTCTATTTGGAAGTCATGCTTGACGTGACAACATGACTTGTTTGCTTGAGTTATTGTGTGCCTTGATACTGCCTAGGTTGTATGACTTACTCCTCAAGAAGCTAGGAAAGAATACGTGCCTAAGGTGATGTCGACAATAAACGTGGGAGTAAAGGATTACCTGAAGGTACCTAAAGGGAAAAGCCGAGTAGAGCAAAAAGCTGACGGAACAAAGCGAAAACTCGCCTGCGCGAGTAGCAGTTCGAGTCAGACGACAACTCGCATGAGCAAGGTGGGCGAGCAGCCGTGCGAGTCAGACGATAACTCTCACGGAGTCTAGGAGCGGGAAACTGAAAGTTCAAACTTTGAAATCCTATCCTATGTTGGATTTGAAAACCTACTAATCCAAATTAGATTGGATCGTATCTACCCTAAACCTAGAACTAATTGACGCCTATATAAGCATCATTAACTCCAAATTAAAAACCTTTAGTTGCCAGTTAGAAATCAGCAAGAAGAAACAAGGGTTTAAGGGAGGAAGAAGGAGCACCGCCACCGGAAACATCGCCACCGCCATGGTTCATCACATCCGAATCAACCTAGAGGGATCATGGTAATCTTAGAACCATTGTAAGTGTTAAGATTCATTGAGTTAGCTAGATCAAGAAGCATGAATGTGTAGGTTTTGAGTCTTAAAACAAAATTGAATGGGTTTGCATGTTAAATCCGTTGCCAGCATGATGTTAGGGTGGTAATGTATGCTAGATGTGTTGTATGCCATGTAGGATTGATGTATCTAGTTAAAGGATTAACAAGCAATGGATTTGGATTAATAAGGAATCAAGAAATTTGGAAAATGTATGGTTGGAAAACAGTGTCCGTAAGCATGGTCATAGGCAAATTTAGCGTGGTTATCATGGTTAGAATTGCCATGTTTTAGTTGTTGATGTTAATATTGTTGTTAGTCATCGATTTGGTATTTTTGGAATGGTAAAAAATAATCTAGAAACACAGAAACGATGGCCTCGAAGAAGCCATCCCGAACCAAAAGTTTTGGGAAAATTCTTGCCCAGAAATTGAGTTCTCGTGTGACTCATATCGTCTATAATGTATCAAGTGTATCTTTTGATGTATAGTGTATCGCATATATCATATGGTGTATCGCTTATCGCATATAGTTGTTGATCTATCGTAGTTAGGTTAAAACAACAAGTATCGCATGTGGTGAAGAAAATACGTGCATCGATTTTAGGGGTAAAGGTATTGCATGTAGTGAAGAAAATACATGAATCGAGTTTAACTTCTAATGTATTGCGTGATGCAAACAGGCTTATCAAATTTAGCTGATGAAATAACATCGTCGGACTGTCAGACAAAAGGCTCCCTCTTGGGAAAAATGTTAAGATTAAGAATTGGAATTCTAATTCCAATATTTAAATTCGTTGTCTAGACCTTCCGTGATGATTAACATGCGAGTATGACATGGCTATCACTCTCTAGAGTTTCGTTATGGTACTCTTGGAGTTTACTTCTATAGCACGTAGCTCTGTCCTCACTGCCGCCCCTGCAGTGACGACCCTTAAAAAACAAAAAGGGACACCCTCTGAAAAATGAGAAGCAACAAATAGTTCGAGTAGGTGCAGCGTTCCATTTTGTCCAAAAATTAATTTTTCTTGTTCCAGTAAAATTATCCAAACCTCATTTATTCTCTTGCAAGGTTTGGAAATATTTTTAGAGGTCTTGAATTATAAAAATAAAATGATTTTAAGTTACTTTTTAGGCAAAGTTAGAGTTGTGGGGCAATAAGTATTAGAAAAAGGGATAGCCTTTGAAAAATGAGGAGCAACCAAGACTTAGTGCAGGTGCAATGTTCCACTTTATCCAAAAATTAATTATTCTTGTTCCTGTAAAATTACCCAACCCTCATTTATTCTTGTGGAACATTGGGAAATATTTTTAGAGGCCAGGAATTATAAAAATAGAATGATTTTAAGTTACATTTTAGGCAAAGTAAGAGTGGAGAAAAAAAGTGTAGCATTTTAAAAATGAGGTGCAACGAATACTTTGTGGAGTTGCAACGCTCTATTTTGTCAAAAATTAAATTTTTCTTGTTCCGGTAAAATTACTTAAACCTCATTAATTCTCATGAAACGTTGGGAAATTTTTTTAGTGGTCTTGAATTATAAAAATAAACTGATTTAAGTTAGTTTTTATAAAAAGTTAAGAGTGGAGGGCAATTAGTATTGGGGCAGCCTTTGAAATATGATGAGCAACCAATAATTAGTGGAGGTGCAACGCTCTATTTTGTCCAAAAATTATATTTCTTGTTCCGGTAAAATTACCCAAACAATATTTATTCTTGTGGAAGGTTTGGAAATTTTCTTAGAGGTCCCAAATTATAAAAATAAAATGATTTCAAGTTACTTTTTAGGCAAAGTTAAAGTGAAGGGGCAATAAGAATAAAAAAAAAAAAAAAAAGGCAGCCTTTGAAATATGAGGAGCAACCAGTATTTAGTAGAGGTTCAACGCTCTATTTTGAGCAAAAATTATTTTTTCTTGTTCCTGTAAAATCACCCAAACCATATTTATTCTCACGAAAGTTTTGGACATTTTTTTAGAGGTCTCAAATTATAAAAATAAAATAATTTTAAATTAATTTTTAGGCAATGTCAGAATAGAGGGGTAATAAGTATTAAAAAAAGGGACAGCTTTTGAAAAATAAGGAGCAATCAATAGTTAGTGGAGGTGCAACGGTCCATTTTGTCCAAAAATTAATTATTCTTGTTCCCATAAAATTACCCAAATCTTATTTATTCTGGTGGAAGGTTTGACATTTTTTTCGAAAGTCCCTAATTATAAAAATTCATTGATTTTTAGTTTTTTTTAGGCAAAGTAAAAGTGGAGGGGCAATCAGTATTAAAAAAAGGGGGCAGCATTTGAAAAATGAGGTGCAATCAATATTTAGCGGAGGTGCAACCCTCCATTTTATACAAAAATTAATTTTTCTTATTCCCGTAAAATTACCCAAACCTTAATAATTCTCGCGAAACGTTGGGAAATTTTTTTAGCTGTCCCGAATTATAAAAATAAATTGATTTTAAGTTAGTTTTTAGGAAAAGTTAGAGTGGATGGGCAATTAGTATTAAAAAAAGGGACAGCCTTTGAATAATGAGGAGCAACCAATACTTAGTAAAGGTGCAACGCTCCATTTTGCACAAAATTAATTTTTCTTGTTCCTGTATAATTACCAAACTGTATTTATTCTCGAAAATGTTTGGGAATTTTTTTGGAGGTCTTGAATTATAAAAATAATTTGATTTTAAGTTAACTTTTAGGCACAGTAAGAGTGGAGGGTCAATCAGTATTAAAAAAAGGGGACAACCTTTAAAATTGAGGAGCAACTAATACTTAATGAAGGTGCAACGCTCTATTTTGTCAAAAAATTAATTTTTCTTGTTCCTGTAAAATTAACCAAACCTTATTTATTCTTGAGGAAGGCTTGGAAATGTTTTTAGAGATCCCGAATTATAAAAATAAATTGACTTTAAGTTAATTTTTAGGCACAGTTAGAGTGGAGGGGCAATCAGTATTAAAAAAAAGGGGGAGTCGTGGAAAAATGAGGAGCAACTAATACTTAGTGAAGGTGCAACGCTCCGTTTTGTCCAAAAAATAATTTTTCTTGTTCCCATGAAATTACCCAAACCTTATTTATTCTCGTGGAATGGATGAGAATTTTTTTAGAGGTGCCGAATTATAAAAATCAATTGATTTTAAGTTAGTTTTTTTTTCAAAGTTAGAATGGAGGGGAAATTAGTATTGAAAAAAGGTGCAGCCTTTTCAAAATGAGGTACAACCAATACTTAGTAAAGGTGCAATGCTCAATTTTATCCAAAAATTAATTTTTCTTGTTCCTGTAATATTACCCAAACCTTATTTATTCTCGCTGAGCGGTTGGAAATGTTTTAACAGGTCTCGAATTATAACAATAAATTTATTTTAAGTTAATTTTTAGGCAAAATAAGAGTGGATGGGCAATCAGTAGTAATAAAATGGGTAGCCTTTGAAAAATGAGGAGCAACCAATATTTAGTAAAGGTGCAACGCTCAATTTTGTCCAAAAATTAATTTTTCTTGATCATGTAAAATTACCCAAACCGTATTTATTCTCACAAATGGTTTGGGAATGTTTTTGGAAGTCTCAAATTATAAAAATAATTTGATTTTAACTTAATTTTTAGGCACAGTAAGAGTGGAGAGGCAATCAGTATTAAAAAAAAGGGCAGCACTTGAAAAATGAAGAGCAACTAATGTAATCTCGCCCGGGAGTGTTTGATCACAAAGAGAAAGCCGATCGTTCTAAGGGTTGCTAGGGTGGTTTTTGGTGAAACCTCGACCCGCCAACAATGGACAACCGGAACCTTGGTATAGAAGACCGCAGCTCACGAGTGTACAATGTTGAGAACCTAGGTGTAAGCACGCCACGAACAATTCACCAAAAGATTGTTCGATAAGTGTTGAACGCCACCAGACGAAGTCTTGATAAGTTCTACAGTTCAACGAAGAACTAAGAGTTTTAGAAAAAAAACTCACAAAAACATTTCATATCATCCAAGTCTTCCCCCAAATGATTACAAAGAGTGCCTTTTGTACAAGAAGAAAAGGACTAAAAATTAATAAAGATAATACTTAAATTAATTAAAAAGTCTCTTGAATATCCTTTGGCTCTTGAGTTGCTTTGGCTGAAATTAACTCCTTGAATCATCACTTAAAACTCATGAGATTGCCTTAATTTAACTCCACTCCATGAATCTGCACTTAAAACCCTTGATAATCCATGCATTTAATTGCTGAAGTGAATTAAACCAACTCATGAGATTTAATTGCTGAAGTGAATTAAACCAACTCATGAGATTGTGCGCCTGATCCATGCATTAATTTGGACTGCTCTTTTTAATTTGTTAAACCTTGCAAATGGCTATCTTAAAGATAATTCCCATGCAGAGTAGCTTGTGGCCTGAACCTTATTTGCTCCCAATCCTTTCATATTCAGCATCATTAGCATCTCTCTTTCGAATTTGACTCAAAAATCTGCAGCTTTGTCTCTCCAAATTCCATATCCTCCTTGACCGAACCAAATTAAAGCAGCCTCCAAATTTTGCCATCTATCTCTTGAGCTGAATTTAGAACTTCCTTGAGTAACCTTCAAGTGTAAAATCTTTTCAAATTCATTCAGTCAATGTCTTGAAAATCTTGACCTAGTACACACCCCGAAGGTACAAGAATCTGAATTTTTATCTTTCCAAAGTTAACCAAAATTACTCTTCAAATTGGCGCCAAAACTGCGTGAATTTAGTCATCAGAAATGACTAAAATGTCTTCCCAAATTCTGCTCCAGTTTGTTGTTAATGCCCTAGGTCAGATTGCATCAGCAACCAATATTTAGTTAGGGCACAACACTCCATTTTGTCAAAAAATTAAATTTTCTTGTTCCTGTAAAATTGACCAAACCTTATTTATTCTCGATGAAGGTTTTCAAATTTATTTAGAGATCTTGAATTATAAAAATAAATTAAGTAAGTTATTTTTTAGGCATAGTTGGAGTGTAGGGGTAATCAGTATTAAAAAAAGGGGGCAGCATTTGAAAAATAAGGAGCAACCAACAATTAGTGAAGGTGCAACGCTCTATTTTGTCCAAAAAATAAATTTTTTTATTCCCGTAAAATTATCCAAACCTTATGTATTCTCGTGGAATGGTTGGGGATTTTTTTAGAGGTACCAAAGTATCAAAATAAATTGATTTTAAATTTGTTTTTCACAAAGTTAGAGTGCAGGGGCAATCAGTATTAAAAAAAAGGGACAACTTTGAATAATGAGCAACCAATTCTCAGTGAAAGTGCAACGCTCCATTTTGTCCAAAAATTAATTTTTCTTGTTCCCGCAAAATTACCCAAACCTTATTAATTCTCGTGGAACAGTTGAAAATTTTTTTGGAGGTTCCGAATTATAAAAATAAATTGATTTTAAGTTAGTTTTTAGACAAAGTTAGAGTGGATGGGCAATTAGTATTAAAAAAAGGGACAGCCTTTGAATAATGAGGAACTCCCAATACTTAGTGAAGGTGCAAAGCTCTATTTTATCCAAAAATTAATTTTTCTTGTTCCCGTAATATTACTCAAACCTTATTTATTCATGTGGAACGGTTGGAAATGTTTTTACGGGTCCCATATTATATAAAAGTAAATTTATTTTAGGTTAATTTTAGGCAAAGTACGAGTAGAGGGATATCAGGGGGGCGGTTTTTGAAAATTGAGGAGCGACCAATACTTAGTGAAGGTGCAATGCTCCATTTTGTCCAAAAATTAATTTTTCTTGTTCCCGTAAAATTACCCAAACCTTATTTATTCTCGTGGAATGGTTGGGAATTTTTTTAGAGGTACCGAATTATAAAAATTAATTGATTTTAAGTTAGCTTTTTGGAAAAGTTAGAGTGTAGGGGCAATCAGTTTTATAAAAAGGTGCAGCCTTTGAATAATGAGGAGTAACCAATTCTTAGTGAAAGTGCAACGCTCTATTTTGTCCAAAAATTAACTTTTCTTCTTCTCTTAAAATTACCCAAACCTTATTTATTCTAGTGGAACAGTTGAAATTTTTTTGGAGATTCTGAATTATGAAAATAAATTGATTTTCAGTTAGTTTTTATGTAAAGTCATAGTGGAGGGGCAATTAGTATTAAAAAAAGGGGCTGCCTTTGAATGATGAGGAGCAACCAATACTTAGTGAAAGTGGAACGCTCCATTTATCAAAAAATTAATTTTTCTTGTTCCCGTAATATTTCCCAAACCTTATTTATTCTCACGGAATGGTTGAAAATGTTTTTACAGGTCCCGAATTATGAAATTAAATTTATTTTAAGCTAATTTTTAGGCAAATTAAGAGTGGAGGGGCAATCGGTATTGAAAAAAGGGCAGCCTTTGAAAATTGAGGAGCAACCAATACTTAGTGAATGTGCAAACTTTAAGTTCTTCTCACGAACCTCTCTCTTTTTTCTAGCTTTTGCTTTTTAGAAGTTCAAACTTTTAGTTCATGATTTAAGGTTGTATTTATAGGCAATCTTTAGGTTTAGGGTAATGCAAAATCATCCTTAATTAAGCAAGACGTAAATCCGGTAGTTTTCCTTCTATCGGATTGATTTCAATTTCCAATTTTATATTTACGAATTATGTTTCCAGATTTGTGCTGTCTGAGTTCCTGTCCGACTTGGACGACAACTCGTATGCTGGTATTTTCCATATTCTTTTCCTTTTCATTTTTCCTATTTTCCTCATGTTATTTTAGGATATCTTTTATACCCACTTTAACTCTCAATCAATCAATTCATGCAATCAGTCGATCAATCAATCAGACAATCAATCAAGCAATTCAATCAATCCATTATTCCATCGAGCAATTCAATCAATCAATTAGGCATTCAATCAGCACGTAATTTTAATCACGTTATATGATTAAAAAGAAAGCAAATGTATATTTTATCCTTTATTCGTTTTAAAATCCTAGTCAAAAATTCCGGGTTCTCACAAAATTGATGCGCACGTCGTAAATTCGTTATATAGTCGGATACAAATTTACTCTTTTTCCCAAATAATCAGTAATATCGGGATGAGGGCTCCAAAATTCCAAATTTAATACCCCAATTCCATGGGAATCAAATGGAGTTGTAGGCTTGGTTTACCCTTGATTTTTTCTAGGAAAATCATCACTTTATTTTCTCAAAATATTGTCATACACAAACACCTTGATTCTCCTCTAAATTCAAAATTCAAAATTTAAATTTAAATTTAAAGTTCCCTTTAAATTCTTCCTCGTGCTGCTATTTTCCTTATTCTTTTCCTTTTCATTTTTCCTATTTTCCTTATGTTATTTTAGGATATCTTTTATACATACTTTACCTCTCAATCAATCAATTCATGCAATCAGTCGATCAATCAATCAGACAATCAATCAATTATTCAATCAAGCAATTCAATCAATCCATTATTTAATTGAGCAATTCAACCAATCAATTAGGCATTCAATCAGCACGTAATTTTCATCACGTTATATGATTAGAAAGCAAATGTATATTTTATCCTTTATTCGTTTTAAAATCCTAGTCCAAAATTCCGGGTTCTCACAAAATTGTTGCGCACGTCGTAAATCCGTTATATAGTCGGATACAAATTTACTCTTTTTCCCAAATAATCAGTAATATCAGGATGAGGGCTCCAAAATTCCAAATTTAATACCCCAATTCCATGGGAATCAAATTGAGTCGTAGGCATGGTTTACCCTTGATTTTTTCTAGGAAAATCATCACTTTATTTTCTCAAAATATTGTCATACACAAACATCTTGATTCTCCACTAAATTCAAAATTCAAAATTTAAATTTAAATTTAAAGTTCCTTTTAAATTCTTCCTCACATAATTTTAAGAAATAACATAATCATTACATTTTTTTTATCTCTCTCCTACAAAACTCTCAGAAAACAAGTCTCTCCAACAAAATTTCTTTCCCAAAACAAAAAATTTCCAATTTGATCACAATAAAAACAAAGCCTAAGGGCCTATTTGGTTTACAAGGATTCTAGTAAAGGAAAGTAATATGATTCCTCAATATTAAATTTCTTTGTTTGGAATTGATTTTAATTGGTTGGGAAAGGAAAATAATTTCGCAATGTAGGAAAAATAAGTGTTATTTTCCTGGAAAATAATTCATATTCTAATTTGATATTCTTTTTTCTCGGGTCACAAATTTTTAGAAAAGACACACAGTACTCTTACTCTTATTTATATTCAAATATTTTATATTTTTGTTATATCAACCATAAAATTTTTAAAAATCATATAATGAAAAAATGAATTGTATATATATATATATATATATATGATTTTTCCTAATAAAAGGTAAAAAATTGTCTATATATAAAAGTCATTTAGTTAACTGGTTGCAGCTAATCATCCAAAATATCCCAATTTACTTTAGTATATGTTGTATCTAACAGTCCATCTGGAGTCTAGATTACATTAGAAATCCTATGTTCATTTCTGGGTTCAATATGAGCAACCCTAGTCATTTTCCAATGCTGAGGAATCGGAATTTCATCCCATTTTATAGTTCTTCTCGTCGTAATATTCGATTTACTGAAATTTGATTCTATTAAGATTGTTTCATTCAAATCTTTTTGTTTTTCCTGCACTTTATAACATGGATTCATGGTGTATAACGGCTTATAATAAATTCTATAACAAATACACATTATTTCTGAACCAAGTTCATAAATATAACCTTCAGTCTTTATATTCAAAGTTAAAGCTTTGTAGATATTTCTATCTGTTAAAGCTAGATTAAAATTTGGATGAACATTAAAATATACTGGACCATGAGCCAGACTAGACTGTATAACTCCAATTATTGATTTTCTCAATTCTTTATTTCTACCATCTCTCAAAGTTGCTATAAAACTTTCTGGCAAATTATCAAGTGTAAGAGGTTTAAAAGCAATTTGCACTAAACCAATATGTAAAAATTTATGAGAAAACCTATAAGGTTCTAAATCTTCTTCAGAGAGAAGAGTTATTGCTATATCAGCATCTTGAATAGCTAAGGATTGTTCAGTTGTTTTACAAATCTGTTTCAATCCAACTTTATTAAAAAATCCTTGATGATATATTAATTTTGGTTCAACATAAGGAATAGTCCATCTGGACAAAAGATCTAAATTAGAGGGTAATTCCTCTTCAGTTTTCATTTTATTTTTAATATTATCTTTATTATTATTTTTCTGAAACATTTTCAGTTTTTCCATCAAGAAAGTAGTGTTAAACCAAGAAACTAGTTATCATCATTTAAGATGGAGATGTGTATATTCAAATGAGTAATACTCAGGGACTTTCCCGATCTTCCTCTGTAAGATCATTTATTTCCCCTTTCAAGGATGATATTCCTATGTCTCATAGACATTCTACATCTAACATTGGTGATGTGAATAAACATCATTCTAACTTGTCTTTACATTCTTTAAATTCAAGTTCAAGTGGTGAGAATAATCGCCATTCTTTAAATTCTTTTCATACTGCTTTTAATAATAGTCATTTAAATTCAAGTGATGGAATAACCCATCATAATGCTTTAATTTCTGAGCAATTATTACGTGATGGAATAAACCGTCATAATCCTTCTACTTCATATGTTAGAAATTATATTCCTGATTTTATTCCTCCTAGAAATTTTGCTGATGATCATATTCCTGCCAGTGAGGAGAAAAATCCTCATGTTGATTTATTATATAAGAAAAAGAATAATATTGTTCATGATATTTCTGATAGGAAAGAACCGGAAATAACCGAATCTGAAATGAATTTTTCAATATGAATAATACAAGAAAAATAGATTTTAGTAAAGGATCTGAGGCTCGAATGAAAATTCGAGATGAATTCTTAAAACCCAGATGGGAAGTCTTTAGAAAATGGTTTTTTCAATATTTTTCTATTAAAGAAAGAGAAAATCTTTCAGAAGAATTTTATAAGTTCTTAGGAGAAAAGAATATTTTATTTCCTTTTGTTCCATGGTTTGTTCATAATTACATAGAACCAGAAATCTCTGTCACAGAAAGAGAATTTAGATTAAATAATGGTAATATTTTGAAGAGTCATTTCCCCCCTCAAGAATCTTTTAGTATATTAAAAGGAAAAATAGCTATGAATTTTAATGCTTTTTCAAAATTATTTGAAGAAGATACTTTGACAATAACAGTCAAAAATATTAATAAAATGATTGAACAACAAAATTTTGCAAATATGTATTTAATTATATTAGGAGAACAAATTGTTTCTTTACATGATCGTCTTGATAAGCTGATAGATAATAATACAATTATTAGTAATAATAATATTCCTAGTACTAGTAATTCTAAGGAAAATATAGGTGTGCTTGCAGCTCCTAGTCTTCAGCCTCCACCTGAAATAAAATATTTTAAGTTTAAAACTGGTACTCAAGAATTATTAAATATGCTCAATGAGAAATTTAAAGGGTTAAATATAACCACAATAGAAGAAGAATTTTCTAATGAAATAGAAAATAATCCAGAATATAAAAGAGTAATAAGGGATGAAATTAATAAAATTTCAGAAAAATACACCCCAATTCAAAGAATAAATTATTATAGTAGGCCATCGCCTGTAGATATTCTTCATGAGGAACAAGAATACATAATTAATAATAGTTATAGTGGTAAATGTATTTATGAATGGAATCTAGATGGTTATACAGAAAAACAAATTTATAATTTAGTACATAGAATGTTAATGTACAGTACTATTTGTAAACAGAATGGTAATAATTACAGTAATATTGCAAAATTGATAGTTGCAGGTTTTACTGGCCAACTTAAAGGTTGGTGGGATAATTATTTACCCCAAACAGGTAAAGATGAAATTTATAAAACTGTTAAACAGGAAGGTGACCAGATGGTTGTAAATTCTATTTATACTTTAATTGTTACAATTTTAGAATATTTTACGGGTAGAATTTCTGATAATAGTAAAAATATCCGTACTTTATTGCAAAATCTTAGGTGTAAAACACTTTCTGAATTTAGATGGTATAAAGATGCATTCCTTAATAGAGTCATGGAATTGCCTGAGTCTAATAGTAGTCATTGGAAGTCTAAGTTTATAGATGGTCTTCCCAGCTTATTTGCTGAAAGAGTCAGAAAAGCTCTTAGGAAGGATAAAGTTACTATCCCATATAATGATTATACATATGGTAAACTGATAGCAACTTGCGTCCAGGAAGGTTTATCATTATGTAATGAAATTAAATTGAGTCAACAAATAAAACACCAAAGGTTAACAGAAAGAAGTCAATTAGGACATTTCTGTAGTCAATTTGGAATGGATATTCCCTTTCCAAATAGAAAACCTCATAGGAAAGAAAAATATGATAAGATTTTTAAAAAGAAAAGATATTCTAAAAAGAATTTTCAAAAAAAATTAGAAAAAAGAAAAGAAAGAAAAGAAGCTAGATTAGCTAGGAAGAAAAATCCGGTGGATGTTAGATGTTATAAATGTGGAAAAACAGGTCACTTTGCAAATAAATGCAAAGAAAAGAAAAAAGAAAAGATAAAATCTTTAGAAATAGATGAAGAATTAAAAGATAAGATTTCTAACATATTATTAGAAACAAGTTCTGAATCAGAATCTTATGAGTCTTCAGACGAAGAAAATAAAATTGATTTTTCAGAAAATGATCTGTCATCATATGAGTCAGATTCGGATTGTGCTTGTAGTACAAAAGGATCTTGTTTGAAAATATTAGATGATAATTCTGAAAATGAATTTTATAAAATTATGTCTCAATTTCAAGACATAAATGTTTTAACAGATAATACTTTATTAGAAATTTTAAAACAAATAAAAAATTCTGATTTAAGATCAAAAATAATTAATGATATTCAAAATCTTCCTTCTACTGGAATGAACAGTAATTTCGAAAATAAAAATGATTTTCACACATATGATGAACCATATTCTATGAATGAGGTTCAAAGGATGATGAAAGAAAGAAGTAATACTTTGACTTCAAATGTTTCAATAAGTGATTTGAATAATGAAGTCAAAAATCTGCAAAAAGAAATTCAATTTCTTAAATTAAGAAATCTTACCTTTAAAGAAAGAATCTCTCATTTGGAAAAAGGAAAGGAAATAATTACCTCTCCAAATTTTTTTGAAATCAAACCACCAAATGATGAAGAACAATTTTTATCATCATTAGATATTATTACTACTCAAAAATGGTACACTAAAGTCAATTTATTAATTGATAATAATTTTCAAATTGAATTAATTGCATTAATTGATAGTGGTGCAGATATTAGTGTTATACAAGAAGGTTTAATACCTACAAAATATTTTCATAAAACTACTCATAGTTTAAGGCATGCTGGAGGAGAAAGATTAGATATTCAATTTAAACTCCCCAAAGCTTATATTTGTAAAAATAAAGTTTGTATTCCAAAAAGTTTTTATTAGTTAAAAACATTACACATCAAGTGATTCTTGGTACTCCTTTTTTGAAAAAATTATATCCAATTTATCATATTGATTCAAAAGGGTTAAAAGGAACCTACAAAAATAATCAAATAAATTTCCAATTTATAATGGAACCTTTTTCCAAGGTTTTAAATACTATTAAAGAAAATATTCTTAGAAAAAAGAATCAAATGAATTTCTTAAAATATGAAATTAATATTTTAACAATAGAAGAAAAACTGCAAAATCCTAAATTACAGGATAAGATTAAAATGATTATTACTAATTTTTCAATAGAAATATGCAATGATCATCCAAATGCTTTTTGGGATAGAAAAAAGCATATTGTGAGTCTTCCATATGAAGATGATTTTGATGAAAAGAAAATTCCAACAAAGGCTAGGCCTTGTCAAATGAATTCTGAATATTTGGAATTGTGTAAAAAAGAAATACAATCTCTTTTACAAAAAGAATTAATACAACCTTCAAATTCTCCGTGGTCATATACTGCATTTTATGTTAATAAGCATAGCGAAATTGAAAGAGGTATTCCCAGGATGGTAATAAATTATAAACCTCTTAATAAAGTTTTAAAATGGATTAGACATCCAATCCCTAATAAAAAGGATTTATTAGATAGATTATATGATTCAATAATATTTTCCAAATTTGATTTAAAATCAGGTTATTGGCAAATTCAAATTGATAAAAAAGATCAGTATAAAACTGCTTTTACTGTTCCAATAGGACATTATGAGTGGAAAGTTATGCCTTTTGGTCTGAAGAATGCTCCTTCAGATTTTCAGCAAATTATGAATGATATTTTTATTCCTTATAGTGAATTTATTATTGTTTATATTGATGATATCTTGGTATTTTCCAAAGATATTGAAACCCATTTCAAACATTTGAATATTTTCAAGAATTTGATTATTCAAAATGGTTTAGTCATATCTAAGTCTAAAATGAGTTTGTTTCAAACAAAAATTAGATTTTTGGGTCATAATATCGAGAAAGGAAATATTATTCCTATTAATAGAAGTATTGATTTTGCTTCTAAATTTCCAGATGAAATTTTGGATAAAACCCAATTACAAAGATTTTTAGGAAGTTTAAATTATATTTCTTCATATTATAAAAATCTTAATGAAGATACTGCAATTTTATATGATAGATTGAAAAAGAATCCTAAGCATTGGACAGATAAGCATACTGAGGCAGTTAGGAGAATTAAGGCAAAAGTGAAATCACTTCCTTGTTTAATGATAGCAAATCCTAATCTGGAGAAAATAATAAAAACAGATGCTTCAGATATAGGTTATGGTGGAATCTTAAAGCAAAAATCAAAGGATAGTAAACAAGAATTTCTTGTTAGATATCATTCAGGTAAATGGTCTGATAGTTAGAAAAATTATGCTACGGTGGCAAAAGAAATCTTAGCCATTGTTAAATGTGTATTGAAATTTCAAGATGATTTATATAATCAAAAGTTTGTTATTAGAACTGATTGCAAATCTGCAAAATTTATGTTTAATAAAGATTTTAAGCATGATGTATCTAAGCAAATGTTTGCTAGATGGCAGGCTCATTTAGCCCCATTTGATTTTGATATTCAGTATAAGAAAGGAGAAGACAATAGTCTTCCAGATTTTTTTGACTCGTGAATTTTTGAATAATGGCTGATCATAATTTTTATGATTGCAGGTTGATGCACCCCAGAGGAAGGGCCTCTAGCCCTTACCGAGGACGAGGAGGATGAGGAAATATCCTCGCCCAGCATGGTGGAAGAAGGCTAGTAGCAGAAAATATTTCTGCTAGAAGGAGTATGTCTCCTGAAGATCCATTATATGAAGAATTTATGGAGTTCATAAACAAGAAGCAAGGTGATACTTCTGCTTCATCATCATCTTCATATTCAAAAATTGTTGGAGAAGAAGACAAGGAAGAATATCTGACTTCCTACCATCAGAATAATAATAAAGAGGTGATAATACTCTTGGAAGGTAAGGATTTACAGTGGATCAATGATCCATGGACCTTGATGAACAGGTACCTTGACAGCTCTGGTTATGCTGAAATGGCTTATAAGGCAAGGCCATATTTTGAAAATCTTCTGAAAATTTCAGGAAAGAGGGAGGAATTGGATTCTAAGTCCTGCCTCTAAATGAGAAATTTACAGCATATTTAGAGGCAAATTCTGCCTTGCACTATTATGGATTCTAAATTTTTAATTTTCAAATCCGCTACAGTATTCTATGGATTCCAAACTATCAGTCTTTGAAGTCCGCCACAGTATTAATGTCGGTGAAGTCCGCCACGTCCTATGTTAGTTATTGTTGGGGCTTTTACCGGTAGAACCGGTCACTGAGCTCTTTATTGCCAGCATCATTTCATCAATGTCGATGTCGACATCTTCCTCTTCTTCCTGAGATTCTCCGGGTAGGCAGTATCCTTGGCTTGACATTGAAGCATCAGATCTGGTCTCCTCAAGATTCTGGGATAGATCTTTTTTCAAAAGATCCATATAGGAAGCTATAATCTCTTCTCGGGTGACAATTCCCTTCTGCCTCTGGAGCATTCTATGAATCTGCTGGAAAGGACTGATTTCCTCCCTTGGGCTCATCTGCTGCTGCTGCTGGTATTCCTGCAACTTGGCTTTGATTTGATCAATCAATTCTTGGCCTTGAATTAGACCAGTGGCATCAGCCTTAATTAATTTTTCCCAAAATTTAGTATAACTGGCCCTTTTTAGGCATGGGAGTTTTTCAGGAGTATAACCCACCTCTGGCGCCCATTTCCAGATCCATGGAATTGAAAATTCTATAAAGAAATACATTGGAGCAATATCATCATTCCAAGGATGGCTATTATCCAAATTCATGATCTGGGAGAAATTTTCACCCAATCTGCATATAATGCTTTGAATGGTTCAGGTAGTACCTTGATAGATGGACCAAAATTAATCCACCATTTAATGAATCAATTTGGCAGAGGCTTTTTATACACCTCAGAACAGATTTTTATAAACCAAGAATGTTTCTTCCTTGGATTTTCATAGAGTAGAACTCTGGTAAGAGACTCAACATAGTCCCAATACTTGTACTTTATCAAAGTTTTTTGATCAGGATGGAGATATTCTCCATGAGGAACAAGAATACATAATTAATAATAGTTATAGTGGTAAATGTATTTATGAATGGAATCTAGATGGTTATACAGAAAAACAAATTTATAATTTAGTACATAGAATGTTAATGTACAGTACTATTTGTAAACAGAATGGTAATAATGACATTAATATTGCAAAAATGATAGTTGCAGGTTTTACTGGCCAACTTAAAGGTTGGTGGGATAATTATTTTAATTTTATATCCAAATATATATACTTAAAACAACATACATAATTTTCATATGTAATATTCTTTATAGCTAACTTTTATTAATATAAAACTAAATAATATTTTAATGAAATTTAGTGTATCATATTAAAAAGTTATAATTTCTCTTCCTTTTAAATTTGGAAAAAATCGAGTAACAAATTTAATATTTTATTTTGCAACAAGAAAATTTGTTTTCCAATTACTTTCTTACTCAACTGAATTCTCGCTAAACTAATAACTCATTATAGATCAATAATCAAATTTATAATTTTTAAAAATTTTAAATTAATTTTGGATGAGTAATTGGCATGTAATTTAATTTTAAAGGCGTAGTTAATTTATAATTAAATATTCTTTAGCTCTTATTTAGGTTAATATATTTTTATGAGAAAGCCGTTAAGCTTAATTTGAAGGTATTTTTGATATTTAGTTTAGTTCACGTTTAAATTCCCAAGTACATTTCTTAACCAATCCAAACACAAAAAAAAAAAAAATTATTCTTTTTACTTTACTTTCCTTACCATTAAATTCCTATAAATCACATTCCTCAAAAACTTTACTTTCCTGTGAATCAATATGGTTTGAGTACTCCAGAAATTCAGGGGCTGTTTGACATTTTGGGAAACTTCTTGGGGTATTTGTATTTTACCAAACCTAGGGGGTTTTTGAGTTTTTTAAACAGGAAAAACAACAAAGTAGACGTGGCATACTAGGGTTACTGCTATTCGTTCCTCCTGTGCTCATACTCTGAAATTCAGCACATTTCCTTGTTCGTCTACTGTCATCAGGACTGAGATTACGAATTTCAAGTATATACAGGTACAATTCGTTATCTCTATTCACTGCCGTTTGGGTTTTTAATTTTTTTCTTTTTGTTGTGAGTCTTGTTCTGTCTGCCAGATTTTTCAGTGGAATCCTTGTGCAGCGATACTGAACTCGGGTTCTGTGTGTGTTACTTTCTTCTTCGTCTTAATCCGTTCTGGTGGTAATTGCTTACTGATTTTGCGTGCATGGAAAACTGTACTACTATTAATTCGAGGTTACAGCAATTGAGGATTTTTTGTTTGATACTAGTTCACTGGATGGGTTTAATCAATCCATCTGTGAAATTGAGAATGAAGGGCTGAGAGGCTTTATATTTTTGAATTTTTGAATTGATAAAGCTGAAAAATTTGGTGCCTTTCTTTAGTGTTTTCGCCTAATCACTGATTGTAATATTATTATTTTGGTTGGGATGGCATCATAAAATACCGTAAAAACAAATCATTTAAGGCAAAGATTGTTTTTTTTATAATTTTGATGGGGGAACTGAAACATTGGGAATCTCATAGTTTCTATTATTTGTTTTCTTGGTTCATTTCCAATTGATTTGTTAACTGACCCTTCCTGTGCGTGCGGTGTAGGGAGGTCATTACTTGTACAGTAAAAGATGGGGGAGACTGGTAAGCGATTTAGGAAAGATGATATTGAGAATAAGAACCAAAAGAGGAGGATAGAAAAAGACCAGAAGAATGGTGATGAATTGGTAGTGTATAGGATTTTATGCCCTGATACCGTCATTGGAAGTGTGATTGGAAAGAGTGGAAAGGTAATCAATTCAATTAGACAGGAGACGAGGGCAAAGGTCAAAGTTGTGGATGCTTTTCCTGGTGCCAAGGATAGAGTGATAACAATATATTGCCATGTTAAGGAGAAGGGAGATGTGGAGGTTGACGGGGAGTTTGATGACAGGCAAGCTTTTTGTGCTGCTCAGGATGCACTTCTCAAGGTCCATGCAGCAATTTCAAATGCTGTTTCATCAAGTGGGGAAGCTGACAATATGAGGCGGAGAGATAAGGAGGAATGCCAAATTCTTGTCCCGTCTAGCCAGTCTGCAAATATAATTGGGAAATCTGGGACTACAATTAAGAAACTCAGAAGCAGGACAAAGACAAATATTAAGGTTACGGCAAAGGACTCTAGCGATCCAACTCATTCCTGTGCTTTAGCATTTGACAACTTTGTCATGGTCAGTCACCCTTTTTGCATAGTAATCTAATAATTACTATTTCTACTTTAACATCTTCTTGAAGTAAATACTGATATAAGAGAAATAGAGAGGATTTCTGAGAGAAATTCTCTGGTTGCATGGTCTTTCTTATGACGCTGCTAAGTTATTTAGCTTATGTTATGTTTGTTTTCTTTTTTTTTTTTTTTCTGGAAATGTTTTCTTGGAAAGGGAAAAGTGTGGGAGAGAAATTTTATGATGAATTTTAATTTGTAGGATGTAGAAAAAGCATACTGGATAGAAATATCTAAAAATAATGAGGCTAATTTTGGAGGGAATTTGAATTTAAAAAGAGAAAAAAAATTGTTTCAAAGTTTTGTTTTTGTGTAAAAATAAAAAAGGTTAATTTTTCTGGGGTAGGTATGTTCCAAAAAGGAACTCATTGTTGTGGGTATCCCTGCTTTCCTTAGAACACACCTTTCAGTTGTTTAGGTATTGGCATTAATTTTTAATTCTGTGGTCTATTAGATATCTGGTGAACCAGATGGAGTGAAGAAAGCACTTTTTGCGATTTCTGCAATCATGTATAAGTTTGGCCCAAAGGAGGAAATTCCTCTTGATACTACTGTACCTGAGCCCCCACCCAGCATCATCATCCCTTCAGATGTTTCTATCTATTCTGGTGCTGGACTCTATCCTGGTGTAGATCCTATGGTCCAATCCAGACATGTTCCTCCTGTTTTAGGTCCTGGACATGTACCAGAATTTCCTAGTTATGCTGATACAGGGAATACCTTTCCTGTTTATTCATCTGCTCTTCCTGTAGTTTCTGGCTATGGGGGCACAGCTAGGTCTGAGGATATGACCATAAGAGTACTGTGCCCATCTAATAAGATTGGTCGTGTTATTGGGAAAGGAGGAAGCTCCATTAAAAGTGTAAGACAGGCTAGTGGTGCTCGTGTTGAAGTAGAAGATGCAAGGTCTGATCGCGATGACTGTATCATCACTGTCATCTCAACAGAGGTACCCTCTTCTCTTTAACCGTATAAGATTGTTTCTGCATCTCCTTCCACCCCCGTGGTCCTGAAAGTTATTAAAAGAGCCCATGTATGGGTTGTCATTTTCATTTCTTCTCATTACTCATTTTGAGAATAATTTTTCACGTTTCCAATCCATCTTTTTCATATTTCCAAGGCAACTTCTTACAAGGAAAAGCCAAACCAAAACGCTATTCATACGCAATGAAGACACTATTGTATAAATTTAATCTGTTATCGAGATTTACTTTATATTCTCCCTTATATTTACACCATTTTCCATTTTTTTCTGCAGTCTTCAGATGATTTAAAATCCATTGCAGTTGAGGCTGTATTATTGCTTCAGGCCAAGATAAATGATGAAGATGATGAAACTGTTACCATGCGTCTTCTTGTTCCTTCGAAGGTGATTGGATGTATCATTGGAAAAAGTGGTTCTATTATTAATGAAATCAGGAAGAGAACTAAAGCAGATGTTCTTATCTCAAAAGGTGACAAGCCTAGATATGCTGATGCGAATGATGAACTCGTTGAGGTCTGAGATATTCCTTCCATCATTTATAGTTTTTTAATTACATATTTCTGGTAAAATACTTAGGTTTCTTGTTTGTCTCCATTTTATGCATTCAGGTTGTCGGTGAAGTTAGTAATGTAAGGGATGCCCTTATCCAGATTGTTTTGAGGCTTCGAGATGATGTTCTTAAAGATAAGGAAGGGGGTCGTAATACTTCTGGTGGTTCCGACTCCATATATCCTGGTGTTGCTGGCCTTTCAGTACCCTCAGTTCTTCCCAGTGTCCGTTCTGTTGCCCCATTAACTTATGAACAGAGGGCTGAAGCAGGTGCTGGCGTAGGCATACTTTCAACAAATAGCATATATGGATATGGCCCATTATCGGTAAGCCCCTATTCAAGAGGTTAATGGTTTCTCATATTGTCTTTTGGTTTTCGTACCCTTTTTGAGAAGTTTATTGGTTCATTTGATGTTGGATGAACCTACTCTGTTGGTTCTGTAAAGAGGCTTGGAGCCTGCTAATTTATAAGATGGTTTCTTGTTTCCACTGTTAATTTTGTATTACATTTATGGTACTTTTCTGTCTCATTATACTAGGAAATTTTCTGTTAGCATTTCACAAAGTACACCGTTAGTTTTTCCTTCCTTTCCTCAAAACGAAAATTGTCTCCATTAATGCGAAAATGTTGTTAAATGTCACTTAACTGATGTAAATTTGTCCAAGTTTTACCTTGTCCCAAACTTTCTGCTCCCTACGATTTAACTTCTGTGGTCATTGTGATCCCTGCTGTTCTGATCCACCTTATATTTTTATTTATTTTTTCTTCTTCTAGTCCCCTTTAATCTCTCTTTAGCAGACTGGTAAAGAGAGATTCTCATCTTGTAGACATAGGATAATAGTGGGGTGTGTGTTTTCTGTATCAGATTATTTCTCTCTCTCCACAATAATATTGACAACAACTAAGCCACTATTATTCCACTAAGAGGGGTTGGTTATATGGATTATATCTCGCCTTCATGTTTGGTTGAGACACATGGTTTCATTGTATTTTAAAATAACAGGTCTCTTTATATAGTTTCCTTCCAATACTTTTTGGATCCTCCAATCCCTTTGGTTATGAGCTAATGCTTCTCTAATTTCTACCCATCATCCTAGGCATCTGAGGGCCTCCTACGAATGTATCCACACAATTTTAAACATGTTTCTCCCATGTTCAAATTTAGTTGCCCAATGCTCTGATCCATAGAGCCTCGTTGGTTTTATGTCTTTTATAAAATTCTGTTAGTTTTAATGGTATTTATAATTAGATTATTTCTCTCTCTTTTCTTGAGAAATTGTTCATGTAAGGGTTTTCTCTATTGATACCTCTGATGCCTGAGAAAAGTAGTGTAATGATTCCCCCTCTAATTTTTATTTGACTATTGTTATTGTGTGGGTATATTTTTGTTGTGAACATGTAATTAAGCGTATTTTGTATATGGTTTGTTCATGCTTTATGTGTAAGTTCGTTGTAGTTGCAAATGTTTACTGCTTCTTACTATTATTATGGTTTCTAATTCATTGTGTCTCCTTTTGGCCCAGATGGGAGATAACAGTTATGGTCCTTTGTCTGCATACTCATCAAAATTTTATGGAGAGTGAGTAATTGATGTTGATTAGTTTATTGCTTCATTTTGGTTTATTTACGGTTTTTATGGTATGTTTGTTTATCGAATGCCTTTCTTATAACAAAGTGTTTTAAGCAGGTTGACTCAGCCCTCTACTCTTGAGATGGTGGTTCCTGCACATGCAGTTGGCAAAGTTTTGGGCAAAGGGGGAATGAATCTTGAAAATATTCGTAAGGTTGGTCCTTATTTGCTCTTGAACTTTAACCTACCTTTTCTGTGATTCTGGTGGTTATAAGCCTTTTAGGCTCTTAGGTAAGATCATATATTGCATTGGCTCCTATATTCTTGATTCTTCATATATTGGAAAAAAAACAAAACAAATTCTCCTAGAATTAACCCTGCCCCCCGTCCCTCCCCCCGAAAAAAATTGACCCCCTCCCCCCCCCCCAAAAAAAATTGAAGAAAATACTTTAGGATCCCATTTTCACATAGCAAGTTGTGCCAATGTGTTAGCTACTTATGTTAGTGTCTGCCTGTGTAGGGTGTTTTGTATTAAGTTTTGACTCTGGCATTATAGAGTGTATTAACTCCAGCAGTAGCAAGAAATGAAGGAACTCAACTTCGATCCATTATCAGACTTGGACTTTTGGAAAAATGAGGCTCAAAGCTGCATGAAAAGAACCGTTCTTACGATAATTATTGATCATAAAAATCACAATCTACAGTACATTGTTATCTGCTTAATCACCTAATCAGGAGGGAGATCCTATATATTTATTTCCTGTTCTTAACACAAATTTTCTTTTATTAAAAGAGTTTGAAGGCTAGAACACTTTTCTGATTTTGTAACTTAGTATTTATATTTTCTTGTTGCTTATTGCTTTTGCACCATGTTTTCTGTTAATACTTGCTCCTGTTCAGGGTTTATTTTCTAGGTTCATGATTGCACCTATGTGCTGGACATTCTCAGATATTCAAGTTCAATGTCCCTTGTCATTTTTCTATACTTGACATTTTTTGTGAAAACTGTTTGAAGTGGCAGTTCGATCATGGCTTTCATGTTTGTAGTCATTATGCTCTGAAATATATATTTTGCCTAAAGGTTAGTTATTTTGTTGGGTGCTGGAGAGTGTTGTGACTTTGAGTTTTGATTAAGTGCTTTTCAGTAGAGAACAACCAAATTTGTTCTTCACTGTTATGTAATTTTGAGGGTGGAAAATCATTCACATGTAGTGGCTTTTGATGGAGGTGTTTTCGAGTGAAATTTAACTTGGTGATTGCTTCTATGATATTTCCAGAAACTTATGTACCATGACTATTTGGAAATATAAAAAAAAAAAAAAAAAGAAAAGAAAGAATTTTGGTTGTCAAAAGAAGCAGTCTCAATGCAGTTGTGGGAGATGACATTTAGTTTTTCTAGGCATGGACATCCAATTGTTCAGCGCATGATTAACTCCATTTTTGTGTAATCATTCTCTTTCAGATATCTGGGGCAGCTATAGAGATATCAGAATCCAAATCCTCTAGGGGTGACCGTGTGGCTTTAATATCTGGTACATCAGAGCAGAAGCGTGCGGCTGAAAACTTGATTCAAGCATTCATATTGGCCACTTAAGTTCTGGAGGCTCTTCTCACTTTCTGATGTGGAATCCTGGCTTGAAAAAGGGATTTCTCATAACTCTTTCTAGTTTCATTTAGGCTTCCCTCACAGAGATGCCCTTTCCTTAAGCCTGGCCTTTTGCTGGAATTCCATAACCTTTGTAGGAATCATCTGAAGAAATTGCCGACTGGTCAACCTCCTTTTCTATTCTTGGGGCATTTAAAACTTATCTGTGGTTAGGGTGCAGTCAGTCTGCTGATTTGTTAGACTTGGCAGGATGCTGTCTTTCCTTTCAGGTTGTTTAGCAATTCTTATTCTTGTTTAATTTGGATTCCAACTTATTCCGCCAATGCATTTTCTCAATACATTTAGCGCCCATGTCAAAGTAATTTGTAATGACTATATCCAAGTCATCGTAGAGAATTTTCTGTTTTTCCTTTCACCTTCTCCTCTTGCTGTCAACTTCTTCAGAAGGATCTTCATCCTTTGGGTGCGGGGGTTGCAGTGAAGATTTAAAGATTCTCCTCCAATTTTCATTATTGTTGCTTGTTACTGGGTAATGAATTAACATGGGCTTCTAATAAATTTCAATTTAAATTATCCTTCATATGCTCATTGACATCAATTACCTTAATATAACAATATACCCTTATAAACCCAATCTGAAAATCCTGTAATTCTGGTTTCTGCTTACTTGTTTTGAAGAGTTAGCCTTCTGAAAAAAGAATAGTAAATGCTTCCTATCGTTATTTTGGTCGTTGGGTGTCTTCATCTGCTTCACGGTTCCTCATTTAGCTGTATCTTGATAAACTTACTTTTAGTTGGAAAACCAGCCATACTGGACCTTACAAGTTTATGCATCTTGATGGAATTAGGAACAGTATAACAAAATTTAGTCTCACTCATCGCTCTACTCATTGGTGGTGCATCATTTGACCCCAAGACTTGCCATTGTTATGTTTTCGATGCCTTTGTTGCTATTCGTACCTCTTAGCTTTCCTACCTAACTAGATGTATTTCTGCTCACTTTGATAAATTAACAAGGTTCCTTGATATTGAGAACATCCACCATGAAGGTTGACTATTCAACAATTTTTAGCTGTCAAAATTGTTAGTGTTAAACAAAGGCTATTGCTGGATAGGTTCTATTTCTGTCTTGATTAAGGGCCCATTCACATATACTAAAATGGTAGCTCAGTGCATACAAGCACATATATAGGGTCTAGGGAAGCAGCCATTAAGGTAGCCTTACCTTATATATCTGTAAGAAACTATTTCCTGTTTATATATTGATAGAAAACTATGATACAACTGTATAGCAGTGTATGCTTCTGAGATCTTTCCTGAGTGCTCTGGAAAATCATTTAACAATGTCAACCTTGCCTTTGGATCTGGTCTTTCCGTAAAATTAGTTGATCATTGCTTTTCTGAATCTAAAAGCTGAATGAGATTTTTGATTTCTGCTTTTAGCTTATTAATTGTAAGGTTATGAAAATTGGTTCTGGAACTGTCTTCCCTTACAGTGTTTTCGTGAATGGCATTAGGTTTTTATAGCTTTAAGTGGAACAAAAAGAAGAAAAGAAAGAAATGTTTGAAATTTGTAAACTGCTTTACAAAATGACTTTTCCATAGTTTATGTAAAGTATTAGCTACTTTGTCCAGGCTGTTACAATTTCAAACAAAAGTTATCATGAGTAAGATATCCGCACACAGATGATTTAGTTTCTACTTCAAGTTTTTTTGTAACTGTGTCCCTAATATCATTGAGAATGTAATAGTGATCTATTTTACTTACTACGAGATATTATGCTCAGAAGACGCAATTATTTGGAAAAGCACTACTTGTAGGGATTCCTAGCATAACTGAAAGTATTTAGCCTCCTCAAACTGAAAATGATTGCCCTTACATACAAATTTGTTTGCTCTATCTTTCATCCGGGCAGGCTTGTGTGTTTTTCTTAATGACGCATTACTAACAGTAAATGATCAGATGCTCCATTTGTTTATAGAAATTGTTATTGCAGATATCTTGGTTTATCTTCTAAACTCAACTTGCTCTGTAGTTCTAGTCAGAAAATTGAACTGATTTCCCCTCTTCGTTTCAGTATAGCTTCTTAGGATGATTATGATTCTTTAAATGGGCCATATAGTGTTTGTAAAGCACACAATCTGCATTGCTTGTTTATCTTGTATTGGAGATAAATGAACTTCATTCTGGCATCTTCTTCAGCTAGTGCAAACTGTAGTTCCTTGTTTGTTATGAATTCAGATACATCAGCATTGCTAATGCAAAACACTGTACTTTCAGTGCTACACTTTCTTGACATTTCCTCCAAATGATAATGACCTTAATTTGTTTGCTATACTTGTATATTTTTCTAATTTGTAACGAGTTTGCACTGTATCGGCTTTTTATCTTTCAGTAGAGTCTACTTCTTCATCTTTTGTTGATTGGCAGTGAACTGGGTAAATCATGATAGTGGTTGTATGTTTTTCTTTTGTTTTCCCCCTTACATCTCTAGTTATGGGTTATGGAATTTCCTTGTCCTCTTCTTGTTGATGCTTTGTCCATTTTCTCGCTGGCCCCATTCTCACAGAAAGTCACCAATGTGGTGCTTGCAATACCTGTGTCATGGTTGATTTTCTAGTTTTATCCTTGAGATTTTCAACGTACTTCTGGCCAAGGCTAGGAGAAAAGAGGAGCTGATCTGTCCTCTCTTCTCACCCTCTATAGATCATAGGATATTTATGATCATTAGAGAATATGATACTTGTAGGATACATCCTCGTTTTTCGTGTCTGGGGGTTGCAATGGGTCAACATCATTCTAGTATCTTTGTCAGTGATGCAAACTGCAAAGTACATGCTTCTGGTGCATTGTAGTACGCCAGAATTTGTGAAGCAGTAATTCCTTGGTTGTTAAATTGCTATAATTTCAAGCCATTTTTCCCGAATGGAAAATGTCTTCTTTCAGTTGACATATGCTCTACTAGTTGATGAAAGCGCACCTCTATTTGGGCTTGTTATTCCTTTATTAGATGGCGATTTTGTCCATCCTTGGAGATAGGCTGTAATAGAGGAGGAGCTCATTTCTAAGTGTATGAGTATGACTTAGCAGCCGACCGCCTGGCACATCAACTACTAAGGGGAACTTTGCCAGCATTGGTAGGAATGGCTTGGAAAATGGTTTCTCTGTCGTAAGCTTGCTGGTGGAGAATTTTAGATTATCAGACTATGTTGACATATGTTCTTATGCCAGTGAAACAGTTTGGAAACTTGTAGGAAGGCTGTATCAATAAGAAAATCTTTGAGATGTTGCATTGCTCTGAGTTTTCTTTTCAATGTGTATTTTGCTGTCTCAAATTCAAGTAATTTTCTTAGTAATTTTCTTTGAGATGTTGCATTGCTCTGAGTAATTTTCTTTTCATGTGTATGTAGTTGGATTGCAAAATTTTCTGTTTCGACTTTGCGGAGTTAACGTTGTTTGTGGCCGATTTGTGCTGTTTAATTTCTTGGGTGACCGTTTGAATGAATTTACCTAGTCAATTACACAAATGATTGTAATCCAAAGCTGATTGCTATTGAGTCTTGAAGACTTTTGGTTATAAATAAGTGTCCAGTTGCTTTTGATAATTTAAGATCATTTAGAGGTGGGATTTCTAATGGTTTAAATAAAGACCATTTAGGCTCTAAATAATCTGTTGGATAAACTGTGACTATTATATTTTAAAGAACAATGATAGAATTTATTCGACCATACCAATTATAAATCTTTATCCTGCTATCTAGGTTAGCTATAAGTTTTTATTCGGTATATGGGTGGGGTTGACTATATGAATACTATATAGATACGTTCGAAATAAAATAATACTCCATCTATTCTAAAATGTAAGATGTTTTAACTTGTTGCATATATATTAAGAAATTTGATAAAATTATTTTGTTAATCTTATTAAATTTATTTGATTATTCTAAAATATCATGCATTTTTATCTTGAATAGAGAGTTTTTCAACCTTATTTAATGATAAATTAACATATTACTCATTTTATTAATGTAAGTTGTAGTTTCAGTGAACTTTGTCTTGGAACTCTAAAACATAAAAATGATAAAATTACAATAAAATAAATAATGGCAAATATGAAATAAAATGTATTATTTGTTCTTAAATTCTTAAAATACTATACATTTAGGAACAAATTTGAGAAGTTAAAACATCATACATTTTGGAATGGAGAGAGTACTACTAAGTGAAAATAAGTATATGAATATTATATGAGCCATATATGGTTATTGTGTTCTATTGAAATACATTTTTCTCCCCTTTATTTTTAATTATAGCATATTATTCTTTTACAGAATCATAAAGTAATGGTCATTGCATGGGGTTTGACTATGCCTTAAAATAATTGGGGGTCTGTTTAATAAAATTTAATGTTTAAATTTGAATGTTCCCTTCCTCATCTCTCCCTAAACCCTAAATTTCATCGTCTTCTTCCATCATCCTCTTTCATCGGAGGATGAGGGAAGCAGTTCTACGTACCTTTGTTCTTGCTATATTTTGTTCAGTTTGCGTTAATTTTAATTTATCCATGTTTATGTTGTTTTTCTCTCCATTTCTGGAGTTTCTCTTTCCATTTATGGTGTTTCGCTCTCCATATATGGTGATTTTCTCCATGGCTATGATGATTCCATTCATGGTCATGAAGCATGAAGACTAAGTTAAAGATGCAGTTTTGAAGCTTTCATCAACAATTAGTGGTAGATCCGTGACTATCGGTACGAGATTTGTTCAGCGATATAATTCTACTATGGTAAGAATATACTAGTTATAGATTTGCAGTTTAGTAGATTAGATACATTGTTGTGGTTCAGATCTGTTAATTATCAGATCAAATATATTGTAATCAGTTGTATTGCTTGTGTCTTTGTCTTCTGTCAATTGTTGTTGGACGATTTCTAACGCCATTAATAAAATTTTTAATTTTAAAAAAAAGTATTGAAACTAAAATGCTGAATTGACTACGTAGTTTATATCTAAATGTTTAAAAAGTTAGTTTTCAACACTTGAATCAAAATGTTTAATAATTTGTTCATATTTGATCATTTGTTCATACATGTACAATTTTATCTTTTGTATTAATTCTTATATTACATACAAAAATATAATAGTTTATAATAAAGATATATTTAGTAAAGATTATATAGAAATATAGAAAAACGTATTAGGGAATTATGTTTGTATTAATGAATTATGTTCGTAGAAATAACTAAAAGATATAATTTATGAAATAATTTTTTAATATCAAAATGGAATAAAAAGTTAAAATTTTTTTATTTGACAATATTATGATAAAAATTTATAATATATGGTATACTAATAAAGAGAAAAATTATAATAATAATTTATTTAAATAGAGTTAGTAATTGCTAGATCAATTTAAATAAAAGGAATAGTTTTGAAAATCAAATATGAATTATTAAAAAAATTATTACTTGGAACATTAAGTCATAATCAATAATTTGACCTATATTGCTTAAATTTTTTTTTGAAAGAATTAAATCGTGCTCACCATGGTTCTCTGGGCCGGACCGGACGTTGAACCGATGAGGCCAAGGGTTCGCTCGAACTGGGGGTTCGACCGGTTGAGCCGGGGTCTAATCAGATGATGTCATATATATATATAATATAAATAATATATTAATGATTAAAAGGCTTTAATTTTTTTATTTGTAACATTTAAAATATTTTTTTTCACAACAATTATATATTTTTGCAAATTTTACAACCAAGTTAAACATGAAAATTCATTATTACAAAACCCAATAAGTAAATCAACTATAAAATATTTCTTATTTTCTATTAAAAAAATATAAAATTATATTACTACATTTTTATTAGACAAAAAAAAAGGATAAAATTTGATGTAAAAAAAATTAAACGTATTTTAAGTTAATACATGAATAAATTAAACAAATTTTAATTGAACTGAAAACAACTAATAAAAATTATGATAGTATTAATTTTATAAAAGTAAGGAATTATAATAAAATTAACATTAGTTTGGATGGTCCAATTTATAGATTGTTAGAGAGTTCATGATTCATATAAAAATGAGTTAAAACAATAAGTTAAACAAAAGTGAACAATGGTATAGTGGTAAGTACTCATGTTTCTATGTGAGTGACTAAGGTTCACCTCCCATTGATAGTAAAATTTTGCAAAAGTTAAAAAACCCGGTTCGGGCGGGTCGGCCCGGGAATTTTGACCGATTTTTTAAAGTTCCGGTTTTTCTATGTTTTGAACAGGCAAGGATGCCGGTTCGTGGCCGGACCGGTCCGGCCCAGACAACACTGGTGCTAACAAACCGTATAATAGTCATTATATGTTAATAAAATACTCTAAGTATTAATTTGTCTTATCAGAAAAACATTAAAACATTCAAGGTCATTATCAAATGATTGCATAATTTCATAATGGAGATGTAATATTTTTCATCCTTTTTTTTATGACTTATATACTTCAAACTCCTCGTCTTGCATTTAGTTTTATTTTATCCCTCAAATTATTAAAATACATATTTTGTCACCTTTTACAATAATCTATCATAATTATCCGTAAATTTTTATGTGGTTTTATAATTACTTTTATGAATTTCTAGTTACAATTTAAGAGACCAAAATACCCTTACACTGAAAGTAGAGCGAAAAATAAAATAATTTGAAAAATAAAAAGAAAATAATGGACACTTTACTACATCTCTGGGTGAGCATTGGAAAGTCTTACCGAGCTCTTAAACTCTACATGTTCAAATATGACTATTGACTATGAAAATTTAGTTGAGATTTTATTTGTACTTATGAACTTTTGGAGATTAGTTTTATGAACTTTTTTGTTTTGTTTTAATGTTTGACTTTGTTGTTGATAGAAAGATATCATGTTGTTATGATAAAAATTGTATACGGGAATGAGTTTTAGAGTAAAAATTGTAGAGTGCCGTTTGTTTTCTTTTTACAATACTTTTAGTGTTCTAAATTATTATTATTTTAGAGTTCATAAGGGTATTGTGAAATAACATGAAAATTTAAAGGTAATAATAATCCATGTATCTATTGACCAAGAGTCAAAGCTCGCAAAGTATTTAATAATTCGGAGGTTAAAGTAAAAACTAATAGTAAAAGACAAATGGGGTTTAAAGAATATAAGACTTTTTTTTTGTGTTTTTTTTCCTTTTTAACAGAAGTCTTGTTTTGTAGTTGTCATTAAATTTTATAATTTTTTTTTTTTGGATTTGATAGTTGTCATTGAATTTTTTTTAAGCTTCTCTCTCAATATCCTTTTTGTATTTGTTAATGTATTCTAAAAAAAATAAAAAAAATAAAACAAAATGAAAGATAAAGAAAGTAAAATGAGTGACACCGCTCCAGTTAGAACTGGAACCAACCGGCGATTCCAGTTCCAAAATCGTAACCATGGAGGACCATTTTTGGAATCGTAACCAGAACCGTGCCTTGCGGTTCGGTTTAGCTTCTTAATTTTTAGGAACCGGAACCGTAATCTGCGGTTCGGAACCGTCCAAATATAATATTTATTTATAAATATAATTTATATTTTTAAGTTATATATCGTCTGGAACCGGAACAATGTTATAAAGGTTTGGTTTCGATTCCATCTATTTTGAAACCGTAAGTGGCGGTTTTGGAACAGTGGTCACCTTTAGTAAAGTGATCTATGTAATAGGTATAAAGCATGATATTATTTTATTTAAACCCCAGTGTTTTTTTTTTTTTTGGGTAATAGCTGATTAAGTGGGTGGGGAGCTTGGAAATCCTTTATTAAATTGTAAAAAGGCAAAATGCTAGAAACTTTCAAGGGGGACATAATGGGCCTTACCCTGGATATAAAGAAATGCAGAAATGCAAATACAACCTATACATGTGAAAGACTATGAAAAGAAAAATCAAACGGAATAACACACTAAACTCGCAAATAGGGGAAACCCCTAGCATCTAGTGTGACTAGTCCCATAAGTCTCCAGTGGTGAACAAAGAAATCCGCAAGACCAGTCAAACTTGTAATTTAAGCTAGATTATCAGCCACCGCGTTCCCTTCGTGATACAAGTGGGAAATGTTCCCAACGAAATGCCTCAAATCCGAGATTCCATCAAATGTGGCCGCTGAGAGCCAAGGACCTAACCCTTCTGTACTGCCATTAACAATACCATGGAATCCGTCTCAACATCCAAATGTTGAAAGCCCAGTTGGTCACAAATGCTTAGACCAAGCAGGAGGCCACGTGCTTCTGCTTGAAAACTCGTGAGCCTGCCAAGGATTGCCCTAATCGCAAAGACCACCTTAGCATATGAATCTCTCAATATTGCTCCAGCTCTCGAGGGTTACGAATTACCTCGGGAAGAGCCATCCATGTTCAATTTAAATCGTCCAACAGGTGGCTGCCTCCAATATACGATCCGCTCTTCCTTCTGCTTTCGAAAAGCCTATTGTTGTCACCCTTCAAAAAGGGCACAGAACGCTAGTATGCTAGGGGTCTTACTGCCAATGAATCGAATACAGAATTAGAGACTATTAGACCTATGGTCTTAATTCCTTTATGTTTTGATGATGTAAATGACAAACAAATAATTGAACTAATGAAAAAGAAGGTTTAGAAAAGCTTACTGGCAGATGTCTGACCAAACATACGAGTCGCACAGAAATTCGAACAAGCAAGAACAAGCCCAGAAAATGAAGACAATCTTCAAAGCCCAAGAACAGGGTATCCGATCAGACACCCGAGTCGGACGAAAAATTGCACAAAACAGTGTATTCGATCAGCCACCTGAGTCGGACACAAACTCGCACAGCCCTCGGCCAGCACATTAAATGCAAGTCAGAAAAGAGCTATGTATGACAGTTGACCGTTGAAGAGATTTGAAGTCAAAAGAAGTGTCATGTACGATTTACCATCCGAGTTGGATAGGTACTCGCACAGACTACAGACAAACCAACGTTAAAGAAGTCATTAAAGTCAGTAGCCATTGGAAAAAACAAGATTTGAATTAATGATTCACGTTCAAGAACATGTCTGAGTCGGATGCCTAATCGGACAGCCTCAGAAAGCGACGAAAAATTGCACAAAACAGTGTATTCGATCAGCCACCTGAGTCGGACACAACTCGCACAACCCTCAGCCAGCACATTAAATGCAAGTCAGAAAAAGCTATTTATGACAGTTGACCGTTGAAGAGATTTGAAGTCAAAAGAAGTGTCATGTACGATTTACCATCCGAGTTGGATAGGTACTCGCACAGACTACAGACAAACCAACGTTAAAGAAGTCATTAAAGTCAGTAGCCATTGGAAAAAACAAGATTTGAATTAATGATTCACGTTCAAGAACATGTCTGAGTCGGATGCCTAATCGGACAGCCTCCAGAAAGCTGAAAATTAAAAGAGCCGTTGGAAGGAAGCTTTGGCTCTTCTATAAATACTTCAAGCCTTTCATTTGAAGATCAAGCATGCCAAATTGAGTTCAGCTATCATCTACAACATTCCAATCCATTTCAAGAGAAAAATCATAGCTTTGCATTTTTCAAAAAGAGACTTATCATAGTCCAATTGTACTTTCATTATTCAGCTTTTAGCACTTTTTTTATTTAGAGCAAAAACTCTTCTACAACTTTGAAAAAGTCCTAACCTATGGAGGGGTTGAGGCAATTTGTAAAAGTCCTAATCTCTTGTTGGTGAGATAGGCAAGGTG
>CM028756.1:22462427-22649927 GCA_016801395.1 Leptodermis oblonga | reverse complement strand
ATTCCATTTCTGATTCAAGTTAGTACAGGAATTGGAACTCATTCAGGGTAATTAATTAAACATCATTAGTGTGTTGCTAGCCATTTCACATAGCCAGGAACAATGCTAGGAAGAGAAAGATCTATTCGCCCGGTTCACTTTCAGAGGCCCCCCACTCTTTTTATTTGACCTCTTCCTCAAACAATTGAATCAGAAGTGGAGATCCGTCCCCGAGGGAACCTTAGCTATTTCATCAGCTGCAAGTCTTTTTGCCGTTAAAGTTCTTTCTTTTACCACCAGAAGCAGATAGGAGTACTCCAGTACTACAACAGCTTAGTGATTCAACCACGGCGGATATTTACTCAACTGCAGTTACACCAAGAACTCCTATTGCTTCAAGAGCGGATTCCACTTCTTACTGTAACAAGAAGAGCGTGAACTCATCCTCAAGCACTTGCAGCGGCAATGTAGTATTCTCTTCTAGCAACGCTTCCTAATTCAATTGCTTGATTCACTAGGCTAGGATAAACCTTCGACACCAGCATTGGATTTGCACAAAGAGAAAGACAAGACCGTCTAAGGCGCAAAGCCCTTATTGTCCAATCCCCTCATAGCTGCCTATTATGTAACAAGAGCATTCGATGCATTTTCCTTGTTAGAATAAAGAATTATGTAATTTTCTTGCAGAAAGAGTCTATTGAAGGTTAGGTTAGCCCTCTAATTCGGCTAGTGACACATCATACCTCTTTCTTTTTTAGAAAAGCCTTGATTTAAGCATCAAAACAAGAGTGACAGGGGTACCAATAAGTTACTATTTTTTTTTTACCTATTGTTGGCATCTATCTCATATCCCTTTCTTGCGCAAAGAGCTTATTCGAGCGCAGCGGAGTCATGAAAAAGAATAGCCACTTCCTTATCTACGCTATTTATTTAGTTTCCTCCATATCACCTTCAAGTCACTCGCTACCTTAAGTCATGCCTTTAATCCAACGATAGGACTTGCTTTCCTAAAAGAATTTCCCTTGGCCTTGAGCCTGCTTCATCGCACTGCGCTAACACCCTTATTAGAGTAAAGGCGAGACGTTCATTCCTTTGCTTGTTTGGCCTACCCTTGCAGGGGGTTTCTTGGTCCTACGCAGTTTTGAGTTCAAAGGCAAAAGAGAATAAGAGATTTTTGACACCCCATCTGCTCAAACCGTAGCAAGAAATGCTATTCGTACAGTAGTGGAAGCAGGGTACGCTAGAGGCGAAAGTCGTGATAAAAGGTCCTGGTCTCGGCAGAGATGCAGCATGACGAGCCATAAGTGGTATACTATAAAGAAAGTTTCGTACATGGCGTAACTAACCCTTATCCTTATGCCCATTGGGAGGAGGGGTAGTTAGTTATCTCGGCATCGCGAAAAGCCCCAAAAAGCCATATCGCGCGCTTTGGTCCGAAAGAATTGGTATTCTTAAGGAAGCTCATCGTACCTGCCAATACGGTATGGATAAAGTCCACCTCACTTAAGATATTTGTCAGGATATGGGAAATCATCCGGCGATTGCATTTATAAAGTAGGTTCAACATAGCTCTGCTTGTCATCAATTCTTACTGCTTCCACCTGGACCTTCAAGTCAGCAAAGCCTAGCTCGAAGTTGAATCAGTTTGCTCTTTCGACTGTGATTGCTCTCCTTCAGGGAGAAAAGGTAAAGTATAAGCATCATATGGCGCGAAAAGGAAATCCGATTTCGGTAAGAAAAAAGATGTATTTTTTAAAAGTTCTCGGTAGTGTAGTAACAAGGTTTTTCGGACGTTTCTAGGATCAGAAGGAACAACTATAATGACCACATATATAACCGTTCTTTTATCTATACTTCTTTTTCTTTTATGCTTTTTATTTCTTCGTTATTCTTGTCGTTTGCCGTATAGGCTTCGACTTTTATTCTATATCTCTTTGTTTCTTTTTCCTCTGTTTATTGGCCTATTTTATTCGTGCCCATTTCCTTTCTTACTTTAGTTAGTGCCTAAATATAAGTGCTTTTCTGCCTACTTTTATAATCTTTAAGGTGTGGAGTGGGGAAATCATTCCTTATTCCAGCCTTGCCACCCCCACCCTCTGAATGTCCTGTTTAGACAAGTACTTCAAAAATATTATGTTTTAAGACTATGAAAAACTTAAAAATAGTGTTTGACCAAAAAATTGCAAAATGTTTTTAAAAAATAATTTTAAATAAAATGTTTTGAAGTACACTTTCCACATGTTTTATAAAAATAGTTAAAAAATTTTAAAATCATTTTAAGTTAAACTTGCAAGTCAACCTGTCCTGCCCCCGATCCACCCCAAACCCTGGACCCACCCCGACCTCGTCTTGACCCCGATCCCACCCTCTGCGGCCTCAACTTCGTCCCCGACCCGACATCGACCCTACCCCCATTCTGACCTCAGCCTCACCCGTGTTTCGACCTCACCCGTTCCAACCTCGTCCTCGACCCCCACCCTAACCCGACCCCAACCCGACCCGACCCGACCATGCCCTATCGCCGGACCCGACCTCGACCCCGGGCCCTACCCCCACCTCTGAAAATCAATATGAAGATGAAATTAACGAATTTGTTTTAGCACAAAAAATAAGTGGCCATTTTAACTTGAATACTAATAAGATTTCAAAATTGAAATTGAACAAACGGCCATAAGTGCGGAAAAAAACACAAAGAAGCAATCATACGTCCCAAATGTGATACTACAATCACCAGCAGTAAAGTTTCATAGCAGATTCATTCAGTGACGCTTGTTCCCTGTCGCAGCTTCCCAAGATTGTAAGACATGGTTCACTATTTCCTCTACTCCAACACCATGCTTGACCTGTTCATGCAAAAATCTGAGCTGTTAACACATACGATTACATTTACAAACAATTCAAAACAAAATGTTTTCGCAATTTCCTTTCAGTCAGTCAATTCCTACAATTAAGAGGAAAGAAGCCTAATGCTCACAAGCATAGAAAGTGACAAATTTTATAATTGTTTATGTCTCATCCCCAAGTAAACAATGATTGCTAGCGAATAGAGCAATCTAACAGTCTAAAGGAAGCATGAAAAGTAGCCACTGAAGGAAGCAGTCCCCTGGCACTGAGATCATATTTTTTCCTTTTTTGTTTGTTTTTTAAGGAAAATCTTATTTGTGATAAATGTACAAATAGTTCTTGTGATTGACACAAATTAAAGTCCATTATCACCACCTGATCTGCTCTTATTGAAGTAAATAGTGTCATGGCATAAAAGCAAATTTCTATGACTCAGTTGCAACAGGCATGGCTGCAGTGCACAACTAAGAAGTCCAAGGAAATCCAAAACTAAGAATTTCCCTAATAATGCCCCAAGTTAGCTTGGAAACCATAAAGGAAACTAGTAACTTGAATAACTAAATTATTTTGCCCTTAATCAACTATCTGAACAGGGGAATTAAGTCTTTTTGGTCATTTTTGTTAAGGTATTTCTACGAGGAATTTTCTATTCACAAGATTTCTTATTTATGTCGTTTCATAAGTTCAGTAAGGAATTTCTTATCTTTTGGTAGCTGAGTACAATTTAGGAATCCACTGTTCTACGTAAGAAGAAAGTGAATTCGGGCCTATTCTTTTTTATTGTTTTGAAAACAATTTTGAAAACATGTTTTTGAAAAATAGTTTTATAATGTAAAAAATGTATTGAAAATGCAAAAAAATATAGCTGAATAGTAAAAAGTTGTATTGGAAATGATGAAAAATGATTATAATATATTAAATTTACTATTGAAACCGAAACCGAAACCGAAACCAAAACCAAAACCAAAACCAAAACCAAAAGAACAGGCCTATTTAAGTTAGATATAGCTAAGTGTCTATCAATAATGTGTTTCTCTTCAAAGGGAACAGAGGGATTTCAGTTGAATTAAAATTCTTCCACATTATTATCTCTTTTCAGGTTTTTGTGATGCCACTTTGTCTTGGATGTGACACCTACAAGTGATGCCTAAAGCTTCTTGGTTCCCAGATATTTTAATCTTTTCTGCAGTTTAATGAAGCATTCAGCTTTGTTGCACTTCTAACTATTGATTTATGCATTCCTAAGAGTAAGGCCTAACATAGGCTTCTAAGAACTTAGGCTTGTGCTATATCCTTAATACGTACCTTAATAAACATATCTCCTCCAACCAACCAACTCTTGGATGACAAGTCAAAAAACCAAAACTGATAGAATAAAAATAAAGACACAGTGGATCCCAAAGGAAACCTGCAAAACTATGATACCAATCGTACTTTCCAATAATATTGGATGATAAATTTAACAGAATGATTCACTCCATTCCTTAACCATTGAGAGTAATTCATTTGAAATTTAAATAATAAAATGGAGAAAATAATCCCCACATGAGGACTTCCTAATCATTTGCACGAGCAGCAGTCTCCTTGGCTACAGAATTGATGTTTATTATAAGCTGATTAGGGGCATCTCATCTTACTTAGCATGATAAGGTTCCCGATACTAAAGACATGATAACAAATACATTATCAATATATGATACATTAATGAAATAATCTTTAGGATGAACAAGTTTTAGGATGTTGATTCTCAGAAGAGTTGTAGCAAGCTGTCTTTGAAAGTATTTCCTAACGAGAGGGATAGGGCAAGACCTAGAGATGGGAGTGGCAACGAGAGTATCAGACATGAGGTATCAAGAATGAGAAGTTTTATGCTTCTTCAGATTCATATACATGAGTCATTTCGGCAGATTGATTGGCAAAGGAAAAGAATACCTCCTATTATTAAAAATTCACTATCCTGGAACTCTAGCATTAAATTCCTGGACTGCAGGGGTAGCTTCTACCTAATGATGTTGGCTATTTTATCATCTTCATTGGGTAGGGGGGAAAAAAAAAACTGTAAAAATATTAACAAAAACTGTATTGTCCTTAGTTCTAAACAAACCTGAGCAAAGACAAAAGGGCCACCATCTCGCATTCGGAGTGCATCACGTTCCATGACAGATAAATCAGCTCCAACTGCTTTTGCTAAGTCAGTTTTATTAATTACCTAGAATAATCAACAAGAACAGTTCAAACATATTAAATTCTGCCTCAAAGGTATTGATAAACAGATATACTAGAGATTTCTAAGCGTGTATACTGCTGATGTAACAAAAGCAAACATACAAGGAGGTCAGCTTGTGTAATGCCAGGGCCTCCTTTTCGAGGAATTTTATCACCGGCAGACACATCAATTATGTAAATAATGTAATCAGCCAGTTCTCTGCTGAAGTTGGCAGCAAGATTGTCTGCATCCGGCCAAAAGAAAACACAAGAAGCATTGTTAATTTCGCTTCCAAGTTAAATATGATGAACCTTAGTATGTCAATGCTCATTTTGCAATTGTGAAGTATAACATAATGGTTGGTTTATAAGTAGTTAACAGGGATTGTCATATCTTAATCATTCATCTAATATGAAGCACTAAACATTCTTCAACCAGAGCCCAGCAAAGAGACAAATGCAACTTGAACGTTCCCTAGTATAAACTTGTTAGGATTTTCATATCTTAATCATGTATCTGACATGCAGCAATGAAAATTTTTCTACCAAAGCCCAGCAAAAAAAATAATGCAACTTGAATGAACAAGTTATCCTGAATACTGTTATCTACTCATTTACAAGGACAAAAAATTTCCAAACAAGGCAAGATAATAAGAATCTTGTTCTTTTTCTTTAGGAAAATTAATTGAGAAGGTTTACTTGTGCATGATTACCTCCACCAGATTCACAAAGAAGTATATCTGCTTTGAATAAATTAGAGAGCTCTTCAAGAGGACCAAGATTGATGCTGATATCCTCCCTAATTGCTGCATGCGGGCAGCCTCCAGTTTCTACAGCACGAATCCTCTCTTCAGGGAGTGCTCCATGCTTTATCAGAAACTCACCATCTTCTTTCGTGAAAATGTCGTTTGTTACCTAAAAAGTTTAACAAAGACAGCACATCAAACTAACATAATTCCTCCCTGCAATTCAACAAGAGACTATCATTCATCCAACAAGGAGAGAAGGTACAACTGCTCATTCTGCAAGTATTTTAAACTTTGACACATCATTGAGTAGAGAATATAAAAGTTTCAACTCCAAGATTGTTCGCGAGACATCTGCAAACTATAGTTTAACAAATAATTTGGAAGCTTGGGAGCCCAAAATATCTGCGAAACACTGAGTATAAGTTTTTCCAAAGAAAATTTAGATCCTAAATAAGTGGTGGATGCTTGATAGAGTACATCAAGTGGCATTTTTTGTATCCTTTCGAAAATACTAATCTGCTTTTAACCTAAAGGTATTCTGCAACAATGGAGCAAGAAGGAATGAAGATCTCACTTTTTTTAACCTCCCTGTCCAGCAACAAGTTCTTTCCAGAAAGAAACAAACCTGATTTGAGAAAAGACTCTCCCACCCCCAAATAAATTCAAGAAATAACTAATAGATTGAATTGTGATCCATTTCATCACTATTTGAGGTGACCTAGAATTATATCCTTTCAAGAATGTCCTCAAATGGTTACCTGTAAGTACTACACTAACTTTGAACAATTGGCAGAGAAAACTCAAAACAAGAAGCAACATGAACTGAAGGAAACTTGGAAGAAGTGAAAGAGAAACTCATAAATCTTTTTTCCCAAATAAATCCTACTTAATAATCATATAACTTGAGATTCACAAAGGAAAACACAAAATGGGCCCAGGAAACAGAGAACAGAACTGAGATAGCAAAAAGACGATATTTATTGAAATGTCTACTCCACCTCAAATAGTAGCACTGTATGTGAAGAATTTTTATCAGTAGTGAGTATGACACTCTGCCAATACTTTCGCTCCAAGATTGGATAACCAAAACATTTACACAGTAAAAAACATGAAACAGAAACATAGTATACATTGTACGTCTGAAAAAGTTGATTTTCTCATAGCTATGCAGAAAAGACGGAACATTTCTAGATAATGTCAGGTCGATATTAAAAAATTCAAGGTTTAATTTGAAGGATGGACAACAGCGGGATCACTTTTGATTTTCTAATCCGTTGCATTATAGTCTCCTAAAGTTTAGTGATCCTTTACAATAAACCGTCAGAGCGATCAGCATTCTAAGACCTATTTGATTTCCAATAGGCTGGACTAGAACTTTCAGAGCAGACTGGTCAATTTTTACTCCACAAATGTAGGTGTAGGACCCTTAATTCTGCAGGGAAATTTTTGAGACAGACAAAACTAAAACGCTTTGGCTTCATGGTGGAAATGTTTAATATGTAAGGGTTGCATCTGCAGCACTTTTGTACCCTCCATTCGTATATAATAGATAATACAAATCTGAAGACCATGCTTTGAAGATCTTAGTTGTTTTATCTATGTTTGAGAAGTTTGTGAACAAGAAACACATTCATAAATATGCAAGTAGAATGATTCAAGACAAGTCCACCCAACATTTGCTGATTCTGGTCAGAGATACATGTTTCTGGAATAAGTTATACAACAATCCCATCATAAACTAAACATCAGAAAAGAATGTCCAAGGATCATAATCATTTACTATATGGACAAGAGAGTAAAAAAATTAGGAATAACACTTACAGCGGCAAGACTGTACTTGTCCCTCAAGAATTTGCATAAGGCCAACATTAGAGCTGTTTTCCTTCAAAAACATGCAAAACTTCAGCAGTGAATTTTACTACAAGCTAGGATTAAAGCGTTAAACTAATATCTTGTGCCTGTCACATGCTTGTTTTAATTGAGAAATTTGCTGTAGCAGTGAATCTGATGCAACCTCCCCATTTTGAATATAACAGGGATTCATCAAAAACCAGTTCATATAATAACATCATTCCCACAACAAAATTATCAAATCTGTAATATAGATTCAATATTCTGCTCATTACTCTACAACAGAGTTCTTTCATTTTCAAGCAAATTACAAACGGAAATAGCATCAGATAAGAATCCATGCTTATACAAATTAATAATGTAGATTACTCTTAAATCCCATCGGGGAACACAGAGCAAGTACTTTATAACGGCTTGCTTTTCAGCAATTTTGTCCAGGTTTAATGCAGAAAAATCCATTTATCTTGTAAATATATCAGAGACTACTCATTCAAACTCAAAATTCAATATTGGTCAAAAGATAGGGAAGGATAAATTCTTGGGCTAAAATACACTTAAACTCAAGAATATCAACAAATCAAACACCTACCTACATGTTTATTTAACACAATGACAGGGATGACCAATATCAAGATAAAAGTGAAATTTGAAGAGAAATAGAATATACCCAGTACCAACAGGACCACCAATACCAATTGTGAATGCCCTTTCATTAAAATCTCTGTCAGTCAGGGGGCGTGCCCTTCTACTAAAAAATCCAGGTGAGTAAATTGGCTCGTGAGAATGAGGTGCCAATCCATCATGGCTATGATACTTCCTCCCATCTGGGCCAACCCATGAAGTTGCTTTTGGATCCCTGTCACATATAGCAATCAAGCTCAATAAAACTCTAAAGCCAAGATGAACTCATAACCAAGAAAATCACTCAAGAAATTACTCATGGCTATGGTGATGATGATGGTCATGGCCATGGATATGGTGATCCTTGGAGGCCATTTGACTGTGCAATAATCAGTGAACGGCTGACGGCTCACTCTTCAAAGTGCAGTCAAAAGCTAGGAGGGATTCCCTGGACTGTTATAGTTTGTCGTTTCATGCAGCACATATAAAATCCAGAGTTATCTTTGTCTTGAGAAACAAAGAATCAAAGTTGACTGTTCATAAGGCTTCTCCTAACTTGCAAAAATCATATATTGAGAAATAATGGTCTTTTTCAAGCTAAAATTTGGAACAAAGTTCCAAAAGTAGTCCTGGAATCAAACTTAAGAATTCCATAATTTTATGATGAGCCTGTAATTTTAAAGCAAATTCATAACATAACATAGTGCTGCCCAGCAAATTCAGTTAACTTCCCATGGACATACATATCCTTAAACAATTTCATCTTCAGCACTACAATGCTTAAATTCTACCAGTCTTCATAGATTAAAGTTTGAATTAAGAAATGTTCAAACATCACAAAGTGCCCAAGAATCACAAACCCATTAATATTGACTAAATTTTCAGCACCAAATGGAATAATAAACACATTTAACTCACATTTGAATTTCCTCATTCAGTTGAGGATTCCCAATCACCAATGCACTCGAAAACATATTTCTATCATTTTTAAGCAGTCACAAAAAAAAATGAGCTCTCTTTAACGCATTCAAAATTTTCTAGACTCCATTTCTATAAATCTAGCAACCCTCAACCAAAAACACAATTACATCGGTCTGTTTACAGCACATACAGAGAGTTCCCCAAGAGATTTCTCATCAATTTTATCATAATATTCTCAAATTTATTCGTGGGACAGATTTGCCCTGTTTCTACTTAATTTAAACCCAAGAACATTTGTCAAATTTTCAATCAATAAAACATCTGCTAAACATGCAAATACTAACTTCCTATGAATTTGATTTTTAAATATATTTTGTTACTCAAAATGTAATCTTTAGGACTCTTAGACATCAATTTCCAGATTTCTACATGCATAGCGTAATTCTAAGGTTAAATTGAGAAGGATGAAAAAGGATGAAAACCTACCTCTTGACCGGTTCTCGTTGTGGCCTTTCCCGTCCCTTGATTCTTCTTCTCCCCTGTTTCTCACAATCAACTTCCTGTGACTTCTTGGATTCTAAGAAGTTTTAATTCATCCGTCCATTTTTTTTTGTTTCCACTTGGGGTTTCTTTTATTTGCGTTTTGAGATTTATTTTGATTTTATAATATTAAAATTGTATTGAAAATGTAAAAAGGTGTATTAAAAAATATAAAAAAGTGTATTGAAAATAATGAAAAATTATTATAAAATTAAAATTTTTCTCAAAATCATGTTTTGAGAATCAAAACAAACAGGGCGAGGTTTTGGGTTAGGAGGGGAAAGGAAAGTCTTTTGCTTTTTCTCTTAATTTTTTGCATTACACTTGTTGAAGGCCTTATTAAGATTTTAATTTATTTTCCTTTCTTTCCCATTATTTTAGTTTTATCTATTAATTTAACTCACTAATTTTAATAATCTTATCAATGGGTCCTTCTTCTAACTTGTTTAATCTCAATTTGATCCCATTAATTTTCACCATCCTTTATGAAAACTTAGTTGTTTTTTTTTTTCTTTTTTTTTTGAATCAACACTATTTTATCATCCTATCAACTATTACATTAAAGGCAGAGACTATGGGGAGGAGAAGAACAAAGTTAGAGAGCCGCATGCAAGTCCTGTGAGCTTGTGTTCTAAATAGGCAGAACTGACAGAGGTAGGAATCAAATCCCCGACCTATGGGTGGCTTACTATACGTCACAATCGCCAGAGCACTGGCTCGTTCCTATGAAAACTTAGTTTCCTTAATTTCTCAAAATTGTTAATTAAATAAAATTATCCATTTTTTCATAGAACATTTTAATGGGTTTTAATTAACTTTTCTCTAGTACGTACTGAGCTAAGTTTGGTTGGAAAATTTTTAGTCTTAGCTTGAAACCTCTAATTTCATCTTTGGGTTAGTTTCATCTTTGAATTTATAATTAACATGACATATTGTTCCAACTTTAAATCTTGATCTTTTAATTTTACGTTGATTACTAGTATTTTAAACTAATCTTCTTGTTAAATCATAAACTTTATATTCAAAATTTCATTTTCAAATTACCTTATAAAATTTAATACTCAAAATTTTAAGAGATACTAAGTCATATAAGTGACTCAACTCTAGTATTTACCATTCCTGTGTGATTTGGTGTATTTTTGGAAGTAGGAGTGTCACGTATAAATAGTTTTGGGAGTAAAATGGTTATTGGTTCGATTGGTTGCTGACAAAGAAATTGATGGTTTCAAAATTTTAAAATATAATGTTGGGCTTCGATCCTAGGAAGGAGATAGATAATGGAAGTTTCATATAGCAGGAGGAATGAGCATGAACTTCATATTTTAACAAGAAAAGGGGGTCTTGCATGAAGAACTTGAACGACACAAATTTTGGATCTTGACATTTCCTCTTAAGTTTTCCACGTTTTTTGTCTTTAATTTTTTATGGGAATTTTTTTTTATACTGTCTTCAATTGTTGTCTCAATTAGTTACATTTTTAAGACGATTTTTTTTTTCCTGTCTCAATTTATTTGTCTTAATTAATTAGGTTGAAACCATTTTTTACACTGTCTTAAATAAATGTCTCAATTAATTTTATTTGAGACAAAGTATTTTACCGTCCCTAATGGGTTTCTCAATTAGTTTTATATGAGATAACACTCCAACAACCGTCTCAATCATTATGTCTCAAATTAATTATTGAGACAGTCACTAAAAGTGTTTCAAAATGATGGTATTTGAGACGATTTTCTCGTACTATCTAAAAAAAAAAATGTAAATATCATGTTTTGTTATAGTGTAATCTTGCTAGGGATAGGATCTCAGATGCAATTTGTCTATCCTGTTGCTCGGAATCAAAGAGCCACCTGACAGCAAGAGGCCATTCGTTCTGCGGGATTGTACCCTTGAATGTTGTTCCTGTCTTTCCAATCCTAACGTTTTGTTGGCTAAAACTGCTCGTTGCCTCAGTTAGTTCCACCAATGGAATCCTGGCAGCATATTTTTCCATTTTTGTTATCTGTACTGCAAGAGCATTGGGTAATCAAGAAGTAGCATTGATCATAACAAGGAAAAGCATGAAAGTGGTACAGTAGGAAAATCAATGCTTCCAATAGTAAATGTATATCCTTGTTGGTTTTTATTGTTTTTGTTTTCTTTTTGGTTCCTACAGTAAATGTTATACATTACAATAAATTTTTATCATTTTCAATAAAACTTTTTATTATTTAATTATACATTTTTATATTTTCAATACACTTTTATATTAAGAAATTATCTTTCAAACATATTTTTTCATAATCAACTCATAATGAACAGGCTTTGTGTTCAAAGGTGGCTTTCAATTTGCCTTTTGATGTGTGCAAAGAAAGAAAAAAAGATTCAAAATCAAAAGAAAACAGAACAAACTTTTGCGTTTGTAAGTGTACAGATGCTGGGGCTGTTCATCCGACCCAATCTTGTCAGAACTATAAATAAGTAAGCTACCCCATTGTACAGAAATATAGGAAAACCTCTATAAATTAATAATTTTGGGGCTATGAAATTTTATTAATTTAGAGTCATATTATTTAATCGATAAATTAATAATAATTATTACTTTAAAGAGTGTTTCATATTGCAAAATTTGTTTAGGGGGTGAAGTTGTCTCAAGAGACTTAAATGACATAACTTTTAAAGAAAACAATCATGAACTTCAGAATATGATGAAAGATGATGCGAGCTCCAATTCCAATTGATGTGGAATGGAGTACTTGATGCGGAATACTTGCTAAGGAAAGTTTGGAAATTGCGAGACGCAACTCTTAACCTCTAGAATCCCTACCTTGGATTCGACAGACTACTAAAATCTAATTTTAAACACTCAAATCGAACCAAGTATATGAATTAAAGAGTCGAAACAAAAACATGCAATCTAGGCAGAGCAGTTACCTAGAAAGCTATAATTTCTAAACTTATAGTAATTTACAAATCATGCAAACTACGAAAACTCAATAAATGAGAGTGATTTAAGAGTATATACTTTCTTCAACTTAAATCAACTGTCGAATAATGGAGAATTGAACCCCTATTTATAGTTATAAGATGTTCGAATTTCCAGTACAAAAGAAGTAGAAAATAATTAAAATTAGATCTCAATCAAGAGATTGATCTCTTAAAAGGTTTAGAAAAAGAATTTCGATTACACTATATTTGAATATAGCTGAAATTGTAAACAAAATAAGAATTATTAATCCTAATTGCAAAAGGAAATTAAAGGTCGGATCACTTTACGTAGCTGAAACCGACACGAAAGCCAATTAGATTCTAATGGAGTTGACTTCCAACTCTTGCTTCTTGAACTCGCAGAAGCACCTTGACTCCTAATCGGCTTGAAGTAGCTGAAAACAAAACCCGAATTGATCATGTGATGGAAGAATTCAATCTGATCACAATTCATGCAACCAAAGTTGATCATGTGATCAATTCAATTTGAATCACTTGTGGACCCGTTGCCCCATTCTTGAATTAGACCAAATTAATTAATTATCTTGTTCCAGCACCCGTTCTTTTAATCTACTCGGCCATGCATGTAATATTTGGATCACCATTAATTAATTGGGTTGGCCCATTCAATTAAATTAGATCAAATTAATCTTCACAGGCCCATTTAATATAGTTTCCTTAAATTTGGGCTTTGATCCTCCGTTTGGTCAAATAGACTTGATGTTAAGGCTTCTTTTTTTTTGTGACCGGATTGGAAAAATTTTAGTTTTAGGGAATGAATATTTTTTGGAGGGAATCTTTTGGGGATTTGTGTAAGAAAGAGAAAAATATATACAATTATTATATTATTTTTTGAATTTATGTGAGTTAAAATTTAGAGGAAATTTTAAATTTTGAATTTAAAATTGAGTAGAAATTGAAGTTGTTTTTGCATGTAAAATTTTGAATGAAAAAGTGATCATTTTTTTGGAATGTGATGGAAAAGAGCAGAGCCTTAAGAGTTGACTTTGATGTTGACTATGGATTCTCGGATCATAAGATCTTGATTCGCTAAATAGAATGGATGTCAATAAAACCTGTTAGATTACTTAGATAAAAATATGAATGTTCATAGATCCAAAGTATAGAAGAAATGATGGGTAGTTTCATGAAAAATCGTGTTTGTGACGAAGCAAAAGATGATTCAATTCATTTGGAATCGATGAAAACAAATTCAAAGCGGCAATGACTCTTCACATATTATCGTTGCAGTTCGAGAGTTTGACACCAAAACATTTGGATACAATTATAAAATTAGACATGAAATCCACTAAAATAAAATTTGAAGGAAAAATAAAGAACAATAAATTTATATTTTAATAAACAATCATAATTTTTGAAAATTATTAATTTATGATATCGATGGAACTATATATTTTATAGGGATCTTTCTAAAAATTATTATCTTATTATTCTATTAAAATTTGTAATTTTGAACTAGCCCGAGTCGAAATCGGAGAAAAACAAGTATTATTTTACAGAGATAATGATTTGTAGAGTATTAATTTATGGAGATTTTACTGTAGCTCCAATGTTAATGCCCGAATGAATATATAACAATTCTGGTGAAGAGATTCAAATATTTCCGAAAAAACAACGTTGTATACACTAAGATGGGCTAACATAAAATGAAACCGGTCACTGAATAAGCAGTCCACAATACATCATCCTTTTGTGGTATCTCTCCTCCACTTATTTTCACCCCTAGTTTTTCTGGTGACTGAAGCTCCAGTCTTAGTACTGGTTTTATTACTGCTTCCAAACTTGAGTGCTACTATGGGGTTGATGTATGAGCGACCTGGGAAGTTTCTTTTCTCTTTGGGTAGTGCTTGCAGCTCTGGCAACCAATAAGCCACATACTCCCCTTCAGGATCATAATTTTGAGCCTGCATCAGATTCAGGTAAAGAACATGAGAGAGACAGCATAAAGCAACCCCATTTAGGGGGTTTGCTGCATCAGCATTATTGAGGTAATGTGCATTCTTATTGATGTCAAAGGCTCAGAAATGTTAAAAATGCCAAAGTTCCCTGTACATTTTTTTCCAACCGACACCATAAGATATGCTTAAGCAAGCAGAAGACTGAAGAAAAAACACATTCTGGGCCGACACGAGAGAATAAAAGGAGGAGCAAGCTATAATATTTAAATAAACGCTCATTCCATTACAGCTACAATGTTTGAACGTTCTCCACATTCTTACCTGCTTGGGAATGCTGAAGTAACGATCTTCTCTTGGGTCATTTCCAACTCCTAAATGAAAAGATTGCAACATGGTAGTTACGTTTTCAAACTAAATATGCGCACACACACCTAAAAAGAAATATTACAAGGGAGGGAAGATAAAATTTGAAACCCCAAAGTCAGGTCAGTTTAGATACTAGGTAAAAATCATTATAACCAGCCTAGCTAAGCCAACATAGTTGGATTGAATACATTCATCATCTGGCCTAACAATTTCCAGTAATATTCATATTCTGTCGCTGTCTGAGGGGCTAAATTCAAACATGACCACAGACTTGGACAAATGAAGACCTATCAGTGGTATAAAGAGTACATATCTGGCCTAAGAAGCACATATTCCAATCTGACTGATCAGTAGCAGTTTATCACAAAGGTTGAAACAGCTTAAACTCATACCAAACCCAAACTAAGTACAGAAAATCAATTTGGCTAGCACAGCGTTTAATAAACTTAACAGTTCCTTGTTTTGACTAGAATTTTTCAAGTCCAAGACTTAGGCTAGCAGCCATTTAAAGTAAGTAGAAAATCAGTTGCATCTGAGGAAGCGCTTCTGTAATAAACCAATCTCAAGTACTCCTCTACTTCATGTTAAACTCTTGTGAGGAAAGAACAGATCATTGTAAGAAAATAATTTTGGCAACAATATTATTTGGATTCAAGCTTGGTCTGACTTTAACTTCCATGAGTGATCATGCACCATTGAAAGACATTAGTCCTACTTGTACCTTCATTCTTACTCTATTTCTTAGTTTCTAATCCTTGAATTTCAATCCTATTTCTCTACCATTAAACTGAGAGTTCTGCGTCGTACAAGGGAACTACCGACTCTTAAGCCAGTAATGGCTGTGATCATCATCACAAACTTTGATAAATATGGTAAAATAGGTAGTCAAGTAAAAGGGGTGACTGATTTGATCCCCACGGAACTAGAGAAAGAAAATGTTGGCTACAATAGTGAAGAAAAGCACCAGAGTTATTCTCCAACAGCAACTTGAACAACCTATTTAGGATCAAACACTTGTTCCCAGATTAGCCAGCTCAAGTGTCTCTCAGTCAACGGAGGTTTTATACATGATAGAGCTACAGTACAGGTATAGTAACACCTAAGGTGAATAAATCAGTTTATGGCTTCAGAAATTTTAGAACCTCAGACTGCATTATCTAGAACTTCAACACTACTCTGCTAAGTAACTTCAGTGAGAGGAAATGAAATAGATGAAAAGAATCTTAACGAACTAGCCAGAATTTCTGCACTCTTCCATGTAGTGGATTGACTGCATTGCATAGTAAAATCCACAGTACTAAACAGTATACTTGAAAGGACCAACAAAACAAGATTCCCATAGAAATGGAAATGCCCACTGCTTAAAAGTTCTTTTAATCAGATTCACTTGCCCTTTTCTACTTTTGTCAAGGCTGATTATTCACCAATGATAGACACTTGAACAATCAAACTATGTATAAAGCATCAATTGTGTTTAACCCTACAAGAGAAACTAAGCACGTGATGCACAAAAAAGTGAATACCTGCACCATATGTCCAGTTACCATAGTTGGAGCAGGGATCATAATCCAAAAGGTACGACTCAAACCACTCTGCTCCCATTCGCCAATCAATTCCCATGTCTCGGACAAGAAAGGAGCATACAATCTGTAGAATGATGTACCAATGATTGGCAACACAAGGATGGCTAATGAATCTTTAATATTTGAATGCACTAGACGAATGTGAAAGAGAACAACCAAGTACCAATCAAACACAATGTTGATATATGAAAGCTCTATCTAAATTTTCTTCATCTTTATTTTCAGAAAGTGTTACTTGTGACTACCTGTCGACCTCGATTTGACATGAATCCTGTTGTACGAAGTTCTTTCATGTTTGCATCTACAAGAGGGTACCTAGACATAAGAACGTATTAGATGATTCAAGAAAATATAATAAGTAAATTTCTGATTCTCTTTTCACCAGCATCAATCTTTTTATTCCAATTTTTTACCCTATATAACTTTTATGGATGAGCAATGTAAGCAAGAGAAGAAGTTAGTCACAGTTCTTGTGGTCACATTGAGAAGATCCGATAATATACCCAGTACGGCCATCTGTCCAAGCATCAAAAAGATTACGATCTACACTCCAGTTTTTCTCAACTTTTCTGGGTCCACCTGAATGCAAAACAACATAGAAAATGTTGAAGATGAGAATGGATAGCAATGGCTTCCAGTTATGAACTTCTACTGTACTCAACCAAATATGAACAGAAAACAGTGTAGCAGCAAAAGAAAAAGTTAGTTTTCCTCTGAGAAAAGTATTTCAAGGGTACAAAACACTGATGGCTTCATAATATTCAGACACAGGGTAAAAGAAAAAGAAAGAGAAAATTAAAAAAAACAAAAAACTAACTACAAACAAACAGGCAGCAGTTTTAGCTTTATTTTTTCCTTACCTAAATGAAAGAGGGAGTTTCCCACCTTAATCGAAAGAAATCTGAAATAATCTCTCCATATCAATTCAAACACGAGCCTGGAAAAGTTCAAAATGTCATAACAAAAGAGAAAATTTAAGTGAAATAATCCTGTAGGAATTTAGACAATCATGCTATTTAATTAACATCATTGTGAAGCTTCATTAGTGAATATCAATCTATTGGGCAACATAATTAAGTGCTCAACTGTCCTATCATGACAGGCCAATTGAATTTGACAAAGTATTAAAGTTAATCAGATATTCAAGGTTCGAGCTGTCATTCCAAAGAAGCAGCCACTTTCAAATATTTAGTAACAAAAGTGATTGTAATTTTTAGTGTAGAGGGAGAGAGAAAGAAACCAGTAAGTTGAATTATTGGATTGCCGCTCAGCTTCATATCTCTTCACCTAATATAAATGGACAACACAATATTAAAATGAACTATTACTCCCATGCTTTATTAAGAAATCTTTATGTACCTCCTCATAGATAAGCCTGGCAGAAACGCATCCTAATGCAAGCCAAGGAGAGAACTTGGTAGAGTAATCACGGCCTAACATCCCATTGCGAGTTTCTTTATAAATGGCAAGCAAATCCTTAAAAAGAACAAAATAAAATGAAAAAAGGAATTAGAATAACACATTCTAGTCATGAGATTTAATTTAACAGCTTTCATTAATAGGCAATCAAAACTTGGCTGCTTAAGTAAAATCCACAAAAAACAGAGGGCAGTGATAATATCTGGTATATATGATTCAATACAATGACATCAAACATGACAAATGACTGACAAAATAATATCAATAAGGTAATAAAATGCTAATATTGAGTAGAGTACCAACAATCAGTTTCTGTTGCTTTTTGAATATTTTGCAAACTACAATTGCAGCATTTCCATTTTCTATGTTTCTTTTAACTCAACATTCTAAAGGGAAAGAATGTTGACATTTATATATGAGGAAAAACTCTTGCCTTCTTCCAGAAGTACTCATGTATTCTACTTAGCCCAGCACTTTCACCACCTAAGAATTTCATTCCTATGTTAACCTGAATTGCAAAGAGAAGCAAACGTTCAGTGTACCAGCTTGTCTAACCTTTGCGTAAGTGTGTATTCATTCATAATCACCAAAGACACAAGAAAACCTGCCTTTGGTGTCTGAACCACAGACTGAGAAATTTCAGAAATGCAGCCCCAGTCAGCGATTTGGGGAGGTGGTCCAAGAGTTGATGGGAGCTTTATAGAACGTCGGACTTTGGACTTGGATTCAGCAGACTGATTTGTGCATCATCCACAGTGAAGTAGACAAATGAAAATTTTCTTCTTATTGGTGAAATTTGTGCAGTCTAACCGACAAAAATAAAGAACTATACCTCACGAAATTGAGTATAGACATCTGGCAAAGACTTGCAATCAAATGGAAGGTCATCTATATGATACATAGTACCACCCCAAATCAATTTCAATCTGGTACCACTTATGGAATTTGAACCAGTTGATATCACTTCAGATGCTGCCAGGGAGACGCGTTTCAGATTTCTAGCCACCAATTTTTCAATATTCACCTCCTCACTGCATGTTTCTTTTTGAGCGTATACCTAGAATATTAGAATCCTAACAATTAATTGGCCACAACTGGAAATCAGGAACAATCTTTAAAATTCATGTGCAAAATAAATATTAGAAATGTAGACCGCTTAACTGTGTGTGCTGCATATGCTTTTGATAATGAAGGTAGAACATCTTCTGGCTTCCCTTGTTTAATTAGTAGGTCAAGACCATGTTTAGTTAAGTTTCTTTTTAAGTTGACCAAGGACTCCATGAGAAACTGGGTCCTCAAAACTGCCAAAAGAAGATTTTAAATAACTCTCATTAGGAGAATCAATGATCACACAGCATCAAGATGCAGCTGCTAGATTCAAATATCATTTAGTAACATCAAGATGTTCATTTCTTTCACAAGTAAAACGTGGGAGTAATAAGCATGTTCCAATGTCCTATATATTCAAGCTAACAACTTTATATTCATTTTCCACTTAGCAATCAAATAGAACAGTGAAACAGAGCAAAATGACAAGCAATTCTTGGAACCATTCAACTAATTCTCACCATTTCCATGGTTACCCGATATCGTAGTTAATTACCAGTTCTAGATCTTCAAGAACTTCATACCATAACATAGAAGAAAACTTCCAAGGAACAAAAAAAGAAAAAAGAAAGAAACTATACAGTAGGATTGTCTGATCATCTAGATAACAAACACTGACATTATTCTCCCCGAACACAAGAATCAGAGATAAAAAAGAATAAATTAAATTCCAAATCATGTAATCAACAGTTGACAATAAAATGAATAAACGGCATTTCAAACTATTACCTCCAGTTGTAGGGAACCCAAAATTATGTGTCGTGCCAAAATACCTTGGATCAACGCAATAAACAGGCAAAACAGCCTCAGATGAAGCCCAAGCCTCGAACAGAGCTTCATTATCCAGTATTCTTAAATCATTTCGAAACCAAACAATAGCAACCCCTTTGCCTTTTCTCTTGGGCATGGAATACGTGTACCTTTGGAAGGTTTGTTCAGCTACGATGTCCATTTCTTCAGCGGTTAATCCCGGAACTTGTTCCAGTGATTGTTTAACCATCGCTCTTGGGGGATTTGACTGCATTGCCGTCGAGATTGTTCGACTGGGAAAGTGGGTTCCTCGAGTTGATCGATGAATCAACGCAAGGAATGCTGCGACTGAGGTTGGGGAAGTGCTTGGACGAGATAATGCAACGTACTTAATCATGGAATCGACGGATGGATGGCTGGATTTGGAAACTAAAGGGTGCAAGTCTGTATTTTTTTCCAAAAGGTCGGTTTAAGCGGTCTGAAAGCTTGCACGTATGTTGTAATTCTACCAGCCAAACATTGTAAAGGCGGTATGTTATGACATTTTGAATACTCCCACGTCTTCACGTACAAGAGTTATGTTTTAATATGATATTCGTAAAAGAGTTATGTATTAATATTTTTATTTATTTTGAATAAAGATCTAGATTTGTTTTTAACGTTTTGCATATGGTGTAAATTTGTTCTCGATCTTTGGATAAAAATATAGCTAACATTATCAAATGTGGTCCAATATTATCTACTTTAAAATAGTGTCACATAAGATAACTAAATCTAACATAGCATCAAATGAATGTCACCAAGCACATCCTTTCTCCTATCGCATTTCCTCCTCCTCCTCCTCTCAGCACCAAACTGATTAGGGGTGGGCACGAATTGGTTTCCTCGAATTGTGGTTTCCTCGAATTGGTTTCCTTAAATTTTAAATTTTTTTTGGCCAATTCGAAAACCAAACCTAATTCGTTTTAAAACTGAAGAAACCAAATCGAATTCGTAATTCGAATTCGGTTCGAATTCGGTTTGGACCGTGGAAACCAAATTCACAAATTTGTTTCCAGAATTAATAGTTTAACACAGTAAGGCTTTGAAGAAAATGAAAGAGAGACGGGAGAAGGAAATATGAAGAGTAAAGAAAGAAAGATAATGAAGAGAAGAAAGAAAATAGATTAAGAGAAGAAGCACCGTCCAGTTCCAGATCCACCATTGCCGCCCCTTTCCAGATCCACAACCTCCACCATCCAATAACAACAATCAACACCACCATAACCTTCTCCCAAAAACTTGATGGCTAATAGAAGAAAATGAAAGAAAGATGGAAGAAGGAAATAGGAGGAGTAAAATGAGAAGTATAAAATTAAAAAAATATAAATCATATATCCCAATTCGATTTTCGAATCGGTTTTCGAGTTGGATACCAAATTCGAAAACCAATTCTAAAACCGAATTCATAATTCGAATTCGGTTTCAAACCAAACCTAATTCGAATACTGAATTAAAATTGGGTTATTCGAATTCGGTAAATTCGAATTCGGTTTGATTTTCGAATTGGATCAAACCATGCCCACTCCTAAAACTGATTCATCCCAAAATTTTGTATTAGTTTCATTTCGTGGAACAAGACAAGAGATCCAATGCGAAATTCCAGTCTAATTAGTACTATAAATTAATTTTACTTGGATTTTGGGATAAAGATCCTAAGAACTCCATCTTTCAATTCACGTTTCAGACCATTTTTGCTATAAACTAGGGTCGACGGCAACTCAATTCGGCTATCATATCCCCTTCTGACAACTTCGCATGGCGACACTTTTCATCCTTGCCCCACCTCATACAAGATCCCATATTATATTAGTATCTTACTAATATAATTATTTGTAATCTATAATCTCACATTAAATAGGTAAGAATATAAATAGTAAAAATTGTTATAAGTTAGTTAATTTAAGTATAGTAATTTCAATTACATAAAAGTTTTGTATATTTTCAAACAAAACTCCCAATAGGATGGAAAGTATGTGTTTGAAAAATAAAATTTTAAATATAAAAATTATATTTAAAATGGAAACAGTTAATTAAAAGGGGCATGTTATTTACAGGACAATTTTTACTATAAGCAGGACACTTTTTTAAATTCTAGAGTTAAATTAAAATATAATTATATGCAGGCGGAAGTTCTGTAAACTTTTGTTTGGTGCAAGCGAAAGTTTTGGAAACTTTTGCCCAGCTAGGGCAAAAATTAAAAAAATTCGCCAAAGGACGGCAAATGTATAGGAAACGAAAAAAAGGGTTTTTGAAACCTTCGCCACATGACGGTGAAGGTTCGTCGAAGGTATTTATTTATTTATTTTTAATTTTTCGATTCCGTTTTGCAAACGGAAATTGCAGAACCAAAGTTCTGCAATTTCGTTTGCAGAACCGAAGTTCTTCTGCAATCTGATTGCAGAACTTCCTTCTTCTTTTTCTTCTTTGTCTTCTCCCCAATTGTGTTGATTAGCTTGAAGTTTGTGTTGATTAGCTTGAAGTTCTCCAATTGTGTAAATTAGCTTGAACGCAGGAAGAAGGAAGCAAGAAGGAGGAAGGAAGCTAAGGACAATTCAGTAATTTCACCTCAAAAAATTTGAAAAGTGTCATGTAAATAGTATTTTGGGTCCTTTAAATAATAATTCCGAATTAAAAAGTTGTGTATTAAAATAGTAAAAATTTTATTGCAAAATAGGAATGTAATAGGTGTAAAAACAAAACAAAACCTAGACTTCAAAATTACTGCCCAAGCAAATTGGGGAAATTGGGATGGCAACACATTTGTTCCAAAATGAAAGTAGCTACTCGAATGCATTTTTTTTTTCCTCGAAAAGTCATCGAATGCATTTTGTCTTTTTTTTTTTTTTGAAAAAAAATTTAAACCTTGATATACATATATATATATATCTTACTATAGCTCCCGTTCTGCCATGTGGTACATGACCCTTCAGATGTCACCTAGATTAATTTTGCCATTCATCATTCTGTCACATTCAAAGATTTAGTCTTCGTTTGATAACCTCAATTCAGCACTTAAACTTAATGATTTGGAGCTTATTGGTGTTAAGTGTGTTTGATAATCCAAAACTAAATGTCTGATTGGAATAAGTGGGTCTAAATACGTATGTGTAATTGGGTCCTTTCAAATAAGTGATAAAGCGATCACTTATCTCTGAAGTCTGAACATGCTCAGGATTTTAAGAAAAAAAAAAAATTACCCCAATCTATTAGCGTATAAGCGTTCTCTCCCCTTATTGTTATTAGAATCTCTATCGTCTCTTATCAGAAGGAGATAGCATAATCTCCTTCTCAATCGTTATTGTTGTTAGTATCCCTTAATTCTTTCACGAATTCAAACTATCGTACAAGAAGATTATTGTTTATCGATGGTTTCTTATAAAATGAGGCGCTCGGTTACAGAAGAGGGAGATAAATTTCACAGGAAAAATTTAGAGAAACAGCTGATACGAGCTAAATCCTTCGAACCCCTATATTCGACTGAAGGTAACAGGAACTGTAGGACAAGAACCATGCAAGATCGCTCATAGGTGTGGTTCTTATTGATGTTGTTTAATTTGAATGCATGTGGCGATTAATTTGGCTATAACCCAAGACGTGGTTCAGAATTGTTATGTATTTCTAGTTTGATCTCTTGGGTTCTTCTTCCCGTGGAATTAGTGTGGATTTCATGTTAATGGCTGTTGCTCTTCCTCTGTTTGATGAAATGTCTATGTTAATGGGTTTTCATTCTTTAGATGATTATGTGTGTGGAAAAGGAGCGAGGTGGAACTTGTACTCTCATGTGAATTGTCTCTACAATCTACTCTGTGTTGTGTGTATTGTGTGGAGCACATATAATCTTTTTACAAGAGCTTCTAGTTCTATCAAGTTGCAGATTGCTCAAGTCTCTATTAGAATTTAATTCTGTATTGGAGTAAGTGGTTTGATTCTTATGTTTGGTGTCTTGAGTGGGATTTATCTAAAGTTTATCAAGTGAGTTTCTATTTTGTAATCTCCCACTGTTATGGATTTACTTTATTTTTATCTAATTTGTTTATGCCTGAGAATATTTCTTTTTAATGATGAAAAGAGCAGGAGTTTTACAACTTTTTTTTTAATTTTTAAATTTACAACTAGCTCAAAATTGATGTGAAAAAAGACATTGCAGGTCAAATTGTATAGCAACTTATCAAACAAAACTTATCAATGATTCTTTTTATAAATTTCTCCAGTATTCAAGAGGAGCCATACATCAATCCATCATCTGGAGTACTAAGAGGGGAACCTTTAGATTGACATAAGCTTTAGATTGAAAGAGCATGAGTTTCACTATTAATGCCTTTTACCTGTAGATATCAAAGACATAATGATACATGCATAAATATTTCTTTTTCATATATTCTCATAGAAAAGATGAAACATGCATCCCAATTGCGTAGTAAAACTATCTGCTCCTTTATTTAAAATATAATAAGAATAAAATATTGTCACCTGGTCCAATGACTCTCGATGACGCCTCACAGTTTGTGGTTCAAAATGCTTCAAAGGTGTGAACAGATTTTGCTGTATAGTTCTTTAGTAGTAACAGAAGAAGAGTCTACAGGTAGAACCTTCGTTGGGGAATCTCTTCCCTTTTAAGTGAAGAGTTGTAAGATGCACCATTATAAGTAAGCCCAAGCATTTCAAATACTTCTCTTTTTTACTTTCTGCTTTGATCTTGACATTCAATTCTTAAAGAAGTCATTTGATTCCAAAGACATTCAGACAATCTCTGCTGCAGCTAATTAAGCTGACATTGTATTATGTAAGCTCCTAAGAGACTGTTTTCTTGATTTTCCATAGCCGTTTTGATTACCCTTCTGATTTTCTTGAAATATACCACTTGCCCCAACTTATTTAACTCTATTGTGTTAAAATGTCTTTCCAATTGAACTAGCTGCATCAATTTTTCTCTTACAATCCCCCAGTTTAGATTTTTTGTTCATCAAGAGAATAAGAAAAAAGATAGTGCAGTGATAAGCAAAATTGCAAACAACAAGTTTGGAACAAACATCAAAATAGCTCTGTATATTTATAAGTTTTCTTTAATATTTATTAGAGTAGTTTAAAGGTGCCCATATTGCTGAAACAGAGCACATTTTGTGTATAATTTATATTTGATTCATGTAACAATACCTATTATAATGATGACCATTTGTAAAACAGTACCTTTAACCATGCAAAGTTTATGGTCTCTATTTGTTTTGTTATTGTGCTAGCTATGTTGCATTAGGTGCTTAATACTTTTGTGTGTGGAACTATTCGATTAAAAAGTATCTAAATATCTGATTAAATTTACAAAACACAGATGAAACCAGAAGATGCAGGCAATGATAGTTGGAAAGAAAAAAATTATTTAAACGCTACATAGATTTGTGTTTGGAAGAGGTTAATGCTAGACGTACTTGTGGTGGAAGTTTGAAAAAGGAGTCATGGGAAAAGATTATACAAATTTTGAAAAATGAATTCAATCTTAACTTTGCTCAAAAGCAATTGAAGAATCAATGGGATTTTTTGAAAAAGAAAACTCAAGCTTGGAATAGGCTTATTGGATACACCGGAAATACTCAATATGATCCAGATACAAATGAAATAAATTGGAATTTAGAATGGTATATACATGCATACACTTATATAACTTTAATGTTACTTATATAATGGTGTGCATATAATTATGTTTTAATTTAACTCTAACTAATTTTAATGTAGAAAAAGCACGAGTTTGCTCAATTTCAAAATAATCCTTTGAAATATCCAAACGAGATGAAAGCATTATTTGATGGCATGGGGGCTACAGGAAAATATGCTTGGAGTCCTTCAAAGGAAGGTTTGCCTACTAGTGGTATGAAGTGCTCATTTATCAATATTGAAACTGATCAAATAGATAAATCAGGTCCCTTCACGCAAGTAAGAGACAAACCATCTTCTTCGACCCAAGTGAATGTAGAGAAAACGAGCACAGCAAAGCGTGCAAAGAAAGTTAAAACTGAAAATCTTAATGAATTGGATAGTCAATTGATGATAGTTCTGAAAACTCTGGAGGAGTCAAATGGACCTAGTATGGATGAATGCAATAAAATTTTAGAGGAAATGGAGTCACTGGACATTATGGACCCTTTGTATACAGCAACAACTTGTATATTTTGTGAAGGCAAGGCTTACAGAGAACAATGGATTAAATTAAGTACAAAACCCCAACTAGTGAGAAAAAATTGGATAGCAATGAATAGCAAAAAGTTAGGTTTGCTCTAGACGCAAGCCATTTGTGTTACTATATTTATTGTGGTGCTATTTACATTTTCTTAACTTTGTATTTTTTATTATTTTTTTAAAGTTAACTTTCTCTTAATTTAAACATGCTCACGCATGGTCACATGTTTGCATACTTTTTGTTATTTTAATAAATTTATTTGGTTCTCATTTTTTGAGTAGATGTTGAAAGATAAGCAAAAGAAAGTTTTGAAACTTGTAGCACTGAGATTAATTATAAAGTCATTAAAGAAACGATGGATTGGACAAAGGCCTGATACTGATTCTCTCTTGACCAGTAGTGCATATGTTGATGAAATTATGGAAGGAAATCCAGCACACGCAGGAGATATGTTACATATGGGGAAAGAACCATTTTTGAATTTGTGCGAGCTCTTTCAAAATAGAGGTTAGTTAAAGAATAGTAGGTATCTTCCCGCTGAAGAAAAAATGGCTATGTCTCTTACAAGTTTGGGTCAACCCTTTACAAATCGAGCCGTTAAGCGGAGGTATCAACATTCAACTCAACCTGTACACTATTACTTTTATGAGGTGCTTCGTGCTATGCTCACATTCTCAAAGGAAGTGATCATTCCTAATTTTAATCCAAATGTTTATCAAAGTCAAAGACAACGTCAACTTCAGGACAGGTTATTTTTTTGGTAATAATTCTTAGCTTATTTTAATTATTATCTACTGAATAATTCTTAGGTACAATTATTAAAAAATATATATTTTTTAGCATATTGTTTAAGGATACTATTGGTGCATTAGACGGAACACTTATAAAAGAAATTATACTAGTGAGCATCAAACCCCATATAGAGGAAGAGGTAAAGAAGATTGTGATGTGAACACTCATAGCTCATCGACAAGTCCAGCTCAAGTGGATCCAGAAGATGGTGCAGAGAGTGCAGGTGAGGTTCGAGTGCTTCATCGAGGCCCGCCAATGCTCCACGTTCCAAGTCCATACTAGAGAGATCCGTTCATTGATATAGTGGGCAAATGACTGGCAAGAGGACTTCAAAGCTCAAAGTAGACCTTGCAAACTTTGTTCAAATGTGTGCTACAGAAGCCCAGCTGATATCCAACTCCAATGAACTTAATGACAAAGAAAGAAAGCTTACAAGAGTTACATTACTCTCCATCAAGGTGAAAATTGTGAATACTAATCCTTCCAATTGAGGAAATGGGATTTCCAAGCTATGGAAATGGTGGAAAATGGTATTTATAAGCTAAGGAAATGGTGGAAATGGTAACTACAAGTCTTTCCAGTGAAGAAATAGAGATTTTATAAAGTCTGAAAAATTTTAGAAGTGAAATATTTTTTTGAACTTCTGAAATGATTCTGGAAGCTTCCTATATCTACATCATCATGCTACATCAATTGGGCCGAATCCATCAAGTCCACTCCATCAACCCACATTCGGCCAAGCCCAAGCCCAAGAAGAAGAAATTCGCAATTAGGGTTAGGGTTAGGAGGAGAATTAAGGTTTTGTGTATGTTACCTAATTCTTTTCATAGTTTCCATCTTTGATCTTTCCAAAAATACAGAGATGCTTCTTTTCTCCTTGTTTCCAATTTTTGTCAAGATTACTTAATCTCTTGGTTAAGTTTTCCTCTTTTATTTTTCTCCTTTTGTTTTTTGGTTTTTCCTTTTTCTTGTAGGGTAAAATCCGAATTTTCCCTTCCTTTTTCTTGTGAGAATTTCGTGCATTGCTTGCCTTATAGCAGCCAAAATTCTTCCTTCTTTTCTTTTACTTTTTCAGCAAGTAAGTTCCTTTTTCTTGCTGAATTTTTTGAGTTACTTAATCTCTTGATTAAGTTCCAATTTTGTGTTTTCTTTCCTTATTTTCCCTTGTAATTTCGCATACCTATAACTTATAAATAGGGGTGCTGCACTTCATTATTCTCCAGTGATTAATTGAATGAAAGTTTATACTTTATTATTCACTCATCTTTATTTTGTCTTAAGTAATTTGCAAACTTGTTAATTGCTAAAGTACATGAACTATAGGCTAATTAGATAATTGCTCTATCTAATTGCATACTTTGTTTAGCCTCTAGAATTCATCACTTGATTTGAATTGCATGTTTAATTTAACTTGTTAAATTAGTAGTCTGCTGAATCCAAGGGTAAGGATTCTTGAGTTTTAAGAGCTGCGTCTTGCAATCAGACTTTCCTTGGCAATTTTTCGCATTGAGTTCTTGTTTTCACAAGTTGGAATCAAGGGTTCATATCAGATTGCTTTCAAAATGTGCTTGCAATATGCGACTTTAATATGGTGTACACATTTTTGTAGGCTGGTTGGGGAGGCGTAGCACATGACTCTAGAGTGTTGTCAGAAGCCATGCGGGATTCACTAGTAATTTTCCATTTCCACCATCAGGTGAGTGATAAAAATTTTTGGTCAATAATTTTAGATGACTTACCATTTCATGTATTGATAGTTATATCATATGTTGTAGGAAAATATTATTTATGTGATGCAGCTTATCCTATTACTCGTGGATTTATGACACCTTATCGAAATGTGCGATATTGGTTATCTGACTTTCAAACTGGTGGTCGTGCAAGAACAAAGGAGGAAAAATTTAACCAAACACATGCGAAGTTGAGGAATGTAATTGAGCGAAGCTTTGGTTCATTAAAAAAATGTTTCCCAATTCTGAAGTACATGGCACAATACCTATTTCCAACGCAACGAAATATTGTTATCGTTTGCACAGCAATCCACAATTATCATAGAATAATTGGTGTAAATGATAGAATATTTCAAGAATTTGAGGGTGAAGATATCATGGTGGATAATCAGTAGGAACAAGAGTTTATCGAAAAAGAGCCTCAAGAATATTTTGGAGTATCTAGACAAGCTAATCGAGATTTTATGCCAAACTTACGTGAACAATTAAAAAAATTGTTGTTAGAAGAATATATATATATATATATTTGAGTGTAGATCAAAATGTATGTGAAACGAAAAAAATCCTGCATAATAGTCAAATAAGTAAATATATGTTAATACATGGATAAAATAGTAAAATTTACCATTTTAAAACTTCATATATGAGACATTATCAAACATCTTAATACATTCCATATTCAAATTCAGCGTTCTGATTTTATTCTTTATCAAACAAAATCACTTAATGTATTCAGATTTTAGACTTCAGTTTTCAGACATAAGTTTTATCAAATGAAGCCTTAGTTGTGATCAACAACTCTTCATGTGTATATATATTTTTTCTTTTTTTAAAGTTTCATCTTCCTACGAAATTAATTATCCATATCTCTTAGGATGAATTATCATTCTATTTTATTTTATTTTATTTTTTTGAAGTTTTATCTTTCATGAATATCACTCAGGATGAATTATCAATTTTTTTTTGTTTTTTTTTAATCATCCATCTTTTTAGTTTTAAAGCTTCATGATGAGGTTATCATTGGCCTTATCTAACCTGGAGAGTCGATTCCCTGCTAAGCATGGCACCCCGTCCCTAGATTGAAAGTCACAAAGGAAAGCTCTGTGACCTTAACCGAGTTGCCCTATGAAACAACTTAAAGTTCAAGGGTTCTCTTGAAATTCTTGAAACAGTTCTTGAACTTCTTGAAATGGTTCTTGGAAAATCTTGAAAAAATGGAAGAATCTTGAATTTCTTGATTTACAACATTTCCGACGGTTTTCCCTTCATCAATTTTGACAACATAATGCTACTCCACATGGGCCGAATCCACTCAGCAATCCGCTTCACCAATTCGGCTAGAACTATCCAAGCCCATTGCTGAAACCCTTAGTTCTATTAGGGTTAGGTTTTAGGTATTTTTGAGTTAAATTATGATTTGTGCATGTTTCATAATTCTACTCCTAGTTTGGTAAGGATTAGTTGAGGTTGTAACAAGTTTGTTACAACTCCAACAAACTCCTTATTTCTTTGTTTCCAAAAGGGTTTCACTTCTTGAATCCTTTTTGCAATAGGATTAATTCTTCTCTTTGTTTTCAAGAAGGAATTTCGAATTTCCTCTTTCTTTGAGGTGGCCGAAAATCCGTCCACAAGTTTTCATGTTCTTTTTGGAAACTTGTTTTCTTGTAGGAATACCAACTCTATTTGGATTCCAGTTTCTTTTATTTTTACAATTTCTTTCCTTCTCGAATGGTAAAAGGCACACAACTTCTTCTATTTAAAGAAGAGTTGGCCGAATTATTTAGCAGCATGAAAAACTATACGATTCAAGGTTACACTTCCTAATTTTTCTTCTTTCTGTTTGTTTTCTATTGTAACTTCAATTTTCCTTCTCTTATTCCTTCTGCCTACTATCGATTTATGACCTATGTGCTTTCACAATTTTCCCTGAAATTTTTTTTTAATTAGTTTCAAACTACACATTAGTTCATCATATGAGCTTTTAATATGATTTCAATGAGTACAGCATATGAGTTTTTATTTACCTTATGTATGTTAGAGTATTAATTTATGTGCACCGTGAAATTCATGATGTAGGTGAGTCCACTATTTTCAGTGGATATTTATTTATTTTTAATTAGTTTAAAACAACAAACATTCGATTACTATATGAGTTTTTAATATGATTTTAATATGTGTAATATATGAGTTCTTATCATTTATTTTCCCTATGTATGTTTGCTTTACAATAACGGTAAATATGATGTACTTGAAACTACGACTACCTTAACTAATAGCAATTGTAAAAGAATAATGATTCTGCAATCGTCATAATCCTACATGTGCATTAGGGCTGATTATGAAAAATATATGATATTTTATAATCATGTATATAAGGTAATTCACAAACTCCATTGTTTTCTAGATAATGTAATTGTAATGATGTGTGCCTTTATTGCAGGTTCTCTATTGGTTTCTCCGGTTTCTCTCAACTTTAGTTTTTTAATTATTTATTTATTTTAGAGTGAATTGCTGCTCAGTTCATCACGAACCTTTGGCCATGTTACTCGAATCAACACAAACCTTCAAAAATTAGATTTTTCATCCCAAACCTTCCGAAAACGTTACGAATCATAACATTCCGTCTACCATCTCCGTTAACCTATTAACGACAACTACTTTTTGAGGGCAAAATCGTCCAATTTTAAATTATTTTGTCTTAACTTTCCCTTATTTTACTTTTATTATCAAACAAACCCACAATCTTTCATTTGTTTTTACATTTTCATCCAGTACAATTAATTTAATACCTATTTATCCACTAGTAGAAAAAAGGCTTTTAGACACATACAAAAATGTATCAATAAATAGTCTATTGCCACATTTCACCTATTACCACATTGACATTTAGTGTGGTGTAGGTGAGAGTGGTTATAGGTCTATTAGCTATAGATACATTTAAAGTATGACTATAGACTAGTAAAAGTGTGACTATAGATGTTAATTTTTTTTTATATAAAACACAATTAACCACATTGTAATATGTGATGATAGATAGTTTTCAACACATTTTAACATGTCATTATAAGTTACGTATTACAACACTTTATGAACTTATATCACACTTTTAAGTGTCATAATATATCAAATTTTAACATTTTAAAATATATTTGTTAAATTAATTTTGTAGTTTTAGTGACATTTTTAAATGTCTTTATAAATCACAATTTAAATATATATTTTATTTTTATTTTTTGAATAGGCCATTATACTATTCAAATTGCATATTATTAATATATATAATTCTAGTATTATAATAGTAACTAACACAATAATATAAAACACAATAAACAAAGACAAGTACCAACAAAAATTAAAAGTAAGATAGTTTCAATTTTCAAATATACAATTTCGAGAATATATCTTGACATGAAGCTTACAAAGAAGCTAAATTAACCCAACATTTTAACACAAGAAATATATATCAATGTACTATTCTGAGTCGCACTAAACTTGCACATTACACAAGAGGTGAAATAATTACTAGCCCATTAGAGAAACATAAGTACAAATAAAATATTGAAGTGATCAAAAGGAGAAGTATCCTTTTAGGGCCATCCACAAATAGCTCATTATTTGCCTTGAATAGGTATCACCTAAATGTAAAATATACACGAGATTAATATCTAAAAAAATTTCTCGACAAACAAATAGTATTGTATGCACATGAATATATTTACCAGACTCCTAGGCCAAGCAATCATCACCCCAAGTGTTTCTCCAATAGTTCGCTAGAATTAAGGCCAAAGTAGTTCCACCCCTGGCTGAACTGCAACATTTATAATCACTTGACAAAAATATGATATCAATGCTAGCCCTCCAACTTCTGTGTTTGGATCCAAAGTTAGAAGATATCCTTTTGCCACCACTTCATCTGGATGAAGTACACTGTAAGTAATAACACCACCTCCAACCTATATGTATTACAACTGTATTTAAAATATTTTCAAAGCATTAAAGCAAGAAATTTGTAAAACAATAGTTTTCAGCTTATTTTCAAGACATCCCTCAACAATCAACAAGTCCTCCCAATCCCTCCCTCTCTCCTTTATCGTGTGAACAGTGAAATAACCAGCCAACAGAAGATGTGCTTAATACAAATCAACTTAAGTCATTGAACTAGTAACTTCATGTCAAATTTTTGCACGAAATATAATAACAAAAATGGCAGCATTAGAGCATCAGCTTGAAATGAAATAAGCAGCCAATGAACTAGAATTCAAGATTCTAGACTTAACAACAGTGAAACTGTAGGTTTTGGACAATTTCCAACCAATCAGAATTTTCTCTTCACTATGTTCAACCACAATTGCATCCACAAAATTAAAGTCTGGAATAAAGTCATAAATCACTTTGCCAAAATTTTAATTAAAAATTAGAAACTTTGTATGTTGCAATTGCAGTAAATAGAAGCAGTCAACATTTTCATTGTGCTTGTTCAGCAGTAGAATAAATCACTCATATGAAGTATAAATACGTATATAAATCACTTTATTTCATTGCTTTAGTTCAACCTAATGAACAAAATAGCATTAATTTATTTACACTGAAGGAAAGCCAATTTATCTTGCTTTTCAATCAATCCAGCCACACATTCAGCACAAAAATATAGCTTTAGGAAAATGATGCTTAATGCTTCGGAGTTTGTGGAAAGAGTTCTGCTCAAAAAATGAGTTTTTCTTATTATAAAAGAACTTCATGATAAGGTGTTGCAGTAAGCACAAGTAATGAAGGAAAAATACTTGAATAGGGACAATGTATCTGCTTATATTATAAAGAAATGTGGGTTCATGGTAAAAGAAAACTAGGCAAAGGGCAACCTCACAGCTAGTATAAAATTAGCAGACATAAAGAAATCTTCATCATAAAAGAGCTTATAAAAATATGTTGCTTCAGAGTCAAAAGTTTTGTGGAACTATTTGTTTCTTGGTAGAAAACAAAAGAAAAAGATAGGTTGATGCTTCAAAGATTCATGAAACAGTTCCATGAGGGGGGAGAATAATTACTACATTCCAAAAGAGCTTTTGGAAAAGAGTGCTTGATGCTCTGGAGTTTTAGGAAAAAGTTTTTTTTTTCTTCATAAAATGAGTTTTTCTTAATAACAAAATAACTTCATGATAAGATGTTGCAGTAGAACTGCAGGCTGTAATGTAGATACTTTTTTTGTCACCCAACGTAATTCCAAAACATTGCAACCAAACAACTCCAGAAAAAACAAGCTATATATGATCATCACCAAAAACTATCAAACTTTCTATTTCTGTGCTCCTCACACATAAGAAATGACACAAGGAAAAATTTCTAGACACTAAAAACTAAATAAAACATTAATTTTTTTACTCCAGCAGTCCCGAATGAAAATTGGCTGATGTGGCAATTGACATCAAAATACTGTTGTTACTCCAAGGCCAAGCAATTACATATTATCAGCAGGCATAATGATGATTCAGCTCTCCAAAATTAGTATTAGTGTATAGAAGAAGCAATATTGAAAAATAGCTCAATAAGCAAAGTAACATTTCCAGCACCATAAATTTCACAGAACTAAATTGCAATTCCCCTGAAAAGATCTTTACTTAGCTGTTGGAAGAAACAAAAGTGCTCAAATCCAAAACAGTAGATTTTCACAATGTAATTCAACAGTTTTAGAAAAATACTTAGAGAGGATCAAAAGATATCTTTTTATATTTAAGAAAAATGCAGGTTCCAGGTAATAGAAAACTAGGCAAAGGGCAACCTCACAGCTAGTATAAAATTAGCAGACATAAAGAAATCTTCATTATAAAAGAGCTTATAAAAAGATGCTCCTTCAGAGCCAAAAGTTCTGTGTAACTATTTGTTTTTTGGCAGAAAATAAAAGCAAAAGACATGTTGATGCTTCAGAGATCCATGAAAAGAGTAAAACTCAAATCTTAAAAAGATTAAACATTGATAAGAAGAACAACAAGTAAAAGTTCAGAGAGACGGCTGAACTATAGAACAGTTGTGACTACACCAGCTAACACAAAATAAATATCCCATTCTGTGGTGGATGTTGAATGGGCTCATCTTGAATGCTAATGTGAGAACGCTTACGTTTGAAAGCCCCAGGTGCCATACCTACAATTAACCCACCCAACGAAGCAGATATTGAACAAAATGGTATATTTAGCATCAAACAAATTAAATGAAGAACTGAAGACATAAAATTGTAAAGAACTCAGATCGAGGATGGGAAAGGGACTAAAAAGGAAACTTTGTGAAGGAAAAAATCAACAATGGAGCTTAACTTGACAGTGCTAGGGTTCTTCGTATTTGGGAGGGTGAGCAAATGCAGAGCACCCACACCCGAATAAGGGGCCAAGTGCCAATGAGTCTGCCTTATTAAAATAAGAATAAAGGAGAGCCAATAGATTCATAAAAAATTGTGAGGCGAAAAAAATCCAAGCCCTTGGATCACTCCCTCCTAAAATTTTTTTTGATGGAAACTCCCTCCTAAATTTTTAGCCAAATTCCTGAAGTGGCGCTTTTTTATTCCCTCCTAAAATTTCATCCGAATTATTCCCTCCTATTTTATTAGCCAAAGTAAACTAATTTTTTATTTTCTCATGAATATAAAATTTTCACATATTTTTTATATTCAAGGAGTATTCTAAATTCTCACATGATATGATAAATTTCAAACTTTAATTTTAGATTTCTAAATAAATAAGTATTTACATTTTACTTTTAATATTTTTTAATTAAGAATAATTAATCTTCTTATTATATTATATATAACAAATAAAATTCAGTTTTCTAAATATACATTTACAAGGAAACTTGTATGATTATAATTAGTATATATGGTTAGTAATTATAAATTATATATAAATATAACATTAGTTTAAAGTATTGATTTTATAGACAACGTAAATGAATAAACTGTCCTTTCAAGTATGATTAACACTATTAGTGAAGTCTAAACTATACATTATTAAAGCTTTTGACATAGAAATTAGCTAAGAAATTAAAAGAATTAAATATAATACTATATTGCTTTTAATACACATGAAAAATTAAGAGAATATATATACATATATATATATATATATATATATACACACACATTTGTTTTTGGCTGAAATTATTTTATGGAAAATTGTGTAAGAGAAAGGGAAAAAGTGTAATAATTATGTTATATATTGAAAAAATGTGAACAAAGATTTAGAGAAAATTTTAAATTTTGTAGAAAATGAAGGTGTTTTTTATGTGTAGAAAAAAGTTACTCCCTCAGTTCTATTAGAAGAGTCCACTTTGTTGTTCTAAAACAACACACCAAAGTGGACTCTTCTAATAGAATTAAGAGAGTATAATTTTCGTGTAAAGAATGAAATAGAGCAAAGCCTTAGAAGATCATGTTAATTAATTTTGATATTGTTAAATACTTACTACCTGCTTTATAATATTAAAATATTATTTATAGATACAAAGTAATAAATAATGTCAATTACATAGGTATTTCATTGTAACTTAAGTCAATAATAGATATGCAATAACAAGTTAGACTTCTCTTATAGACATGTCACAATAATAATACTTCGCTGATGATTGCTATTGCATAATACAATGTGACAACTTAACCTTTGATTTATATTACAACAAGAAGCCAATATTAAAAAAATAATAAAATGTTAATATACTTAAAATGAAACTTCATCACAAATTCATAAACTTTAGGGTGCTATAGTATAATTTAATTAAATCAAGAGTAACATTATAAATAAAATTAGGTGGCCCAATAAGTCTAATGGGGTACCTTTTATTATTATTAAAAGTTTTGAACTCAAATGAAATTATTAGGGTGTCCTAGTAATATTATCAAAAAGTTAAGAGGTTTAGGACAATTATTATTTATTAATACTCATAAAAAAATAAAAGTAGCATGCGAAGCATCCTTGTACCTAGCTTAGCTGGTTGATGTTAGTAGAGTTAGTAGTATTATCATAATTGTGAGGGCATGGGATCGAATCCTCCTCAGCCCATAATATTATAACTTTTGCGTTGTTGGGAGAAGAAAGGTAAGCGTGTTTTTTTTTCATTTTTATTTTTTATAAACTTTTCTATTAATCTCATTATTTGAGGCTATATTTTACTTTTTACCACACTTGATAATGTGATAATATTATGCTTATAAATACACTATCCTACTATGTGGTTATAGAACATTATTTGGTGTGTCAATAGAGAGATATAACCACATTTTTCTATAGTGTGTTAATAGTACTATTTTAGTGTGTCAATAGAACCATAATATCACATTTATCTATGGTATGTTGATAGCATTACACTTAGTGTCACAATAAAAGAACAATTATCACATTTATTTTGTAGTGTGGTAAAAAAGGTGTGACTATAACCATTTTTTCTACTAGTGATCATACCATTATGTTTTGTTTTTCTTTTCATTTTTTATAAATTTAAATTCAGTTTAACAATTTTTTTTCTAAATTTTTTTGTAGTGTTTTATTTACTTTTAATTTTTTTTCAAATTTCAACTTTTCCATATTTTATTTTCCATATTTAATTTTTTACATAGACCTTATTTTATTTGTCTTACATTTTCCTTATTTTACTATTATTACCAAATAGACCTCCAATATTTTATTTTTCACATATTCATCAAAAATATATTTTATTTTATTATAATAATATTATTCAATATCATTATTAATATTTCTAATATTAGTCTCTTTTAAATAGTAATCCTTATTAATATATCTAATATTTGTCTTTTTAAAATTTTAAAATTTTGTTGTTCATATTAAGCTTTTTAAAGAATAATTTTAATAAAAAATATTTAAATTTAACTATTGTGCTATTAATTAATTTTTTCTCTTTATTTTCATCAATCGATTTCATGAAGAAAAAAACCCAAGAGGGAGCAGTAGTATTTCAATTTTGAGTCTCATTGAAACGTTCAATTCAGTGGGCAAAGGGAAACATCTGAAACCCATTCTTAACACAAGGAACAAGTTTTAAATAATTTTAAAAAAAACACAAGGAACAAGAACTCATGTAATCCATCAATTCATGCTCCATACCTTGGGCCAATCCATATAGCATCCAAGCTTCTCAAATTGGCCTAGCAGATATCAGAAGCAGACTGCGAAGAAGCCTGCAGCGCAAGCCCATGACGCCGCTTATCGCAGCCAACCTCCACACCGATCCGTGCGGGCAGAGCCTTCAGGCTTCTTGCAAAATTTCGCAAGTTGCCTGCTTCTAGAATCCGAGAACGATTTAGAAAATGCATGTTTTCCTTTTCCTTTTCCAATAATAATTATAATTAAGTTAAGTGACCTTAATTGGTTACAACTTGACTTAATTATTAGTTTCCTTTTAAAAGTAGATTTTCTTTCAAACTTGAATTTAGATTTTCTCTTCAAGATACCAAATTCAAGCTTTCCTTTTCCTATTTTATTTCTTGTGAATTTTTGGGTTTCCTCTTTAAATGAGACAACTGAAATTCACACCTACCTTATTCGAGTTTCCTTTTTGAATTTGGTTTGTAATCCGATTCCAATTCTAGTTGGTTTCCACTTTTGATTTTTTCCTTTTCTTGTAATTTTTGACCACTCCTATCCCTATAAGTAGGAGGCAATCGAAAACATAACATTTCGGAATTCATAGTATAATTGTGAGGTTTATCCTTTACTTTGGGTTCTCCACATTATTGTTTTGAGCTTGTGTGTTTATTATGTATATCTCTGCAAGTTACTGAACTTAGGGTTTCTAGGTTACTTGCTCCGCCTAGATTTCTGTTGGTTCACCTCTTAATTTTTCTATCTATTTAGGAATAAAAGAGCTAGTCTCACCTAGGCTAAGTAGGGAATTTCGAGTCTAAGAGAGTAAGTTTGTGATCTTTCAAGTTCGATCCTTCCTTGCCAGTCGACTTCCATAACATGGGGCATTTCACAACAACTCAAATCAAATTTGGTATCAGAGCCAAGGCGAGCTTGTTTGGTAGGAGGAATACTGGAATAACTCGGTTGAACTCATAAGGTGTTTCCTCTCTCTCAAAATTTTCTTGTATGAAAATTGTTTGCATATCAAACTTGGTATCTTACATGGTTCCTCAAAAAATTAATTGAGAACAAAGACAACATCTTGCATGCTGAAATTTTTTTTTGAAGATCAATTTAAAAAAAAAAGGGAAGCATTACGTTTTTTCTGATTATGCAAATAAAAATCGATTTTGTCTTAAGCTAAATCCTAGATATAATTTTCTTGCTGGGAAATTAAGAAAAAGAGTTTGGTTAAAAGAAAAGAAAATCGGAAATTTAAAGGGTTTTAAATCGGATTAAAACATCAAATTTGGTATCAAAATTCAATTGTGCATCAAGTTTGGTTTTTTGGTTTTAGCTCTTAATTGCGATTTTGTGCTTCAGTGTGATAGTAACACTCCTGTTGTGTTACAAATTGTTTTGTTGGTTGTATAGTATTGAAAGATTCCACCTTTGTGTTTTAAAAGTGTTCTAAAAATTTTGTATCACCAAAGGTTGATCTCTTTTCGGTTTTAGGTCTTTCGAGAAAAAAAAAACCCTAGGTTCTTGCTACTCTCTTGGTGTCGTTAGGGACCTAGTTCTCTTTTTAGATACCCTTGGTTTAATTGCAGTAACCTTTCTAAGGTTAGGACTTTACGTTGGAATTTTATATCGGCTTTGCAATATCGGTAGGGCTACGATCCTTTTTCGAACCCTACCGCCCATAGTAAAACGATTTTTAAAACCTAAGTAACGATCCTGAATTGGGAGTTTCCTTATTTCCACAAGGAATTTAGATTCTCTTGGCTGCAAGAATTTTAGTTTTAATCAGAACCCGACACCCTAAAGCAAAATTATGATTTTACCCTCCGGGGCAGAATTGCGATTTCAGGGTTTAAGTTGGCACTGGTTATTTCGGCTGAGACTCAACTCCAAGTCTTGTGCTTAATTTGTGAAGTTCATTTCATATAGTGGGGATTGGTTTCTTTGATTACCTATTGGGAAGGTGATCACATCTCGGGTAGTTTTCCTAATTTGTTTCAACTCTGCTATCTGTTCTTGGCTTCTACTAATTCTGAGTTACCCTGCAAATTACCTAGCCTGAATTCTTTTCAAGCGACGTGGACAATAGATCTTAAATTGTTTCAGATTTTGTCATCGTGTGCACTACATTAATTTCTTGAGATTGAGGGATTCTCCCCGAATCTCCTCCTTGCGCACTTCTTGTCTGAATCAATTACTGAAAAATATCTTTTTCTACACTTCAAAACCGAAATAGGTTCAGGCCCTATTTCGAGAATTACTTTGTGTTTTTACCTAAGTTTGTTGCTTGTTTGAGTGAATATGCTTATTTACATCCCTGCTCAAAATTGAAATAAGACCATTGCAAAGGAGTGAGAGGTAAAAGGCAGAGTGACTATAAACAAGTCTTGAAAAAGCCAATTAGAGCGAAACACTAGGAAGTGCGTAGTTTTAGTTGAAACACTTGGGGGACAGGGGGTGAGGTTATTATCCAGGCAGCATGACGACTGCACTCAAGCGAGTTGTCGCGTTCCATACCCTTGGCATGGTCAATGGGATAAAGGTTGCTTTGGTAATCGACCGGGGAAACTGTTTCAATCTAATCAGTGACATTATGGTGAACAACTGGAGACTACCCCAGGTCGAGCATCCATGGCCATATGATCTTTCTTTCAATGTACAAGAAACTTTCCATGTGCGATTTCAGACAATGGTCACAATAGAGATTGGTCCTTTCAAGACCGACGTTGTATGCGACATTGTCCCATTCCCGGACAATCCCTAAGACTCGGCCGCCCATGGCTATACAAGGTACAAGCCCATTATGACGACCGCCTTCACCGTTACGTAGCCCCGGCAGGTGAAGCCGTTCACGTTTTTGAGCCTGTGCCACGGACGGTAGCCCGACAAGTACCTATCTACGAACCACTAACCGTCTCAAAGGCCGCCACCAACTTCAGAGTGAAGGACGACTTCCCCGCCCTAGTTCCTCGACGGTTTTCCACACCATTGACCACCCCGCCGCCAGCTCCATCCAGTGACGGTGCTCAGTCTACTTGAATGGCCGACTTCTATACCCAAGTCACGGCCAATGGAGAGAAGGTTATTCTGGCCATCAACGGGGATTTATGTGCCAACAGCATCAGGGATTTACTTGTTAGCAAGCTAAATCTCAAGGTAACAAGATACCCCTGGCCCTACGAGCTCCAAGGGATCAGTGACGTGCAGAAATTCCATGTACACCATCAAGTAACGAGCGAGGTATAATCAGCTGGTTAAGGGTACGAGTCCCTTGGATCTATGATGTCCAAGCAGAATATGATGATGTCTTCCACAGCTTCAGAGTTCCACGCCAAGGTAAGGATGTGATTCTCTACTGCATTCCCTCTGCCGAGTTGAGGAGTAAGCATTTTAGAATGGCCGCAATCTTTGCCAAGTGGGACATAGAACGCTGTATGGACAAGCAAGCACTCATTTGCCAACAAGTTGTAGATAGGGTAAAGTACGCCGACCAGTGTGTGGCCGCATGACAGCAACCCCAGGCCAAGCCCGGAGCAACAAACGATGCACATCACACCCACTCATTGATTGTGCAAGGCCACGGCATCCTCTCTCCACCCCCAGCTACAAGTTGACCAGATTGCAGAGCACCCCCAGGGGTACGTTCCCAGGCACGATCCACAGGAGTGGCGCAAGGGAGAGGTGTGTTGATATCTCATTTGGCAAACCACTTGATTCCCCCACCAGTTATTCTCTTAATCCACATTCGAGAACGAATCCTTTCCAACCGGAAGGGAATAATGCGGGCATCCAAACTACTACTACCATAGTAGGGCCAGTGCATCCAAGTGCAACCCCTCTCAATCCAAATCCCAAACATTTCTGCCAGAAGATAAGAATCCCAAGTTCAGCCATTCTGCGAATCCCAGGAGACAACAACGGCTTGATCCGCGGAAAGTTCCCAAACGTCCTTCGACTTTGAGAGGGACCCTACTACCATTCACAATTCATGCTCCATCTTACCTTGGGCCAATCCATACATCATCCTAGCTTCTCAAGTTGGCCCAGCAGATATCAAAAGCAGACTACGAAGAAGCCTGCAGCGCAAGCCTGTAAATCGCAAGTCCATGCCACGGCTTATCGCAGCCCGCCTCCTCAAGGATCTGAGCGCGCAGAGCCTTCAGGCTTCTTGCAAAATTTTGCAAGTTGCCTGATTCTAGAATCCGAGAAGGATTTGGAAAGTGCATGTTTTCCTTTTCCTTTTCCTTTTCCAATAATAATTATAATTAAGTTAAGTTACCTTAATTGGTTACAACTTGACTTAATTATTAGTTTCCTTTTAAAAGTAGATTTTCTTTCTAACTTGAATTTGGATTTTCTCTTCGAGATACCAAATTCAAGCTTTCCTTTTCCTATTTTATTTCTTGTGAATTTTCGAGTTTCCTATTTCAAGGAGACAACCAAAAATCACACCTACCTTATTCGAGTTTCCTTTTTGAATTTGGTTTGTAATCCGATTCTAACTCTCGTTTGTTTCCACTTTTGATTTGTTTCCTTTTCCTTGTAATTTTTGACTACTCCTATCCCTATAAATAGGAGGCAGCCGAAAACATAACACTTCAGAATTCATAGTATAATTGTGAGGTTTATCTCCTTTACTTTGGGTTCTCCACTTTATTGTTTTGAGCTTGTGTGTTTATTATATACTAGTTGATTAGGCGGTGCTAACGCGCCTGCTTTGATCCAGAAAATTGGAGCTAAATTTTGCGCACAATTTTCGAGTCAATTGAATTGTTTTTTTTATATTTATTTATTAATCTTATATTCAACCTTTATTAAAGAATGAGTGGGATTATATTTATTCAAAAATAAGCATTTTTCTTTTTAACTCACTCCATTTAATTAGAAGGGTTTATTTTGACATTACGACACCTAAAATAACAAATTTGACACTTTTGTTTTATTTATATCTTTACTTATTAAATATGAATTAATTATAATTATATTAGTAAAGGAATTAAGAGTAAAAAAATTAAAAATAAATTCTTCTATTAAAACAAAAAATATTTTTCTCAATTGAACACTTCTAATAGATCAGAGAGATTAAAAACTTAAGCTTGTAATACACCAAAGTTAATTTACTTTGAGTCTAAGAAATTATATTTACACTAAAACCTTTCTTATTTACCTTAACTGTTTAACCAGTTTTAGAGATTCATAATCCTTGGAAATCACATAATTTTTATTTTTATTTTGTAAACCATCATAATTTTTTAAAATAAAAGAAAAATAACATGTGTCAAAATGAATCCAATTTATCCAATCAACCATGGTAAATTGAGGCAAACACTTTATTTTTCCCACTCTATTTGAGAGATCTAGTAATGGTGATTAACATAATATGGGCGGCAGCAACAAAGATCAACATGTAGTGCAATTGGCCTCAAACTAAGATGCATAAATGGTGATACCACGGTTGTTGGTTGAGTTCTTCCTTTCTGTAGTCTACATCCTTTCTCAAGTCTTTGCATTATATGTGAGAAAAAAAAAAACATAAATAACTTCATCAATAACTTAGAATTTTTGAATCAGCTTGGCCAATAACTTACCAACAATAACTACCTGGCCAATGCAAAACATAGTTCGAGCAGTTGATTACATCAGTGCTCTACCTCCATTTCCACCAAATGAGCAACATTATTACTTAAATTAAGTGTTTCCAACACATTCTAGCTCAAAATTAACTTAAAAAGAAAAGAAACAGAACAAGCAACATAGAGCCAACAAGTACATGCAAGGATCAATTATTAGAATCAACATTCATCGCATTCAGAAATCTCCAATTTCTTCTTCTTTTCCTCCACTAATTTCATAAGATTCCACGTATTGCAATATTTTGTACACCTAACAATACACAGCAAATAAAAGTCCAAAATGTGGAGTCAGCCAATGATCTGAAGTAACAAAGGCATTAGCAAAATTAGAAGAGTGCAAGCCAAGGATCCAGCAGAGACTAACAAACCTGTCGCAGTCTCTAGAGACACAAACTTGAATATTGCGGAAACAACGAATGAGTGTTGACAATAAGAATCGCTTGCCGGACATAGCTACTCTGGCACAATGAGAAAGGAGCAATGAGCTCAACATGTAACAGCTGAGCAACTTTGTCTCCGAAATCATTAAATAGCAACTCTCGATGTTTTATCACCCTAAATATATCCTTATGTATAGCAGTCAATAAGCCTGTCAAATTCAACAAAAAATAAGAGACAGAGACATGTCAAAGAGAAAGATTTTGTCCAGAAATATTTAGAATCCCATCTTTTTCTTACACTTTCAGACTCTCCACTCAACTAAAAAGTACTGAAGTAAAAAAAAAAAAAACAACTAAAAGGAAAAATAAATTAGAGTTCATTTATAATTTCAAAAAATAACCAAATTTTATATCATTTTTCTATTGAATATATAGAATTAGGGACAAAATCATGATAATACAAACATTTTCTATTAATTGAAAAGAAAAAACACACACAGTTGAACAAATTCAACATCAGTTTGGGATTGGTGATGAAAGAGACAAAGAAAATGAAAACAAGAAAACAGAACCATCTATGAGCTGAACCATGTAAAATATTCTATATATTCAATAGAAAGAATGTATAATATTACTTTAGCACTTTTTAGCAAAACCATGTATAATATTTCACAGTGCACAAAGGCAGGGGAACAGTGATTGAGATTATCTCCGACAAAACCATGAAAGAGAGAAAGAAACAGCCTCAAGCTATGCTAAGAAAAGCAGCAGCCTCAACTTGAGGTAGAAAATTCTTCAATATTTTCATCTCATCTCTTTCTTCCCTTCTTGCAACAATCCTTTAACCCCCTTAAATACAAGAAAGCAAAGAAGCCCAAATACTAGAACCATATCCACCAGGAACACATATAAAGACATCTTGTTCGTGAATGATCTTGAATTCAGTGACATCAATGACTGCTACCACACACACCAAAAATAAAAATAAATAAAAATTCTCCAGATCAAATTGTCACAACCCCAAAAATTTAAAAATGGACGCATAGACTGACGTAATTTAACATCAAAACTTACATAAACTTTGCATAACCCATAAACATATGCAAGAAAGAAACATACACCAATAATTTAAATCTTTTAACATCTAAGGAAACAAATTTTGCCAGAAGAGCTAGTAAAATGCTACCTTGGGCTGAAAATTTGAGACATCATCCCAGGTGGAGCATATCGGGTCGTAGCATAAAGTGCTTCTGCAGTATTAGCATGCATATCAGGACAGTCCTGTAATTGCACTTCTGTCAATAACCATTTCGAAACAAAAATGAAATTGGGTTCACAAAGGACAAAAGAATCACCAACATAAAACAAATCAACACTAAAGCATAGGCAAAACCAAGTTTGGATTGAGAAAAGAAATCACCTTTTCTTGCCCGAAGCACATGCCCCGACACAAAAAAAATGCCTTGGAGTCTATGCTAAGCCGATCGGAAGAGAAAGAAGAAGGCAGGTAGGGTAGTACAACTTCTGAGAACCTGGAGAAGATGGAATCAGTTAAAAGTGGAAAAATACATGTCAGTTTTTTATCCTCTTATCTTACTTTCTCATCCTTTAGAAAGCAGTATTTAAGCAGCATTAGGCAAGGGAAAAAAAAATTGAATCTAAACGAAAAATGTGAAGACCACAGTGTCATAATGAAAACAAAGAAAACTCAATCAGAAATGGCAGAAAACTAAAAAATAAATAAAAAACCCAAATCAGAAAGAACAGGACATATGAGATGTAGGTAAGGCAACAAGATAAAATACCTTTGTAAAACTGTGATTCTTTTCATCTTCTTGGCTTTCTCAAATCTCATCATTCCTCCTGCATTCTTCACAAAGAAATAAAAGAATCAAACACACCCACACACAAAAAAACAAAATAATAATCAAACACTAAAATAACAACAGCCAAAACCAAGTCGAAAAAAAGGAAAAAAAAAAAGAAGAGGAAAAATACCTTTCACCATGACCATATTTTTACGCTGGCGATACTCAGTCGTGTAGCCTCCGCCAAAGACGGATCCCTCTCGACCCCATTACACAAATCGTTCATGACTCTACCCATGCATTTGCAGAATTGCTTCAAAAAAAATTTAGATCTATAGAAAAAAACCAATAAGAAGATTAGGACGAAGGAGTGAAGTGGAAATAAACCTCAAAAAATGACCACAATAAAAGAAAGCCTCACATTTTTTACCAGGATCTTAAAAATATTTGAGAGCTGAGCTAAAATCCATGAATGGTTTGCGGAGAGCAAAGTTTCACAGTTAGTTAATAGCATCCAGTTCCCGGATCTGAAGATAACTGCTAAAGAGGGAACCATCTTCTTGTGTCTCCATCAAACCCTAGCATCGACAGTGGCAGAGAACTTGTGGATGGAAGTCATCACTGTGAAAGTAGAGATTTAATAGATGAAGCGGCAGAAGCAAAGGATTTTGTCCACAAAGTAGCATCAATGACCTACAAGGAAATCAAGCACAAGATTTTGGAGCCAATAAGTAGGGGTTAGCTTGTTCCTTTACTTTCCAAATCTTTCTTCCCTTTTTAACATTTTTCTTATCAAAGCATTTGGAAGAAGTGTGACCATGTCTACCACAATAATCAAACATAGTAGGGCATCAATTAAAGGAAATGTCTTAGCATTTCTTCTATATTCATATGACACTCTATTATAATCAACTATACTATGCCTTTTCAAAGGCATATGAGAAACATGATTCTTTTAGCATACACGGGATTATAGTTCCTAAAATCATTTCTCTTATTATAATGTCTCCTAGGTTCATTTCTAAATAAACTATGCATATTCATGTATCTAGGAGCATGATGAGATGCATGAGTATTTAACAAACAAATATCCCTCTTTGGGGCACATAAGGCAAAATTATGAGTATGACAAAAAATTTACTTTACCTATGGGGAACATATATTTTCCTAGACATGTAAAATGAAGAATCATTCAAATTCACATCATTTTTAATCTTAGAAGATTTTTTTTTCTTTTCATACAACCATGCATTATTAGTCTTCTTTTTAGCTTCAGTAGATGGATAAGCAAATTTTATGTTACTATTTGAAGCATTAACAAAAGTAGTAGAAGTAGAAGGCATATCACAGTTTTGGTTAATTTTATAACCTAAGCCCTTTTTATCATTTCCTACTTTTTGTTTGCCTAACAATTTTTCTAGGTTAGCTTTTCCTAGAGTCAATTTTTCTAAGTTAGAATTAAGGTCTTCAACCTTTTTCTTCAAATCATTATACTCATTTTCTAGCTTTTTATGAGACTATTTTTTCATGCAATTCAACATTTTCTTCTAAGGCATGCTCATAATACCTTTTAAAATCAATATACTTTGCATCTTCATTCTTTAGCAAAGTACTCATTTTATCTACTTTGATTCTTAACTCATCATTTTCATACTTCAAAGTAGAGTTTTCCTCTTTTAATGATGCCACATGAATTTCTGAAGAGTTAATTTTCTTTTCATGCATAACATTCATTTTCATGGCATTCATACATTTTTCATGCATTAAAGTGACATACTTGTATACTTTAGCATTACTATCATTATCATTGTCACTATCACTTTCATGCATGAAAAATATTGGGAAGAATTTGTTACCTCTTGTAGCTCACTCCCACCAAATCATCTTTGTGTGGTTTCCTTCTCTTCCTCCCCTGAGGAATCATCCCAAGTCTTAGCTAGCTTGGTCACCCTCTTCGTGGCTTTCTTACCTTTAGCCATTTTGTCCAAATTGGAGAAAATAAAGAACAAATAGTCAAGCAAGCAAATAAGACTCTAAAAATCACAAAGGTTGCAAAAATGATCTTTAAACTCAAGGTTGTTAAACCTACAAATTTGAGCGCTAGCTCTGATACCAATTGAAATCCCAATTATCAATAGCAACCTAAGATAAACCTAAGAGGGGGAGGGGGTGAATTAGGTTCTTGACCATTTAAAAATATTTCTTCTTCAAAGAAGAACTTTGAAAAACCTTTTTCAAAGTGTAAAATCAATTTTACTAAGTGAGGTGTGTGATTAGTGATTTGCAAAATATGAAAGCAAATAAACAATCAAAGTAAGTACACACCAAATTTATAGTGTTCGGATTCCCCTTGAATCCTACTTTACTCTCCAAGTTCTACAACTTGAGATTTCTAATCAACTAGAAAACACTTAAAGGAGTGTTTTAATCCTTTATAATTGCTCAAAATTAATATCTTAATCTCAAAACTTTTCCATTGCCTAATCTAACTCTAGACTAGGACTCCCTTGCGTAATCGAGCTCTAGGTTAAGACTCATTTGCCTAAGGCTAGCAATTTGATCTTTTGCCCTATCCTTTCTCAAGGATTTGAGGTCTTACTCAAGACTCCTCTTGCCTATACCAAAGGACTTTTGCTCAATCAACCTCTTGATCAAGACTTTGACAATTGCCTATCTTAACTCTAAGCTAAGACTTCTACCCTTTGCCTCATCCAAACTCTTGGATAGGACTTTAACCCCAATGCCCGACTTACCTCAAATTGGGACTTGTACAATTGCCCAAACTCAACCTCTTGAGTTGGGTCTCTCTGATGAGGGCATCCCAAGTCCATCGACAAGTGAGTCCAGAGAAGCTGAGGAGGTTCGGGTTCTACACCGAGGCCCAACAATGCTTCAGGATCCAAGTCCATATCAAAGGGATCCACTTGTAGATATCATTGGGCCAATGACCAGAAGCAGAGCAAAGAAGGTTCAAGAGACACTTAACAACCTTGTACAAGCTTGCCGATAGGATGCTCAATTGATAGTAGAAGCCAACGCCTTGGAGAACAAAGCCGAAAGGGTTCAAATTGCAACTCTCCTTACAATTCTTGAAGAAGAGGTGCAATTCCCCATTCCACAATGAAGAGAAGGTTGTTTCTTGAAGTTCTTGAAGACGCCGGAAGGTTCTTGGACTTTAAAGAGACATTTCTTGAAGTTCTTGATTTTCTTGAAAATCTTGAATTTCATATTTTGCAGAATCTTGAAGAATCTTGAAAATCTTGATTCCGAAATGATTCCGGGAGATTCCAGAAGATTCTGGAAGCTCCCTACACCATTCCATCACGCGCCATCAACAATTGGGCCGACCCAATCCATGGAGTCCATTCCACACATCAAGTCGGCCAGCCCACCAAGAAGCCCACACGCAAGGCCTAGTCCATTAGGGTTGCGAAATTAAGGGTTAGGGTTTGGGGGAAAATAAGGGTTTGTGCATGTTCCCTATTTTGCCCTTAGTTTATTAGTTTCCAAAAAGGATCTCTTCTTGATCTCCTTTTTGGAGTAGGATTTTCAATTCCTTTTCCTTCTTGTTTTTAACTTGTAATTTCGGCTGCCACTAAGATTAAAGGTGACAAAATTTTCCTTTTCTTTTACCATTAGCCACTTCTTTCAGGTTTTGGTATTGTAAAGGAAATCAATCTCTTGATTGGTTTTAATTCTAATTCTTTTCCTACTTCTTTTAGGTAGAATTTTCGGCTGCTCTTTGCCTTATAAATAGGCAGCCGAAACTCCATAATAAATTAAGTATTCAGATCTTAAAACCATTAGTTTGAGTACTGTCCCTTTATTGCTTTATGTATTTTGCATGCTTGTAATTTATTTATTGCATGAAACTTAGCTTAATTAGGTTATTTGCTCTACTTAATTAAATTCACATGTTTCAACTCTTTCTTACTTGGTTCGAATTCTTAAGTAAATTAGCTTAGGTTAGTTTATTTTTGTTATCTGGATTTCGGGTAAGTAAAGAGTCTATACGAGCTACGCCACTTAATCAGATTTTTCTTGGCAAATTCATCCGCATGTGTACCTTGGTCCACATCACTCTCCTTCTCTTCTTGCCTAATACAAGTTTCCTACACTCAAACTCTTAAGTTATAACCTTTGTAGAGGTGTTTACAAGGATGAAAAGCTCCACAGGGGAGTTTACACAATGACACAACAATTGGGCACAAAGGCCTCTTGCTAATCCTACTTTAACAAGGTAATTTGACGTACAAATGTTTGAAATAAAGCTTTAGAATGTTGCTATAGTGTAGGAGACTTGAAAGGGATGATCAATCATCTTTTTGTAGCTTAGGGGTACTTATAGAAATGTCCAAATGGCTTGCAACGGCTCTTAACTGCTAGTTGAAAGTTGTCAGGAAAAAGGCATGTCTGAGTCACATGAAAACTCGGATGGAAACTCGCAGCTCTCACAAAAATGTCCTTTTTTGTGTCTAACTGCTAGATCGTCCGATTTCTTATCCAAGTCAGATGATAACTAGGATGATCACCTTCGACTTCGAACGTTTGTCGAGGTTGGGTTTGTCCCTTCAATTTAGATTTGCAATTTGGAATAAATTCCAACCCGAGAGCTCAAAGGGTGCCGTGGGCTTATCGATGTGGGCAAACTCGGAACTTTCTGGGCAGCTTCGATCTCGAAGACCTGTCAAGACTCGACTTTGAAGCTGTTCTTGAATTTCAGAACTTCGTGCGATTTTCTGTCCAAGTCGTACAGTTACTCGGATGAAGTTCAGTTCTAGAACTAAAAGTTTTCTTCAGGAACTCTTGTCTGATTATCCACCCGACTCGTACGCTAACTCGTACGAGGTCTTTCTTCTTGTTGTTTTTCTCTTTTCTTGAATTTCTTAACTGGCCACCATGCGAGATGTTGTCTGAATCGGACACTTGCTCGAATGCTCTGTTTTGCTACACTTGTTTTTCATTTTTCTACACAATTCTTCAAGTGCAAAACATTTAAACAACATCATATATTTGTTAACTCATCATCAAAACTTAAGATTAAGACCATAGGTCTAACATCCACTATTATCAAATAAATAGTAGAATACAATTCTCAACAAATACACAATGGAGATGGCCTTTAACAATCAATGAAAGCACCAAACCCCAAAACGGAAATCAAAACCTATGAAAAACTTTGGAGTGAACGAATATCTAACCATTAAAATCTGATCTTCACCATTCAGATTGATGATCTATGAGTCTTCTTTCTCTAGTTAAAATTTCAGACCGATCGGACAACATTTGGAACTCCGATCAAGAGATTTACCGTGACTGCTTTTTGCTGAAACCTTGCTGACAAATTTCTGCAAACTTTTTTGCCTCCTTTTCTGTTAGAGATTTCTGAGGGATACCACACCACTTATAATGAACCATCACAAAATTATGAACCCCAACATTCATATTTATGGATATGGCATGTCTTATTGAGTCTTAGATTTAGTCTCAATCCAACTGGGTTTCTAATTAATGATAAATCCTTTTTGGTTATTGGTTTACTCCATTAATCCTAATGACTTTAATGGGTTTATGATTATCCATTACTCCTACGCTTATCCACATATGTTGGGAGCCCAGACCCAACAAATATCCCCCCCCCCCCCCCCCCAACTATGTGGAGCAACTTGCGAACTCGGCAAGTGAGCAAAAAATTCAGATTTGCGCCTTGAAGAATTCTTTTCCTGCTTCGGTTTGTAGATCCACCTCTTCCTCGAAATACTTTTACTCTTTGGTAATTTCACCAACTCAAAAGTATAATTTCTATACAAGAACTTCATCACATCTTTCATGATTTGAACTCATATTTCTTTGTCTACACCCTCCATGACATTTTCACCGTATTCAAGTTCTCCCAGTTAGTCAGGAGCACATACTCATTTGAGGAATATCTTGTAGACTTCTGTCTAACTCTTTGAAACCTTCTAATAGTGGATTCTTATGGATTTTCCACCGTAGATTGACTATCATCATCAGTAGGAATATGTACATCACCATCATTACGGTGATCATCAATAACATCATCTTGTTGCATTTCCTTATTGTCTCCTTCATCAACTGTTCTAGGCAATTGCGGCAAACGAACATGCTCTTAGTGTGAAACCCCGTAGGATTTTTATATTTTAAAATTCTCCTCAAGAATATATTGATGTGTTTATAAATATTTTATGATTATTTATAAGAATTTCTTTTAAAAGAATTATCGTTTAAAACTATTTCTTTGAGAAAAATTTATAAAAGTACTCGAATCTTTTATTTCAAAAAGAATTTCTTTTAAATCTTTAACTATGTAAGTTAGTTGATAAATTTGATTCTAAAATTCATGTTATGCAATTTGTTTAGGAATATTATGATTAACGGATTTACAAAATTTTTGAAAATAAGAATTAGAAGATAAGAAAATTAGAAAATAAAGAAAAAATGATTAAAAAATAGGCAAATCGGTTTTACCCAGTCCCAAATTGGGTAAAACCAATTGCGCCGCTTTGAACAGTAAAAATGAAAGTTTCTCACCGCCTATAAATGGTTTTAACTATTTGAAAAAAGGGAAAACCGATTGGACAATCGATTTTACCCAGTTCCAATCGGGTAAAACAGATTGGCAACATGATAGAATTTCATGGAATCGGTTTTAACCGATTCCTAGTAGGGTAAAACCAATTCAATTCGGATAAAATTTAGGAAAAAGGTTTTCACCTCCTTTTTTGATCAGTTTTAACCGATTCTTAGTCGGGTAAAACCGATTGAACTGATTGATAATTGGTTGTACTGATTCGCCAATCGGGTAAAATTGATTCGTTGTCAGAAGATAAAATTTAAGACTTACCACCAAAGCTACGGGCATTGGGGTCTTTTAACCCCTAGTCTTTTGTCCTATACGACTTCTACCTATAAATACCCCCTCCCTTCCTTCCTAAACCTCCATTTGTGCCATTTCAAACCAAAACCATTCCCCAACTTAGGAAATAAGAAGAAAGGCTAGGAGGAAGAAGAAGGAGCAAGCTCTTGACGTGAAAACTCCATTCAAATCCAAGGAAACTTAGCTAGGAAGCATAAGGAATCGAAAGAGGTAAGAATTTTACTTTAGAAAGTGCAATTATAATACAAAAGTTTAGATTTTTAAACTTTATAAGGTTTTCTTGAAGTTTAATTTGTTCTTGAAATTTGGAACGTTAGAAAAATGTTTTGAAATGTTAAACATGTTCTAGGAGTGTTGTTGAAACGGTTTTTGGCAAAAAGAATCGAAGAAAAATGAGTCTAGGTACACTTTTGTTGGAAAACCCGAAGCCTGGATGAAGAACACGAAATCTGGGCAGCATGAATCGGTTTTAACCGATTCAGAATCAGGTAAAATCGATTCTAGCCAAGAAACAAATAAGTTATACCCATTTGTAAATGGGTAAAACCGATTGGTAAAATGGTATTCGCAATTTTGGGAATTCAAAACTTACGAGGGCTATTTTGCAAATATTGGACCGGTTTTAGCCAATTGAAAATTGGGAAAAACTGATCCAGAGTTTTCTGGGAATTCTGTATCGATTTTGATTGATTTACCCTCGGGTAAAACCGATTCAAAAGGGGAAAATTGACTTTTTTGCAATTTTAGTTTTCTTTTAATTATTTCTTTATAAATCCTTTTTATAAATTCTTGTTAAAACTATTTTAACAAGTGTTTTAAGGATTTTTACACTTGTATTTTCTTAAGTTTTAGTTTTTATAAGTTTAGTCCAATTTTGGACTATTTACGAAATAACGTAGAAATAATGTTTAAAGATTCTTTAAATTTTAGTTTTACGGCATAAAGTTTATATTTCCTTTAAAATTATATTTATTACGTTTATAGTTATTTATAAGTTTGATAACTTTAAGAATACTTATTTTCTAAATATATATGTTTAAATGGAAAAATACATAAATTACCATTATGCCCTTACTAGTTAAAATTACGGAATAAGTTAGAACCTAGAATTTCGTTAGTTAGAAATAGCACTGAATTGCCGGAACCTGGAATATATGCAGATCGGTGAGATAGCTAGTTCGTGAGCGTATCTTCGGACCGATGTGAGTTTATCACTGAAAATGGATACCGTTTTAATGCAATTAATAATTACATTGCACTGAATCTTATTTGTGGCATGTTTTGAAATATTTGCAAAAAATGTTTGAAATACTTTTTGATTTTAAATTGCCAATTGTGTTTACTTACCGATTGGAATGCATATGTACATGTTATGCTTCAGTTGTACTTCCTTTGTGCACTGAATCTATTATATGAATATGAGCTGTGTCGGATCCATTATATTGATATGATTTGATCCTGCAAGCCAGCATAGGGTTTGGTCATTTGATCATTTGTGTTCATAATCTTGAGATTATCATTTCTAACTCAAGTATGGCGGTATAGAGAATATGGTACCTGTATGTTCATGATTATAAGTATGCCGAGGTGAGCTAGCCTTTCATTCATCGTACATGTACACGTTGGTGAACGCCCCTCATCCTCTTTATGTATGCTGAGATCAGTTGGCTATCATTGAGCGTACATGTACACGCTAGCAATCGCCCCTCATTCTCGAGATGAACTGGCTAGTTCGTTTATTGTTCATATAAATCTTTAAGCGACTGCCTTTCTTCTCATTATATGTTTTATGAATTCTATATGAGTCATGAATGCTATATGTTAGGATATGCTTGAATTGTATGCATGTGTAATATTTGCAACTCGGTAAATGTTTGCAAAAATGGTGGAGTCTCATTGGGTAAGGGCTCATTCCATTTTCCTGCTTTCTGTTTTCAAAATTTTATTACAGATCTTTGGTACGAAGATGATTGTGCTCACTAGGATTACCCAGAGTTTGGAAATTTTGGATACGGCTAGAAGGCGGGATTGTTTAGATGGGTTCACACTCTGTCAGTTTTAGTTTATTATAATAAATGAAAAAAACTATTATCATGTTTGGTCAGGCAGGCATTTGGTGAAGCCACTTGTATGCGGGGTGGTGGATCTGGGGCGTCACACTTAGTCAACTAGGTCATTTTGAGCGTGCGAATCTGCCTTCTTCCCCTTTATAATATCATCGATTGTTTGGTCTTCACGAAATACAACATCACAATTTCTAATCACCTTTCTCCGAGCTGGATCATAGACCTTGTACCCAAACTGATCTTGGCCATAGCCAATAAATATACATTGTCTCGCCTTAGCATCCAATTTCGACCTCTCATCTTTTGGAACATGAACAAAAGCTTTACAACCAAACACCCTCAAATGCCCATAAGAAGCACTCTTACCGGTCCAAACATTTTCAGGGACATAACTATTCAAAGTAACAACAAGAGTTGAATTAATAACATGAGTAGCAGTATATAAAGCCTGACCCCAAAAAATATTTGGGCAGTTTCGACTCCCCTAACAAACATCTAACTCTCTCCAGTAACGTTCTGTTCATTCTCTTAGCTAACCTATTTAACTGAGGAGTTTTCAGAGGCGTATTCTGATGCCTAATTTCTTGTTTGCCTTTCAACTAATGCTTGAAACTCCTTAAATTTGTCAAGCAATTGATCCTTAGATTGCAAGGTATAAACCCAAAGTTTTTTGGAATAGTCATCAATAAAGGTAACAAAATATGATGAACCACCAAGTGACTTTACTCTCAATGGACTAAAAACATGTGAATGCACTAAGTCTAACACATTGTGCATTCTGTGAGGAGGATTAATCTTGAAGGACACTTTATTCTGTTTTCCCTCAAGACAATGAGAACATTTCTCCAAATTTGCATTCTTCACCTCTGGAAGAACATTCTTTTTCACCAAACATCAAGCTCTTTAGCACTTATGTGACTTAACATCTTATGCCACACATCCGGTGAACTCTGTTTCTCCACCAAATTTATAGCGTTATCAAAAATTAGCACATGTAACAAATATAGATTTGCCTTCAATTTTTGCCCAAGTGCTACAATGAGGGACCCTCTGCTGAGCTTTCATTTTCCACCACCAAAATAATTGTTAAATCCATCATTCTCAAGTTTCCCAATGGAAATAAGATTCAAGCGAACATCCGGAGCATATCTGACATCTTTCAATGATAATACATACCCATTACTAATCTTCAGACAAATATCACCAACGCTTACTACCTTGGACCCCCATTATTTTTCGTTCTTAAGAAACCAAAATCATCTGTGGTGTATGTAGTAAAAAATTCCCTCTTCGATGTAACGTGAACTGCACCACCTGTATCAGCTACCCAATATGTATCAGAAGAAACTAAATTGATGTTAGGATCATTAAAAACAATAAGAAGGTCGTCATTCATAGCAGTGGCAGCTCGATCACCTTTACTATCTCCACAATTTTCTGACTTGTTATCATCACCCCTATTGTCATTCTTAAACTTGAATGACAAAAAATTCAGTACACGAGGATGAGCATTGAGTTTTTCTTCTCACTTCCTCATTAAGAATGCCACTTTTGGAATATTCCATTGAGATAACTCCACCAGGAGCAGAATTAGTATGTGAGACCTGAAACGTCTCCCAAGAATCAGACAAAGTATTAGGCAGCCATACTCCAAGAATCTCGTCATCAACTTTTACTCCAACATCAGATAGTTGATCTAAAACACCTTGAAATTCATTCACCTAGTCATTGATAAGAGTACCTTCCTTATATCTCAACTGCGTTAGCTGCTTGAGTAATAATAACTTATTATTCCCTGTCTTCGAAGATGACGAGTGTCTTCATGTTATTTATTTTTGGGCTTTTATTGTCAAATCTCATGGGCATTTGTAGTTATTTATAATGATTAGTACATGGTTTGGAGAAAGGGCCCAGTAAAGGAGAATTACTGCAAAAGATGGAAAAAAGCAAAGGTCCGCCAGCCTAAGTAGACCATCAACAGTGACAAATTTGATCCATAATGCTACGGGCTATTCCATGATATTTTGGGAGTTCAAAACTTGACTTACATGATCAATAAGTTGTCTAGAAGAGGAGCCCATCTCACAACTGAATAGGGCCCATTTGCCCAAACGGATGCCTGTGAACAGTAAATTCCAGAAGCTGGGATTTCCTTATTGTGTTGAAATTATGAATTGTAATATGTTGCAATCTTTTAGGAAGTGGAATCTTCTTACAATTAGAAAACCTTTAATGAGGTAGTTTTCTTCCATTACAAGTCAAGTAGTTATTTCAATTTTCTAGTCTTATCAGGAGATTTAGTAAGATAATTTCTCCAATAAATAGGGATGCTTAGTACCATCCTTCATACACCCTTTGCAGGGGAGCTTCGGCTCCCATTGCTCCTCTCTTCCATTATAATATTAGTTTCTTTTCTTTATGTTAAGTTTCTTTCTTTCCTTTAATTTAGTTTTGTTGTTTCCTCTTCTTTTATAGTTGAAGTTTGATTGAGGTTGTTCTTACAATTGTGAGATATAAAAGTATTCTCAAGGTAGTATGTATGTATGAATTCCTGATTATCTGCTGTGCATAAATCTTATTTCTGATTTTATCTAAAATAGCTAACTTGGGTTTAATCGGGATAACGCCAATTAGTTCCCCCAATACATAAATGTTGAAAGGCGCTAATTTGTGGTGAAGCTATTGTATCGGTAGTGGGTGTAATAGGTTATTTATTTCTTCACTGCATATTCAGATAAGGGTATTAAAAATGGGTTCCCCTAATTCTTAATGCTGTTAATACACTGATTCGGTGGAGGCATGTTCCGGCCTGGTTAGGTTATGTGTTAATTAGAGAAACGATTATGTCAGTACTGATTCACCATAATTGTTGAATAATTATGGGGGAATTGCGTTGTGTCTGTATATTCCTATTAGCCGAAACTTCATAAACTATTGACACGTCTACTGAAAGCCTAGTTTGAATCTCGACAATTTATAACTGGTTGATTTATGTCTGCTTGCATATTTTTGTTTGAAATTATTGTTCTTGTAATATACTGCATGCATTGGTTCCTTTCGGGGCTAGTGACCGGTCATTTTTCGGTTGGTGTTTTATCATATTTGAATAAATTACTTGAGTTAGTTTGATAGTTTATTAGATATGTCTAATGAATATATGAAATTGGGGTTCATTGTCCCTAGAACTAACTGATTTGTGTTTTTGCATCACAATCTTTGAGTCGATGATCAATTGAATGAATTTAACCGAGATCATGTCTCTAACTATGTGCTTTTATATGTTTGTTTAACGGGGAAAATAAAATTACCAGTCCATATGGTGACGATCTTGTTTATGGCTATACTAGTTTTGAGGTTTTATAAATGTTTTTGGTAGCTGAAATGACAACTATCAAAATGGCTCCATTGCCGGGGACTGGTTTTAATCTTATTTCTCCCAATAAAAAAGAAAAAAAAGGTTTTTATTTATTTTTCTTCTGCGTATGCCTACTGCCAGTTTTTTTTCTTTTTTCTTTTCTATTAAAAAAGAAAAATCATGGCAAATCCACCTTTTTCTTCGTTCACAAGCCATTCACGACTACACTCTATCCCCACCACCACGCTCTAATTTTTCACCACCTTGATCACCGTCGCCTCTATCACAAAGGCACTTATTGGCGGCTATACTATCTCTCTGTTTGCTTTGTTTTTTTTGAATTGCAGGTTCTTGTTATTCTAGTAATATCCGCAAGTAGATCAGCAACGTAAATCTTGGCGACCGTCCAACCCACTACGGCGAACAACAACCGCCTCGATTCAAGGTTCTGTTCTGAGAAACTACGCAGGGCCTCTTCTGTTCCGACTCTCAATGGCTGCTCGTCATCGGAATTATATGGAAATGTCATGAGTCTGTAGCCGTGACCTCTCTCATCAATTCAGCAAACCTAAATCTCTATATGGAAAGCAGAAATTGCCGCCCTTCATTGTGTTCGCAGTCCTCCACATTCAATTACAGTTGGCACCTTTCCCCTTCTTCCTCCCTTTTCCGCCACTGCAATTTCCTGATTGTTTAAGTTCGATTTCAGTTTTATGAGTTTTATTTATTTATTTTAGAGTGAATTGCTCAGTTCATCACAAACCTTTGGCCATGTTATCTGATTCGACACAAACCTTCCAAATTTGTTTTTAGCACAAACCTTTCGAAAACGTTACAAAACATGACATTCTGTCCACCATCTCCGTTAACTTACTAACGTCTCCACTATTTCAGGGGTAAAATAGTCTGATTGTCAATTCTTTTGTCTTAAATTTATTGCCAAATAAAATCTCCAAACTTTCATTTTTTTTTTACCAATTTTCCATGAATTAAGAAAAGAGAATATGAATATAAATAAAATTTAATTATTACTTTATTCTTCATTTTAATATAAATTTATTATATAATAATAATAACTAATTATTCTCAATATTATAATATAATATTAAAATATAAAGATTTTTCTCCTTTTTTAAAATAAGTTGGGGCCAAAAAAAAAAAATTACATTGGCCAATCTATAATTTTGATGAACAGTGCGCTACTGTTCATCATTTTCCCTAATTTTCTTTTTTTTCTTCTTCTTTTTCTTCTTCTTCTTCTTCACGGGGCTTCTGCGATGTGGTTCCCCCCCAAATTTTTTGCTTTCCATAGCCAGCACCTACTTTATAGTCCAAGATCAGCTTACTGTAAACAAATTTGATCAACCAAAATCTAAATTGAAAACAAAATTTAACAAAGGAACAAGAAAATAAAAAGGGGCAAGTTTAAAACCTTGGAAATGGATTCATTGACTAATGGGTCCTTGCGATGGGATTAAGAAGAAGATTACGCTCAGTTGCTGGAGGAATTGTTGGACAGATCCAGAGCAAAGATACTGAACCCACACAAGAGCACAAGAACAAGAAGAATAATCACTATCAACTGAACCCATATAAGCCATGGCACTCTGCAGTTCTCAATGACAAACTCATCACCAAAATCAAGCATATGCTGATCAAATCTAAATCCCCAAAAAAAAAAAAAAAAATGCTGAGCAAAAGATCAAAAATCCAAGATGGAATATGACCACATGTGAAGAAAACAAGCGGCAACGGTGAGTAAACGCGAATTCTTCTTCAATGGAGAAATGTAAGACAAAAGAATTGATAATCAGACGATTTTACCCTTGAAATAGTGGAGACGTTGGTGACTTAACGGAGAGGGTCGACGAAATGTCATGTTTTGTAATGGTTTCGAAAGGTTTTTGCTAAAATTTTTTTTTTTTTTGGAAGATTTGTGTCAAATCGGTTAACATGACCAAATGAACTAAGCAATTCATTAGCTTTCTGTTTTGCTTATTGAAAATAAAGCCAATTTTAAGTCTCATATAAATGTGTATATATATATATATATATACCTATGAAGAGAGAAGTAGAATGTGAACGAATCTCTTTAGATTCTTACAACCCCTTTATAAAATATAGCTTTGGGCAAGGAAGATAAAGGCGCTAGAAGAGTTGGTTACAATTTCCTAATAATTGTGCATATTCTTAGGAAAACACAGTGAGCGTGCTAGCCTGTTGTATCGTGGGGTGACAAATTTCGACAATTCTGTTGTACCAAAGATAATTCTTTGTAGAAGGGCTTTAATCACCTAAAGATAGCGACTACGCGCCTCAGCCCTTCCACATTAATTTCGCTAACGAATTATCTGTTATATTTTTCTTTGTATGTTTTGTTGTTTTGCAGATCACTTGTGTAAGTTGGAACAATATTTTATTATTGAATCTCCTCTCTGTTTTTTCTCATACTTGATTGCAGGATTTTAATGATGCTTAAAGCCACTGTCTGTCTGAAAAGAGCAACAATTTTAGCAGCCCATAAATCGCTGATGTGGCTATCTAATTCTACCTGCATCGTGGGGCACGACTTTGACATTCTGGTTTGTGCTGTATTTACTGAAATTTTCTCTCCGAAATTATTGTTTCGATACAGTACTGAGATAATTTGTGCTAATTAAGTTGCTATCTTGCTGAAAAAAATCTTTGGGTTTAAAAGCTATTGATGTTTGGTTAGTTTGCTGAGATTTTTTTCAAGAGAGTTTAGGTAATATTATGGCTATACAATGAAATTGTGTTTTGACAATTGAAATTGGTGTCTTGAACATGAGCCTTACTGTATGGTTTTTTTGGAAGTAATTGATGTGGAAAAGTTCTATTTGTTTAATGAGCTTATGGGTTCAGATTTTTTTTTTTTTTGGGTGCTTCAATATATTGCTCTTTTCCATAACTAAATTTCTTCAAAGTCATTGTTTTCAAGAGCCAAATCAAGGAGATTTGTTGAGATTGTGAGAATGCTTGCTGGATACTGTTTCATGCTTAGGTACGGTCAACTACTATGGGCTGGAATTCTTTCTAAAAATTTTCCTGGGTCTTAAAAGATCTGAAAATTTGGGGATTAAATATTGTGAGGCTGGGTAAATTGTGTGACTTCTGATATGTGCTGAAAAAAAATCATGCCCTATATATATATATTTTCTTTTCCCAGCTACTGTTTTGAGAGTGCTTCTTGACGTGAGTTGTTGCAGAAACACCTCACATTGCGGAAGACTTTGACAAGGAAAGTCGAGCACTTGAACGTCACAACCTTACTCTCTTTAAACTCGAAATTACAATGCCAATTTAAGTGAGACTAGATACATTTATTCTTAAACTAACATGAATTAACGAGGATGATCAACACAAATTTAGGTGAAGCAAGTAACCTAAATTCTTCTAAGTTTGGAACTTGTAGAATTATCTATGCATGAAAATACACAAGCTCAAATAATAGACAACTGAGAATTCAAAGTAAAGGATAACCTCACAAATTAAACAAAAGAATTCTCCCTTTATTAAATTTTGGCTGACCCTATTTATAGGAAAAGGGGAGTCGAAAATTGCAAGAAAAAGAAATAGGAAACAACTAAAAGTGGAATCCGATCAAGAGTTGGAAACCTTTTACACGAAACTCAAAAAGAACATGAATTTGGCAATGTGTAAATTTGGTTGCATCAATCTATAGAGACCCGAAAATACATGAATTTAAAAGGAAATAGGAAACAAAAATTTGGGTATCTCAAGAAGGAGATAATTCGAATTGTAAGTGGAAAATAAAACAAGAAACAAAACAAGAATGAGAAACTAACTATTAAGTCAAGTTGTAATTGTTTTAGGTAACTTGACTTAATTTACAGTTAAAACTAGAAAAGGAAAAGGAAAACATGCAATTTCCAAATCCCTTTAGGATTCCTTCTTGACTTGCAAAATCCACACGTGGACTCTGCGATTGGCTTCGATCCACGAAGAAGTGGGTTGCAATGCGAGGGGCTTGCAATGCATGGCCTTAAGTCGTGGTTTGTTGTCACAGCTTGCTTCTTGAATTGTTTTGGGCAACTGATGAAACTTGGATATTGTATAGATTGGCCCAATGTGAGATGAAGCATGAGTTGTGGAATGAAGGTTTCATGAAGTCCACATACTTCACGAAAAAACCCACCGTTGCTGTCGCAGGACTAGGGGCTGCGCCTCTTCATGGATTGAAAAGACTAACACCATTTTGTCCTTCTTAAACCTTGAATCTAATGCGTGGCCTTCTTCAATTTTCTAGGCCTGAGTTGAGTTGGAAATGATAAGGCTTTGCAAGGCTTCATTTACAGTTCTCTGTCTCTTTCTAGTTACAAGCCCAATTATATCAACTAGAGGGTTCTCTTTGGTAAGGACTTGGGTCCTTCATGAATACTGGGCCGCGATGCAGAACTCATGGTCCTTCCTCCTCTCGCTGGTTTGTCTCTGCAGTGTTGCTGATGATGTCCTCATCAATCCTTCCCAGTTGGGAAGGATTCGTCCTCAAATCCATCAGGCTGTCAAATTCAAAACGAGACAAGTCAGAAACATTAAAAGTTATAGTGACACCATACTCACCTAGAAGGTCAAGTTTATTGGCCGACTCTGGAAACTACTTGGAATGGTTCCATCCCATGGGGGTCTAACTTTGTCCTGCTGGAACCTTTCTTTTCGCATGTGAACCCAGACCCATTCGTCGGGTTAGAAGGTCAGCTCAGTTCTATGTCAATTGGCATGGCGCGCGTTAGGCTCATTTCACCTTTCAATATTCTCTCGGACCTTCTCATGTAATTTCTTAACAACCTCAGCTAGCTTGGCGGCATTCAAATTGGTTTGTTCTGCAAACGGCAAAGGAACCAAGTCAAGAGTTATTAAAGGATTAAAATCGTAAGCTACCTAAAATGGCAAGTGCTCGGTTGTAGAATTCTGAGTTCGGTTGTAAGACAACTCTTCGATGGGAATCATGTCTTCCCAGCTTCTCAGATTTTTCTTTATCAAGGCTATCGGAGAAGAGTTGCCACAGTGCGATTGGTTACTTCAGTTTGACAGTCTGTCTGAGGATGGGCCATTGTAGAGAACAACAGTTTTGTCCCGAGTTGACTCCATAAGGACTTCCAGAAGTAATTTAGTAATCTCACATTGTGATCTGAAACAATGTTACGAGGGATGGCTTGGAGGTGAACAACTCCATTGAAGAAGAGGTCAGCAACATGCTTGGCATCATCAGTTTTCCTGCAAGGCAGAAAATGAGCCATTTTAGAAAAGCGATCAACAACGATGAAACTAGAATCATTACCTCGCTGAGTCCATGGTATAGCAAGGATGAAGTCCATAGAAATATTAGTCCAAGAGCCCATAGGTACTGGTAGAGACATGTCCAATCCATGGGGTTTGGTACTCGATTTAACTCTTTTACATTCAATGCAACGACTACAAATATATTCAACAGATTTTTGCATTCCAGGCCAAAAGAAGTGCTCAGATAAAATACCCAAAGTTTTCTTCACCCCAAATGACCCATCATGCCCCCACTATGCGCCTCTTTTTAATCAGATAACCATTTGCATAAAGAACTTATTATGCACTCCAGACGTGCATGCTTTGTAAATTTCAGAAAAATCAACATCAGAAGTATACAAATATTTTAGGTAAGCAAAATCTAATGTAGTATGATCTAGCAATGCTAAAGATTCATATCTACCAGACAATGCATCAACTACTACATAAGGAAAAGATTCACGAAAGTTCACCCACTTAGCATGTCGTCTGTTTAGCTTACCTTGTCCCTTTAGATATTTAAGGGACTCATGATTCGTATGGATTATAAACTCCTTGGCCATCATATATGATGCCAATTTTCTAATGCTCAGATCACTGTGTAGAGCTCTTTGTCATAAGTCAGACAGTTCAAAGCAGCTCCTTTTAGCTTTTTACTGCAGTAGGCTACATGCCTACCTTCCTGCATAAGTACTGCTCCAATTCCAATACCTGAAGCATCGCATTCAAGCTCAAAAGTTTTGTCAAAATTAGGTAAAGAAATAACATGTGCGTGTGTCAGGTCATGCTTAAGTTGTGCAAATTTAATGCCTCTTCTTGGGAGGCGCCCCAGACGAATGGTGCATTTTTCTTGACCAAGTCCTTAAGGGGAGTGGCTTTTGTTCAAAAGTCCCTTACAAAGCTTCGATAGAAACTGGCTAGGCCATGGAAAGATCTTACCTCGGAAGCTGAAGTTGGTGTCGGCCAATCTTGGATGGCTTTCACTTTGGAGTCATCTACTTTGACTCCACTTTTAGAGACCACAAAACCCAAAAATACTACTTGTTCCACACAAAACGTACACTTTTTAACATTATTATACAACTTATGTTCTTGAAGAGTAAGCAATACCATTTTAACATGAATAGCATGGGTCTCGATATCAGGGACATGGATCAGAATATCATCAAAATACACAACTACAAAATGACCTATGAACTTTCGCAAAACATGATTCATTAAGCGCATAAAAGTACTCTAGGTGCATTAGAGAGTTCTAAAGGCATAACCAACCACTCATATAAACCAAACTTAGTTTTAAAAGTAGTTTTCCATTCATTCCCCTCTATCATGCCAATTTGATGATACCCTTGTGTTGACTCAATTTTTGAAAATATGCATGCACCACGTAAATCTTCTAACATGTCATCAAGCCTAGGTATGGGATGCCTATACTTAATAGTTATCTTATTTACGGCCCTACAGTCCATACACATTCTCCATTTGTTAGCCTTTTTAGGTACTAGAATAACAGGGACAACACAAGGACTTAGAGATTCTCCAACCCTTTCGTCAGTTAACAGCTGATCTACCTGTCTTTGCAGTTCCTTCATCTCCTCAGGATTCGCTTTGTAGGCAGGCCGATTGGGTATCACTGCACCGGATACCAAGTCAATCTGGTGTTCAATTCCTCAGATTTTTGGAACTCCTGGGGGGATTTCATCGGGGAATACATCTCCAAATTCGGCAATGACTTTTTGGATCACTTCTGGAATCTCTTGCACTTAGTCGTTTTCGGTTCAGAGGAGTCAATATTAATAAGAACAAATAATAAATCCCCCCTCCTGAAAACCCTATCAATATCGTGAGAACTAGCATACAGACTTGAGTGCTTAGTAGGATTATCAAAGTGTGTGAGACCCTGTAAAATATTAGCACCTAAATTCACCTCAAAAGTATATCGAGGTATTTAAAAATATCTTTATGAACATTTATTAGAATATAGGAATCTATTTTAGTTTAAAACTAATTTCTTTAATAAACTTTATAAAATATTTTATTTCAAAATAATTTCGTTATTTCAATTTCAAATTTTTATCTATGTGAATTAAGTTGATAATTTTGATTCATAATTTCATGATGTGTCTAGAAAGGTTATGATTTAAGTATTTATGGAACTTTTGGAAATAGGAATTAGAAAATAGGAAAAATTAGAAAAAATAAATGAAAAATAATAAAAAGTGTATGAATCGGTTTTACCCATTTCCAATTGGGAAAAACCGATTGGAAAAGATAGGAATTAAGTCCAATAAGTTTTAACCAATTTATAATTGGGAAAAACCGATTGGAATGGATAGGATTTAAGAGGAATTGGTTTTAACCGATTCACCAATCGGTAAAAATGATTAGAAAAATAATAAAAACTTACCACCGCTTAATGAATCAGTTTTAACCGATTCACAATCGGTAAAACCGATTAGTATCGCCTCATGAATCGATTTTAACTGATTCTTGATTGGTAAAAACTGATTCTAAATGGTTTTACCAATTGAGCAATTGGGAAAAATCAATTGCGTGCCAGAAATGAAAAAAAAGAAGATAATCATCAGCCTTTTGTCCCATGAAGCCTTTGTGCCTATAAATACCCCTCCCTAGCCATTATCCTTCACCGAATTTATGCCAAATTGCTGCCAAAACCAAAACCAAACCAAAGAGAATCTAGAACAAGGAAGGAGAAGAAGGAAGGAGAAGAAGAAGGAAGAAAGGAAAGGAGGAAAGCTTGGAACCAAAGCTTAAAGCTAGGAATCAACTCTGTAGCCGTGGATTCGGTGTTAGAAGGAGTTCGGAACATACCGGTAAGGATTCAACGGATTCTTTAGTTGAATTTTTGGAAAATATTGCATGTTTTGTAGTTTTAGGAAATTCCAAGTTTTGATCTTGTTATTAGCATGAATTCTTCACTAAAAGATGTTAGGAATAATGCCTATATGTTGTTAAGTTTGTTTTATACAAAAGGAAGCAAGAAAAATGGAGTTTTGGAGGATTTTAGCAAGAAACCCATAAAACCAAGTGTTCTGGGCACGAATCGGTTCTAACCAATTCGGAATCGGGAAAAACTGATTCATACTCAAAAGGAATTGGGAAAAATCGATTGAAAAAGGGAAAAACTGATTTCAATCGGTTTTGGCCGATTTTCAATTGGGAAAATCGATTGGAGTATGAAAATATTATTTTCCAAATTTTCTTAAAATTATAAATTCTTTTAAGTTTTTTTTTTTTTTTTTTGCTGAACAGCTGACTAAGTGGCTGAGGGCCTTGGGGACCCTTTATTAATGTCTTGCAAAAGAAGAGCATCAGGAAATGAGGGAGGCATAATGACCTTACCTCGTTAAAAAAAGCAATACTGAAAGCTAGCCAAGTTTAGGCCCTGACTAATCTAAGGTTTGGGACCAGGCGACTATCCATGGAGATAAGCCCCCTGATCCATCGTGGGAGGTGCAGGGCACCTTCAATGAAGGAGGCCTGAGAAGTACTTGCACGCTGAGCCAATCCATCTGCGATGGTATTGCCTTCTCGGAACACATGAGAAATTTCACTATGCTGAGCCATTAGTTCCAAATTTGTCTCAGGGCCGTTAGGGAGGCCCAAGGGACCTTAAAGATCCGTCAGACCATCTGTACCAGTGCCAGGGAGTCCGATTCCACCTCCACTCCTATGAATCCGAGGAGTAGAGCTTGTGTCTCTGCCTCAAAATTCATACCATTAGACAGAGCCTGCTGAAGCCACTGTCCCATATCCATCTCTGATGACGTACCTATCCCCCAGGTGGCCCGAATTACCCAAAGCAGAGCTGTCCTCATTTAGCTTCCAAGCTCCTCGTGGAGGTAACCACGAAACGGGCCTAGCCAAGAGCAGATGAGGCTCCAAAAGAGCGGGCACCAACTCGACTGAGACCCAAAAGGCATTCCCTCCATCGGCCGAGCCATGAAGGCCAGCACCATCATACCCCTCACCTCTCTGCCGAGCCCCCTCGGCATAAGGGACACCCCCTCATGCAGCCACCTGTTCCTAGCCTTCCATAATGTCCAAACCAGAAAATCCAGGAGTAGGTGAACCAAGTCTCTTTGTACCCCAGAAGACGACCTGAACCTCCAGCACCAGGTCATCCTATGCCAAATCAGAGGCAGCAAAGGAATGTTCAAAAGTTGGGAGAAATCCCCCTACACCTGCGCGACGATAGGGCAGTTTGTAAACAGATGTTGTAGAGCCTCCTCGTGATGACAAAACGGGCATTTTGAGGCCAACTGAATCCCAAACCCAATCAAAATATCATACAGCGAAAACAGGCAATTCAAAAGCCTCCAAACAAAGATAGAGACCTTTGGAGGGACCCTAGAGCCCTAGATTAAATGGAAAGTGGGGAGGGCACTCCTCCGTGGTCGCATCACTTCATAGGCCATGCGGATAGTGAAATCCCTCCCAAGGAATGGCTGTCATACCAATCTATCCGGAGCATCTGATAGGGAGATCTCCCTTTCCAACAACCGACTTTCCTCGGGAAGTAAATCACTCTGAGCTGTAGCCAAAAAAAGGCCTAGGATTCAATGCAAAAATCCTGATAGTCAAATTCGAAAAGGGGAGATGTTCCCCTTCCCAATGGTCTGCCAGAATTCCTTTACCCAACCAATTCGCCTGCCAGAAACTACAATCCCCACTCCCTACAGTTGCTCTCGCATTCCCAGTCGTCGTTTCTTCCACTGTGGCAATTTGTCTCCAAGTATCCGAGGTCCGGAAGTGGGAAGGCAAGGACCATATGAAGTTTGCCTAGAGGGAACACCCCACTTGCAACTTCCACCACAACTTGTATGAGAAGCTGTCGATGACTGTCTCCATAGGTCTTACCCCTAAACCATTCTCCTCTATAGGGTAGGCAAGGTTTCTCCAAGAACGCCACCTCTTATTAGGCCCAAACTGAGAAGTGCCCCAAAAGAATGCCACAAAAAACCTCTCTAATTGTTCAACTGTGCCATTTGGAGGCCTTAAAACTACCTATATATGCAGAGGCATTGAAGCCAGCACATGCTTCACCAAAACCAAGCGACCTGCATGAGACAACCACTTATTACTCCACGATGCTAACCGCACAGCCACCTTATCTAAAAGAGGCTGAAAGAGGACCTTCTTCTTCCTTTCAACGAAAGCTGGGCTGTCCAAATAAGTGAAGGGCAGAGACCCCAGCCTCATCCCTGTGTGCAGCTCAACTCTATGTCTAACCCTAGGTAGCACCGAGGACCCCAAATAAAAGCAGCTCTTAGCTCTGTTAACCCTCTGGCCACTAGCTCGCTCATAAGCCCCAAGAAGAGCATAAAATACTTTAGATTTTGGACAGTGGCTCGCAGAAAGATAACCTTGTCATCTACATAGCTCAGGTGTGTTAGGGTTGGGAACACCGTAGTGCTGTAAAAAGCCTTCTCAAAACAGAAAATCTAAGTGATAAGGATATCCAGAGCTAAAACAGTACACATTATGAGCCAGAAAGATGGACGCCAAATGGAAGCTCACGCCTTGGAGGAAAATGGAGGAAATGTTCAAATTGCAACTCTTCTAACAATATTTGAAGTAGAGGAGCAATTCAGCACTTCACATTAAAGAAGAAGGCTGTTTCTTGAAGTCTTGAAGATGCCGGAAGGTTCTTGGGCTTTAAAGAAACAATTAATAAAGTTCCCTACAATTTAGGCCAACCCAAAACTCATGGACCAGCCCACAAGTTTTCGGCCAGCCCAAAGAAGCAAGGAAGCCGCATGGACAGCCCACAAAGGAAGCCCACACGGCTTTAATTAGTTAGGGACTTTTAAGTTACTTAAGTGTTCTTTTTACTCTTTTAGTCAGTTTCCAAAAAGGGTTCCTTCTTGATCTCTTTTTGGGAGTAGGATTTTTATTCTTTCCTTATTGTTTTTAAGTGTAAATTCGGCTGCCTCTTAACAAAAAAGGGGTGAACGAAATTTACTTACCTTTTCTACCATTACCCACTTCTTTCCGGGTTTGGTATTGTAAAGGAAATTAACCTCTTGGTTAATTTCCAATTCTAATTCTTTTCCTTATTATTTTCTTTCTCTTTTTCGGCTGTTCCTTCCCTATAAATAGGGCAGCCATGCATAATAATATTCAGAGTATTCATATCATAAAACTTAGTGTTTGAGTACCCTCTTTTTATTGCTTTATGTATTTGCATGTCGTAATTTACATAATTGTATGAACTTAGCTAATTAGGTTATTTGCTCTACCTAATTACTCGCATGTTCAAAACTCTTTTCTTATACTTGGTTCGAATCTAAAACAAAAACAACTAGATTAGGTCTTTTTGTTTATTCTGATTTCGAAGGTAAGTTAGAGTCTTATACGAGCTCGCCGCTTAATCACAAGGTCCTTGGCAACATTATCCGCATGTGTACAACCGTCCACATCACTAAGCCCCTGGTGAATGCCTCCGAAATCAAGACAAAGAGGAAAGGGGAGAGAGGGTCCCCTTGCTTGATCCCTCTAGAGGCTTTGAAAAAACCTCTTGGCTACCCATTGATCAAGATGGAGAACCAGCTAGCTAATAGATTTCCCAAAATCACCCGTACTATTGACCCATGGAATCCCATATTCAGTAACAGGCTATTGAGAAACCCCCAAGAGACCCTGTCAAAACTTTCATCATGTCTAATTTAACCACCACATTACTTCCCTGGACTTTCTTATCAATGAAACGCAATATTTCCTGCATCAACAAAACGCTATCTGATAATTCCCTTTCGGCCACAAAGGCATATTGCTCCGCAGAGACTAGCCTATGCATGAGGGGCTTGAGACGCTCCATAAGCAACTTGGAGAAACCTTATTAACAAAGTTGCACAGGCTAAAGGCCTGAAATCAGCAAAGGATACTGGGATTGGTTTCTTCAGGAGAAGAGATACCTGAACGCTTGCTACCACTCGCGGGATAGGAATACCCAGTATGAACTCCTGAATAGCATGGTGTAGGTCTGGAGCTATAACCTCCCAACAGGTCTTATAGAATGATCTTGAGTAGCCATCACTCCCGGGGGCGCTGGATAAGTCCATTCGGAACACCACATCCCTCAGCTCTTCTAGCGAAACTAGTATAAGTAACATGGTATGATCCTCCTCTGTCAGTATTGGTTCTATCTGGCAGAGGAACCAACTAGTGGACTTTCCCTCCCCGTCTTCACTCTCTGCAGCTAACAATGTGGAGAAAAATAACTCCCTCTCCCAACCAATCTCCTTCGGGTCTTCCAACCATTCCCCAGCTGCATTCTTAATCTTGAAAATACCTTGCTTGGAGTGCTTGGAGAGGACTGCTTTGTGGAAGAAATCAGTGTTGGAGTCTCCCTCCTGCAACCACCGTATCTAGGATTTTTGTTTCTAGTATATTTCCTCTTTCTTATGCCTCCAGATGAGATCTAGCCTGGCTTTCTTTAGCTCCAGCTCCCTAGCCAGGTCTGGGGAAGATTGGAATGTAGTCTCTAGGTGGGATACTCTGTCCTCAGCAGCCCTTGCATTCTGGTGCACATCTCCAAAGTTATCTTTATTCCACTCCTTCAGTACCGATTTGAGCTGTCTCAGCTTGAGCAAAAATCTAAGCATTCCATAAGCTTCCAAGGGAGACTCCCAGCTGTTCCTGACAACCTCCGAAAATTCTGGCCTCCCTAGCCATATGTCCTGGAATCGAAAAGGTCTTGGGGTAGTTAGGAGCCTAGGTTTGATGCACAGGAGCAATGGAGCGTGGTCCGAAGTAGTTCTGTTCAAGACTTGAACTGAGCTGCCTTGGAATACCTGCAACCAATCCCCTGTTGTCACTGCTCTATCCAACCTTTTCCAGACTCTACCATTTCTCCTAACCTCTATCTAAGTGAACTGACTGCCTACAGTATTAACCTCCTATAATTCAGCTGCATGAATAAATTTTTGGAAGTCTGCCATAGAATTAATCTCCAGACTACCCCCTCCAATATACTCCTTCACTGACTGAATCACATTAAAATCCCCCATTGCCATCAAAGGCCAATGCGACAAGCTGAGCAGAGCCTCCCATAGCCCCTGTTTCTCTTGTCTTGAGTGCCTGCCATAGATGAAGGCTGATGTCCAAGGCAGCGGCCAGAGTGGTTGCAACATCTGAAAAGCCAACAATTGCTTTATATCTAAAGTTACCGTTAGGGACAATCCCCTTTCCAGAAAACCCAAATACTACTAGCTACATTCCCAATACAATTCTCAAAGCCAAAATTAAAGCAAAAGCCATCTATCTCAGTCAAACCAAGCATTGGCTCAATAATAACTAAAACAGAAATTTTATACATCTATACTAGTTACCGGACCCTTTTTGAGAGGGGCGGCTTCTGATACCACGATCATTCCACACTAAAAAGTTGTAATTCATTGAAGACAATTGGGGGGGGGGGGGGGAGGGGGGGAACATGAGCTACTAACCTGGTTGTGATGGTCTTGGGTTGGGATACATAGGGTTGGGCTTCCTTGATTTAGATGGTTTCGGTTGGTCTTGGGTTAGGAGGACTGCCTAGAGCTTGCTTTCCTTCAAATCTTTTTTCAGAACTTCAGGGGGAGGGGTTGGACGGTGGGAACCCTCTCCATCCGAGTGGGTGGTTAGAGAAGACTCATTAAAGTTCACCAGAGCAGGGGGCAGTTCCAGCCTGTCTAATCCACTCGATCAGGAAGGGAGTCGATTAGGCGTTGCTCAGTTGAGAATGGGGACGGCTCCTCAAAAGTCACTTCTGTGTCCGAGTCCATCTCTGGAGGGAGTTCTGGGGACAATGTAGCAAATTGGTTTTGAGTGTTGTATAGAGGTATCAAATGCGTGGAGGGGAGTGATCGTGGAGAGGTAGGGGCTGTGGGGGCTGTCGGTGGGGCTTGTATAGGGGGTGCAGAGGATGGGTGGTGTGGAGATGGTGCTGGGCTGGGAGATGGGAGAAGCGATATAGCTTGCGCAGTGGGTGTTTCGCGGGAGTGGGGTGGGGGGGGGGGGGGTGGGGCAGAGGGTATCGTAGACTGAGGAGGTGAGGCCAGCGATGGGCTGGGGGCAGAAGGTATCGCAGGCTGAGGTGCGGCCAGCGAAGGGCTGGGGGCAGAAGGTATCGCAGACCGAGTATTTTACGGATTTTACACTTGTATTTTGCGCATACTGCTTATATTTTCTTTAAACTTATAATTATTACGTTGTCATAGTTACTTTCAAGTTAGGTAATTTTTAGAATACTTATTTTCTCAATATATATGTTAAACGGAAAAATAGGTAAATTACCATTATGCCCTTATTAATTAAAATTTCGGAATAAGTTAGAAATTAGAATTCTATTAGCTAGAAGTAAATACTAAATGACCGGAACCTGAAATATATGCAGGTCAGATAATTAGATGTGAGCTAGTGCCTACAGACTGAGGTAAGTTACCTCACTGAAAAAGGAAGAACCGTTTTAATCTGTAATTAATTGAATGTCGGATTGCATCATGCATATGCCATGTGTTAGGAGTTCATCCTTATATGATATATGAATTATAGCATGTTGAACTGTTCTATGAACTTGATTATATTATATCTGTGAATGCCCAGGTGTGCATACTTCACACACTAGATTATCTGTATATATGTTGTATTTTATTCTGAGTCTATGTTGAGTCGAGGATTCATAATGTGCGGAATGATTCGCGAGCCGGCTTGGGCTTGGTCGTTGGGTCATTCTCGTTGGTTAGTAGTCTCGAGCTGCTTTTATACCTGGGCCATTATCTTATATGGGCGTTGTTGATGATGCTATTACTCCGAATCTGGAGTTGATTAAAAAGTTGTTCATAGTTCATTTAGAACTGTGTCGACTTTCTGCTATATTGTATCCTTTTTTATGTGTTTTACATTTGTGTCATGACTGCTCTCTTTAGGATTATCTGGACATACATGCACGGTAATTATGTAACTCGATAAATGTTTACAAAAATGGTGTGGCCTCACTAAGTATAGGCTCATTCCTTTTCCTTGTTTTGTTTTCTGTTTTCAATGAAATTATTAAAAATAGAATCAACATCGGTATTAAGATGGTTTGAACCATTATAATAGCTGGCAAGGGAATAGAAGTTGGATAGTCTCCCTCTGTAATTGACCCTACTTAGGGGTAATACTTGTAACGATTTCATTCATAATAATAATTTGAAATTTTAGGTTTCTTTATATTATGTTATGCATCTGAGACCTGGTGCGAACCAGACAGGCATCTGGTTAGCCAACCCCTTGTATGCGGGGTGGTGAGACTGGGGTGTTACAGGTGTGGTATCAGAGCATAAACCTGGGATAACAACAGATAAGACTTGAAATACATAGGAAGAATAAATGAGCCATAGGCGTTGCGTTATAAGAAAAGGGTTGGATGAAAATTATAAAGTTTCGTGTACTAAAATTCTTGAATATATGTGCCATATGTGATCCTGTAAGTTATAATATAAGTTACCTTGTAACCCTAAAGATAGGGTAAGTATAAATATATAAAGAGCTCGTAGACTTATTGATTTAGATAAAAGATTGTTAAATTAATTTTTTTTTTCAAGCAATGAGAAATTCATTAGAAGATTCTAATAGTAGAGAACCAAAGTCACTAGAGCAAAAGTAGTCTGAACAAAATCAAGAGGAATCCGAACTACAGTACTTTGAAGGACAAGTAACTGCAATACTGCAGCAGGTGACCAATGTGTTAACCCAATTAGAAGAGAAGATACATGAACCTTTTCATAGAAATGAAGCTGATAACATTGTCCCTAAGAGATTTCAGCAGTCCAGTACTCTTAAAGTCAATAGAAAAATGAGAAAGAAGGAAAAAGATGCGGCTAGAGAAAGTCAGCTACACCAACAAGAAAACATCCATTGGAGATCCGAACCAATAAGAAATACAAACTTTGTGTCAGGACAAGACTCTAGGATGATGGAACAAGTCCGCAACTATTGTCCGAATACACCACCGATCAGATGTAACTTTTGTAATCGAACTAGGCACACAGAAAGGTATTGCTAGAAAAAGAACCATAAGTGTTTTAAATGAGGTTGTCCTAACCATCAGGCTCGACAATGCCTGAGATAAGTAATGAATTCAGATTTTTGGATCTTTAGAATATTCGGAGAATAATGGGGAAATAAGGAAAATGAGCTATAAGAATAATGGTATATTTGAACTATATGTAAATTACGCATGAATTTAAAGGAGTGATATGAATGGTTTGTAATAGCTTCAAGGATATGTAACAGGTATGTTTCAAGAGTGTTATAAAGCTTGTTTGAACCCCCTACTTGACTTATGTGTTTATCGCTTTAAACATTATTTCAAAAATATTTTAATTTTACTTGCCTATTTTAAAACTTTTCTTTAAAGTTTAGATTATTTTTGTTTCGGTATTATGATTTTCTTTATTTTACGATTCGCTCTTCTCATCTATTTCATTCCCGATTAAAAGTTCCCTTTGATTTAAATTTTCTTACATTATTTTGGGTAGATATTTAGAATAAATAATTTTTATTTTCTCAAAACTTTAGCCATAGGACTAAGAATCGAAAGGCGTTCTATTCTATAGAAATAGAAATGAGAAGCTTTTCTTTGCTTAGGAATTGGAAATTCTAAACTTAGCCGTAAGCCCAAAAATTTTAGAAACACTAACCTTAGTATTCTAAACCATTTCGCATTAAGATTCATAGGACTTTGAAGCAAGAATCTTTTCTTTGAAAAGCATAGCCTCCTTTATTATAAAAAAAAAAAGAAATCTCCTTCTAAAAACCTTTACATTAAACTTAGGAGAAAGAAATTTTGATAGAGTTTACTTTGTATTCTAAGAAACCATTTGGAATAACTGCATGTGTGGATAGGAAACTAATAAAGACATAGTTATGGGAACAGGCAATGGATAAACTAGGAGAGAACCCTGACATTGGTCAAGGATAAGCTGAGCAAAGAGAGAATGAGCAGGAGCAGGCTGAGCATGGGCAGCAACATTTTGCGGGCCAGGTGAAAATTATGCTAGGTCATGTAACTGATGCTATAACCCGTTTAGAAATGCAAGGAAGAGATTCCACTCGTAGAATAGAGACTGAGGATATTGCTTTGGAAAGATTCCAGAAGTTTCAACCACCCAAGTTTACTGGGAAAACGGGTGACGAAGCTGCCGAAAATTGGTTAGAAATGATGAAGACTATCTTTAGGGCCCTGGATTACTCTGAGGAATGTAAGGTTAATTTTACTAATTTTCAATTAGACGAGGACGCGAGGGATTGGTGGACTCTTACCCAAACCAAGTGGGATAGTGATCGAACTCCCAAGACCTGGGAAAACTTTACCCTATCATTCCTAGCTAAGTATATCCCTGCTGTGGCTCGAGAAAGAAGGGAAAATGATTTTATAAGTCTACAATGGGGTTCCATGATTGTTAGAGAGTATGAGGGAAAATTTACTCGACTTTCAAAGTATGTCTCTACTCTGGTTTCAATAGAGGAACAAAGATCTAGGAGGTTCATCCAGGGACTGGGTGTCAAAATAAGGGAAGCTTTGGCTGCTACTCGTCAAGGATCATTCCTGAATGTTGTAGAAAGTGCTCAAAGAGTTGAGTAAGCCAAGAAGGAAACCCATGAGAGCCAGATGCGTCAGAATATTGAATCAAATACAAGGATGAGGGTTGGGGAAGACAATTCAAACCATGAATTCCGTAGTAACAAGACTCAGAAGCTAATGCCTGGACAGAATCTTAGGGGACAGGGTCAAGCCTTAAATCCTACCCTAGAAACACACATCCCTAAGTGCCAATTCTGTTATCAATATGGGCATGAAGAGAAACGTTGTTAGCGCAAGGCCAAGAAATGTTTTAGATGTGGTAGTTCGGATCATTGGGAGCATCAATGCCCAAAACTGACCCCAAATAGAGGCTTTTCTAAACCCCTGGTACCGTGATCGTTGGAAGATGTAGAAAAAGTGTAGCAAAGCAAAGTTCAAGAAACGGTTAGTGTGAAACCCCGTAAAATTTTAGTATTCTAAAATTCACCTTGAGAGTATATTGGGGTATTTAGAAATATTTTATGATTATTGTAAGAATTTATTTTAAAATAATTTTTGTCTAAAATTATTTCTTTAAGAAAATTTAATAAAAGTCATCGGATCTTTTATTTCAAAAAGAATTTTTTTATTTTAATTTCAAATCTTTAATTATGTGAGTTAGTGGATAACTATGATTCAAAATTTAGGTTAAGCTATTTGTTTAGAAACATTATGATTTAGGAATTTATGGAATTTTTGGAAATAGGAATTAAAAGATAAGAAAATTAGAAAATAAAAAAAATAATAAAAAAGGAAAATCGGTTTTACCCAGACCCAAATCAGGTAAAACCGATTACACCGCTTTGAACAGTGAAAATGGAGGTTTCTCACCACCTATAAACGATTTTAATTGTTCGATTGAACAATCGATTTTACCCAATTCTGATTGGCAAATGGACAGAATTTCATGGAATCGGTTTTAACCGATTCAATTCGGATAAAATTTAGGAAAACGGTTTTGACCTATTTAACCAATATGTAAAACTGATTGGTAAATTAATAAAAATTGTTTCACTGCCTTTTTGATCGGTGTTAGCCAGTTCTTAGTCGGGTAAAACCTTGTAATCGGTTGTACCGATTCTCCAATTGGGTAAAACTGATTCGTTGTCAGAAGATAAAATTTAAGACTTGCCACCCAAGCTACGGGCATGAGGGTTTTTTAACCCCTAGCCTTTTGTCCTACATGAGCCCCTCCCTTCCCAAACCTCCATTTGTACCATTTCATTCGAAAACCACGAAGAAATTCCCTAATTTAGGAAATAAGAAGAAAGGCTAGGAAGAAGAAGAAGGACCAAGCTCTTGACGTAAGCTAGGAAATTCAGCTAGGAAGCATAGGGAATCGAAAGAGGTAAGAATTTTACGTTAAGAAGTGCAATTATAATGCAAAAGTTTAGATTTTTAGACTTTATAAGGTTTTCTTAGAATTTAATTTATTCTCAAAATTTAGAATGTTAGAAAAATGTTATGAAATGTTAAACATGTTCTAGGAGTGTTGTAGAAATGGTTTTTGGTAAAAAGAATCGAAGAAAAATGAGTTTAGGTACACTTTTGTTGGAAAACCCGAAGCTAGGATGAAGAACATGAAATCTGGGCACTAAGCAATTTTTATCGATACATAATTGGGTAAAAGCAATTCTAGCCCTGAAACAAATCAGTTATACCGGTTTGTAAACCTGTAAAACCGATTGGTAAAATGGTTTTCGCAAGTTTGGAAATTCAAATTTTAACAGGGGCTATTTTGCAAATACTTGACCAATTTTAGCCAATTGAAAATCAGGAAAAATTGATCCCTAGTTTTTTGGGAATTTTGAATCGGTTTTGATCGATTTACCCTCGAGTAAAACCGTTCCAAAAAGGGAAAAATTATTTTTCCGCAATTTTGTTATCTTTTAATTATTTCTTTACAAATCCTTTTATAAAATCTTGTTAAAATTATTTTAACGAGTATTTTAAGGATTTTTACACTTTTATTTTCTTAAGTTATAATTTTATGAGTTTTGTCCAATTTTTTACTATTTGTGAAATAATTTAGAAATAATGTTTAGAAATCTTTAAATTTCAGTTTTATGGCATAAGGTTTATATTTTCTCTAAAATTATAATTATTAGATTTTTATAAGTTAGATAACTTTAAGAATACTTATTTTCTAAATATATATGTTTAAATGGAGAAATAGGTAAATTACCATTATGCCCATATTAGTTAAAATTTCATAATAAGTTAGAAATTATAATTCCATTAGTTAGAAATAGTACTGAATTGCCAGAACCTTGAATATATGCAGATTGGTTAGATAGCTAGTTTGTGAGCGTTTCTTCGGACAGAGGTGAGTTTATCACTGAAAATGGGTAGTGTTTTAATGCAATTAATAATTAAATTACACTAAATTTTGTTTGCGGCATGTTTTGAAATATTTGCGAACAATGTTTGAAATACTTTTTTATTTTAAATTGCCAGCTGTGTTTACTTACCGGCTGGAACGCATATGTACATGTTATGCTTCAGTTGCACTTTCTTGGTGCACTGAATCTATTATATGAACATGAGTTGTGTCAGATCGATTATGTTGATACGATTTGATCCCGCGAGCCAGCATCGGGCTTGGTCGTTTGATCATTTGTGTTCATAATCTCGAGATTATCATTTCTAACTCAAGTATGGCAGTATGGAGAATATCGTGCCTATATGTTCATGATTATAAGTATGCCAAGGTGAGCTGGACTTTCATTTATCGTACATGTACACGTTGGCAAACGCCCCCCATCCTCTTTATGTATACTGAGATGAGTTGGCCATCGTTGAGCGTACATGTACACGCTAGCGATTGCCCCTCATTCTCAAGATGAACTTGCTAGTTCGTTTATTATTCATACTGACTTTTAACCGATTATATGTTAAGGATATGCTTGAATTGTATGCATGGGTAATATTTGCAACTCGGTAAATGTTTGCGAAAATGGTGGACTCTCACTGGGTAAGGGCTAATTCCATTTTCCTATTTTCATTTTCTGTTTTCAAAATTTTATTACAGATCATTGGTACGAAGATGATTATGTTCACTAGGATCACCCAGAGTTTGGAAAATTTGGATACGGCTAGAAGGTGAGATTGTTTAGATGGGTTCATCCTCTGATAACTCATATACTATAGGGCTGTGTAAGTTTTACTTTATTATTATAATAAATGAAAAAATTATTATCACGTTCTACTAATTCTGAGACCTGTTGCGAACTAGACAGGCATTCGGTGAAGCTAACCCCTTGTATACGAGGTGGTGGATTTGGGGTGTCACAATTAGAGAAAGAAAAAACCTAGAAACCTTTGAGCTCTAGCATCGACAGGCAGACGAGATCGAAGCTACACCCAAAAATTGTCCAGCTCCAGATCGACAGGGTCTCGAGCTTGAAGCTAAAGAAATCAAAGAATGCGCCAAACGCATTATTTTCACTCCGTGCAAAAAATCCTAGCCGTTGGATAAAACATTTCAAAAACTTCAAAGTGTCGAAGTCAGGTCTTGACATCAAAGCCAGGACTAAAATCGAGATGAGAAAACTTGTAAAGCTTCTAACCTAAGCCTAGACAGGCTCTAGACAACCTTTTAGGCTACTGGCCACAAAGAAGAGAAAATTTGTGTAGCTTCTGACCTGAGCCTTGACAGGCTCTAGAGAGCCTTTTAGGCTACTGGCCAAAAAGAAGAGAAAACTTGTGAAGCTTCTAACCTGAGCCTAGACAGGTTCTAGACAGCCTTTTAGGGGACTGGCTAAAAAGAAGAGAAAAATTGTGAAGCTTCTAATCCGACTTTTGACTTCGAAGCTTGATCTTGAAGCTTCCAACAAGCAGAAAAATATAGTCGTTATTTGACCGTTTGAAGTGATTCCTTCACTTCTATAAAAGACATAAGTATTGGAATTAAAGACGAGAATCATCCCAACATCTCCTACACTTAAGAAACATTCAAGAGCTCTATTTCACTCATTAAATTGTCGAATTAGCTTGTTGAGTTAGGATTAGAAAGAGGATTTTATGCCTATTTGTGTTAGGTCATTGTAAACTCCATTGTGGAGCTTTCTACCTTGTAAACACTTCATTAAATAGTACTAACTCAAGAGTTTAAGTGTAGGCAACTTGTATTAGGAAAAGTTCTAAGCTCTTGAGTAAGAGTTAGGCAAGAAGAGAATGAGAGACCCAACTCAAGAGGTTGAGCTTAGGCAAATGCACAAGTCCTAATTTAAGATTGGGGTTAAAGTCCTATCCAAGAGTTTGCATTGGCCTGGAATGCGAAAATCTGTGGAGTCCATTTGCAGCAAGTGCCTTGAGTGTAAAAAGGCAAAGTCAAAGACTAAGCCCTACGGCTTGTACACGCCTCTGCCCGTACCTTTCGCCCCGTGTACTGATATTTCCATAGACTTTCTCCTCACCTGCCATGGAAGCAGAAAGGAAAATAAATGATGCAAAGAATGTTGCAGACTTGTTCTTCAAGGGAATTGTCCGCCTCCATGGCATACCAGGCACCATCGTCTCAGATAGCAACGTACAATTTCTCAGTTACTTCTGGAAAACACTTTGTGGTAAACTGGGGACCAAGCTCTTGTTTTTCACAATAGCCCACCCCAAGGCCGACAGAGAAACAGAAGTAACTAACCGAATAGTGGGAACTCTTTAACGAGCATTAATCTAAAAGAGCTCGAAGAATTGGGAAGAGATCATGCCCATAGCAGAGTTTGCATACAATCAAACCCGTCATTTTACAACTGAGCACTCTCCTTTTGAAGTTGCTTATGATTTTAATCCCTTAACCCCTCTTGACTTGATTTCTTTGCCTCCCACAGAGCAAACCAATTTGGACGCCTCTAAGTGAGCTGAGGTAGTTAAGAGATTACATGAAAAGGTCCAGCACAACATTGAGAGATGAAACGAGCACAATGCCCGATCCGCTAACCACCACCGAATGAAAGTGACCTTTGAACCCGGAGATTGGGTCTGGCTTCATATGCACAATGAGAGGTTCCCTGAGGCCCGCAAGACAAAGCTGGATCCTGGCCGGATGAGACCATTTAAAATTATTGCCAGGGTTGGCAAAGATGCCTGCACACTCGACCTACCTAGTGAGTATGGCGTTAGCACAACCTTTAATGTTTTAGAATTTTCTCATTTTGAATTTGACAGTGACTTGGATTTGAGGATGAATCCTTCCCAACCTAGAGGGATTGATGAGAACATCCCGACCATAGCAGAGTCAAGCCAGTAAGAACCAAAGAAAGGGCCATAAGTATTACATCATGGCCCCACGATGTTAAAGGATTCAAGCCCTTATCAAAGGGATCTTTTAATCAATATTATTGGGCAAATGACCAGGCGATGTCAGAAAACAGTGAACGAGGCCCTGCAGGCTCTCATCTATACCAGCCTTGCTCAAGCCCAGAAGATTGAAGAAGGCCAGGCCCTAAATCCAAGATTCTGGAAGGATAAGATGGTTACCTTATTCTCTATTTCAGAAGAGAAGCAACCATCAAATCCTTAACCCGAATGGAGGCTTGTCCCGTTGTCCCATGAAGCCCACTTCACGGGATCACTACAATTAACAAACTCATGCTCCATCAACATTGGGCCAACCCATTCAGCATCCAAGCTTCACAAGTTGACCCAACCTTATTTTCACAAGTAGGCCGCGACACAAAGCCCACGATCGCAGGTTTCAACCCACTATCGCAGCCGCTATCACAGCCCGCAAGCTTCATGGATCCGCACGTGACTCAACAGCCCAAATCGCAGGTTTCCCTTGCGAATTGCGCAACTTCCTAGAATCCAAGAAGGAGAGAATGTTTTGCATGTTGCCTCTTTCCTTTTCCAATTGTAGTTTCAATTACTTAAAGTTACCAAAATTGTTTCCAACTTGAATTAATTGGTAGTTTCCTATTTCATTACTAGTTTGTTATTTCTTTTACAACTTGAATTTTGATTGACTTAAAAGTTACCAAATTCAAGCTTCCCTTTTATTTTTCAGGGAGAATTCAGGTAACTTTTACGAGTTACAACCAAATTCTACCTCAACCAAAATCATGCTTCTTTTGATTCAGTTTTGTAAAAGAAAACCAACTGTAGTTGGTTTTCATTTCTTTTAGTATTTTCCTTTTCTATTTTTACTTGTAATTCCCCTTAATAATTTTGACACCCTCTACCTATAAATAGGGGATTCGACTGCATTATTTGGGTGAGTTAATGAATTGAGTTTATAGGTTTATCCTTGCTTTAATTCTCCTTATATTTTAATTATTGAGCTTGATAATATTTTGCATGATTTATTAGTTCAAGTTCTGAATTTATAAGGTTATAGGTTCTTGCTCCACCTATAATTCTGTTGATTCAACCTCTTAAAATCTAATTAGTTTAACGGTTAAGCAGACTAGATCTTGCTTAAATTAATATAGAGATTTTGAGTTTTACAGAGAGTAATTGTGATCTTCATTGTTCGACCTTCCTTGGCATTCAAAGTCTTTTGCATTGCGAGTTCTCATGAACTGCTCACATCACCCCCTCCTCCTCTTAGGTTCATCTTAGGTTGCTATTGATATTTGAGATTTTAATTGATATCAGAGCTTGTGCTCAAATTTTGTAGGTTTAACAACCTTTGAGTTAAAGTCATTTTTGTAACCTTTGTGATTTTTGGAGTCTTATGTGCTTGCTTAACTAGTTGTGCCTTAAATTCCCCACTTTTGCACAAAATGGCTAAAGGTAAGAAAGCGACTAAGAAGGTTACCATTCAAGCAAGGACTTGGGATGATTCCTCAAGTGAGGAAGAGAAGAAAACCACTCAAAGATGCTTTGTTGGGAGTCATCTACAAGAGGTCAAAAATTATTCCCAATATTCATCATGTGGTAGTGATATGCATCATAGTGATAGTGTAAATGATAATAATGCTAATTTGTACAAATATGTCACTATATTGCATAAGAAATGTATGAATACAGTGTTAAATAATGTTGTGCTTGGAAAGAAAATTAGTTCTTTAGATATTCATATTGCATCTCTGAAAGAAGAAAATTCTACTTTGAAATGTGAAATGTTGAGTTGAAAAATATAGTAGATGAAATGAGTACTTTGCTAGATAATGAAGATGCAAAGTGCATTGATTCAAAAAGGTATTATGAAAATGTCTTAGATGAAAATGTTGAATTGCATGAAAAAGTGAAGTCTCATGAAAAGCTAGAAAAATGCATGTTCCCTACATGCATAGTGAAGTTTATTGTCATCTTCATGAGCTTGCTTTATGTGCCCCAAAAAGGGATGTTTGCTTGATATATGCTCATGTATCTCATTATGCTTCAAGATATATGAATGTGCATAGTTCATTTAAAAATGAACCTAGGAAACATTAAGATAGAAAGAATATTTATGCCTCCCTTTCTATAAATAATCATTGTGTTCATATGCCATGAAGTAGGCATAATTCAGCTCAGTATAATAGAGTACCATATGCATACAGAAGATATGTTAGGATATATACATCATTAGATGCACCTATTATGTGTGATTATTGTGGTAGACATGGTCACACTTCTTCCAAATACTTTGATAAGAAAATTTTGAAAAAGAGAAGAAAGATTTGGAAAGTAAAGGAACAAGCTAACCCCCTAGGACCGAAGAAGTGTTGGGTACCCAAATCTTATGCTTAATTTCCTTATAAGTCCTTAATGCTACATTGTGGACAGTCTCAATGATGAGATATTTGAAAAACTAGGAAGGATGATTGATTGGAGCCAAATGATGAAAAATGCAAAAATGGCTTCAAGAATGGTAATGAGCCATTGAATGCTCATTTGAGGTAACATGTATCATCTCGTAACTCACTTTGAGTGCTTTATAATTGTTTTGATGATTATATGCAAATTGAGTTAAATATGATGAATATGTGTGATTTAAAGTTTAAAATGATGGATATGTGATATAAAATGCATGTTATACTTAAATGAGAAAGTTGAGTTGTATGTTAACTTTATATCCTTGAATCATTTTGATTGAAAGCATAATTTGATTAAAGTCTTTAGGACTTCCTAAGCTTTAAGGAAGAATAGCTAGAAGTTTGACTTTAGGTTGACTTCTATACTTTTACATGCTTTGAAGTTGAAAATTGGTCAAATGTTCTTAGAATGATATTTAAAATATGCTAAGACCAAGTTTGAATTAAAAAGACTCAACAGAAGATGATTTAGGGAAAATGTAGAAAATTTGATAAAATTTCAAAACTTGCCTTTGTTGATGAATCTTTGAGTGATAGAATCCTAGAATGCTATGCTTTTAGAGTTAAAATGATGCATTAAGATCTATTTCACCATTGGTATCTTGAAATTCTTGCATTTTAAAAGAAATGAAAACTTTTCATTTGAAGATAGCAAGAATTAAGCCTGTTTGCATTATTTGAAAATGTTTGACCAAGTGATTGAATTTTGATTTACACATGCTTTAGCTTACTTAAGATTTTAAGCATGAACTTACTAATGATTTGAAGTTTCTCACATGAAAAAATTCTGGTTATAAGCTTCAAAATGGCAAATTTCAAAGATTGTATGCTTTGCATGCTTAAAATTGAAAAAGCTTGACCAAGTAGTTGGCTTTGAAAATATGCATGTTTTTTGATTGTTTGAATCTTTATGCATAAGCTACTTGAGTATTTGAAGTTGCTTGGATGATAAAATGCTTAATAAAAACTTGAAAATAGCAACTTTGAAAATTCGTAGCTTAACTTGCTTAAGCGTGAAAATTGTTGACCGATATGTTGACTTTGCATATATGTATGATTTGAATTGTTTGATTCCTTTGATATGTTGCATATGTTGATTAAAACTTGCTCATGTGCTTAGTTGAGATTTACCTTATGAAATTGACAAGGTTTAAGAAAATAGGCATTGATTTAGAAATGACTTTTAGCTGACTTTTAAGAATATGCATGAAAAGTGAATTTTTACACTCTTGAAATGCCCTATATGCCTAATGGAATTTTCTTGCATGAAAAAATGAAGTTTTTAAACTTAAGGAAAGCAAATTTCATAAAAAGTTGAAAATTTTACAAGTTTGACCAATGAGTTGATTTTGATATGATGCATCCTTTTTGATTTTAGATGCATACATATTGATCATTAGGGTCATTTGAAGTTGCTTGCATACTTTCAACTTGTTTTTCAAACATGAGTTGATATTATATTGATCTTGAACTCATGTGTTTAAGAAGGATCATTCTTTAGGAATGATGAACTCGTTTGATTTTCATACCTTAACTTGTTCTTTGATTGAATGAAGCTTGTATGCTTATTACTTGATTGGTTAAGCTCTTTGAAATGTGTATGCTAGAATTTAGGGGGAGAAAAATTAGAACAAGCATAGACATTAGGTATTAAGATTAGCATAGAGCCCCATGGGATTAGGCTTAAAATGGACTTTTAGAGTGCATTTACTAAGGGGGAGAAAATGCTAAGGCTTTGTTCTTTTAGCGACCAACTTAGGAAATGTTTTGGTTTGGAGAAAAAAAATTTTGGAGGGAGTTTTTTTATGGAAAATTGTGTAAGGGAGAGAGAAAAAAATGTAATGATTATATTAGTTTTTGAAAAATGTGAGTAGAAATATAGAGGGAAATTTACATTTTAAAAATTGAATTTTGTTGAAAATGGAGTTGTTTCTTTGTGTAACTTTTTTTGTTCCAAAAGTGGTGATTTTCATGAAAATAAACGGAAAAGAACGGAGCCTAAATGTGGCTTGGCTTAAATTTTGCTTAATTGATAAACGGCTTGGCTTGATATAAGAATACTCCATTGTATGCTTAAATGATATAATGATGACAAAAATGGGGAGAAGATGTGATCTATGGTCTTAATCTTAGTTTTGATGCTAAGTTAACAAATATATTATTTTTGTTAATGCTTTGCACTTAAAGTTATTTGTAGAAAAGATGTAGAAAAAGAGCAGCAAAGCAAAGTTCAAGAAACAATTAGAGAAAGAAGAAACCTAGAAACCTTCGAGCTCCACCATCGACAGGTGGTCAAGCTCGAAGCCAAACCTAGAAATTTTTGAGCTCCAACATCGACAGGGTCTCGAGCTTGAAGCTAAAGAAAACAAAGAATTTGCCAAAGGCATTAATTGCACTCCACGCCAAAACTCCTAGCCGTTGGAGAAAAGGTTTCAAAATAACTAAGTGTCAAAGTCGGGTTTCGTTGTCGAAGTACGAACTCGAATTGAGGAGAGAAAACTTGTGAAGTTTCTAACCCGAGCCTAGATATGCTCTACACAGCCTTTTAGGCTACTGACCAAAAAGAAGAGAAAATTTGTGAAGCTTCTAACCCTAGCCTAGACAGGCTCTAGATAGCCTTTTAGGCTACTAGCCAGAAAGAAGAGAAAACGTGTAGCTTCTAACCCAAGCCTAGATAGGCTCTAGATAGACTTTTAGGCTACTCGCCAAAAAGAAGAGAAAAATTTTGAAGCTTCTAAACTAACCTTCAAAGCTTGACCTCGAAGCTTCCAATAGGCAGAAAAACATAGCCGTTATTTGACCGTTTGAAGTGATTCCTTCACTTCTATAAAAGCCACAAGCATGAGAATTAAATAGGAATCATTCCCCAACATCTCCTACACTGGAGAAATATTCAAGAGCTTTCTACCTTGTAAACACTTCCTTAGAAAGTCCTTACTCAAGAGTTTGAGTGTAGAAAACTTGTATATTAAAAGTTCTAAGCCCTTGAGTAAGAGTTAGGCAAGGAGAGAAGGAGAGACCCAACTCAAGAGGTTGAGGTTGACCTTGGGAAAATGTACAAGTCATAATTTGAGATAAATTTGGCATTGGGATTAAAGTCTTATCCAAGAGTTTGGATTTGGCAAAGGGTAAAAGTCCTAGCTTAGAGATAAGTTAGGCATTTGTCAAAGTCTTAATCAAGAGATTGATTAAGCAAAAGTCCTAATTGCTAGGCAAGGGAGTATTGAGTAAGACCCAAAGTCCTTGAGGAAGGATAGGGTAATAGATCCATTGCTAGCTTTAGGCAAGAGAAAAGTCTTAATCTCTTGAGAAAAAGTTAAGTAAGTGTAAGGGATTGAAATTTCCTAGTGGATTAGAATCTCAAGTTGTAGAACTTGGGGAGTGTAGTAGGATTCAATAGGAATCCGAACCACTATAAATTTGGTGTGTTCTTGCTTTGTTGTTTATTTGCTTTCATGTTTTGCAAATCATCAATCACACACTTCACCTCGAAGTCTAGTTTTGAAGTGTTTTAAAACTTGTCTTTGAAAATGGTTTTTTTTTCCAAGTTCTTCTTTGTAGAAGAAATATTTTTAAAGTGTTAAGAACCTAATTCACCCCCTCTAACTCTTAGGTTCATTTTAGGTTTCTATTGATATTTGTGATTTTATAAACCTCTAAAAAATTTGGATTTGTAGAGCTATTGTCAAGACTTGCAATGGTACTCTTGTCCATCTATATCTCACTTCCAAATAAAATGTGCCATCTGGGAACCAATTTTCTTTAAGATACATGATGGGAACTTGAAAATGCTCCCTGGGCAAAAAAAAGAGGTGAGAGCACACTCTTTGCTAGTGTTACTCTACCTGGAAGTAACAATAGTCTATATTCCACTCACTTAACTTTGTTCTGAGTTGACCCAATGACTGCGCAAATATAGCCATTTTTGTCTCTCTGAAATCAAATGAGATTCCAAAATATTTTCCCAGAACATTCCCTGAATGAATGTTGAAAGAATATTTGGCATACTGTTGCATTTGAGCATCAACATTAGGGTTGAAGAGAAGGGCAGATTTCTTGAGATTTATCCTTTGGCCAGGGAAGCAAGCATAAAAATTAAGGATCTTTTCCAACTGTAGCACCATCATTGTGAAGCATTCTGAAAATAGGATAAAATCATTCACATACATGATATATGTTACTCTAGGTACCTTGGGAGCCAAACAGATGCCAAGCCAGGGCCTCTCCTCGCGACAATGTCAACGACCTCTGATAAAGCCTGTTGTGTCAAGATAAATAGAATAGGAGAGAGTGGACATCCTTGTCTCAATCCTTTTATTGGAGAAAAGGGTTTGGATCTAAAGCCATTGTAACTGATGGAATATGCTACAATAGTGAGGAAATCCCATGGCTTCCATTACTTTGAGTAAGAAGTTTCAAGAAATCCGGTCATAAGCCTTGATCATGTTTAATTTCATCGTTAAGAAGCCTTTTTTCCTGCCTTTTTTTTTTCGTATGTATTTCACCACTTTGTCTGTGATTAACACACTCTATGCAATTGCTCTTCCTGGAGAAAACCATTTTGGCTTGGTGATTGGAGAATTACCTTAATTGAAGAACTTGATGAAAAATCAAATTACACACACTACTCACACTGATATACTCTAAAAGTAGAGAAACTGAAAAGCCCCAATTTGATGTGAATTATGCTCTCTTATTGACATGTACTCAGATTACTGAGTATAAATACATGAATGAAGAAAGCTACATCTAATACACTTCTTACACTTTCTACTAGGCACATGCACTCTAAATAACTAATTACAAGTTAGTATGATCAGTGAGCTACTTGCTAACCTGAGCCTACACTAAGATATGCACAACCTAAGTATTTAAAATTTTATCTAAATCAACTAATTATGTACAATTTAGCTTATACCTCCAACTTCTGTTATAGGATCTCTTCTTCAGCCCCCCTTCAAGGTGAACTTGGTGGATGTCCATAAAGTTCAGCTTGGAAATAAGAGCGTGAAACTGAGCAGATGGAAGATATTTAGTGAAGAGATCAGCAAGTTTGAGGTTAAGAGAAACATGTTGAGGTAAGATAACACAAGTCTTATACTGGTTTCTAACAACATGGCAGTCAATGCATATGGTAAGAAGATCTTAGAGAATGTAGGTGATCAACTAAACTTCACAGGTAGTGGTTTCCATACTACGGTATTCAGGCTCAGTTGTGGACCGAGACACTGTGGCTTGCTTCTTAATTTTCCAAGAAATGAGGACTGATCCAAGAAACACACAGTATCCAATGAGGGATTTTTTGGTTTGGGTGTAGGCTGCTCAATTAGCATTACAATATGTTAACAAATGGAGATCATAAGTAACTAGAAAAAAAATGCCCCGAGAAGGAGAAAAATTTTAGATATTTGAGGAGGTACATTGTAGCTTTGCAGTGATGAACTCGAGGACAGTGGATATGTTGACTGAGCTGCTGAATTGCAGGAGTGATATCAGCCCGAGTGAAGCCTAAATAGAGAAGTTTTCCAACCAATCTTATGTATTACTCAGGCTTGCTAAATTGAGGAGGGTCAGTATCATGTAAATTACAACCTGTGATGAGGGGAGTGACTACAGGTTTTGAACGAAGCAAACTAGCTTCGTGCAACAAGTCTAGGATATACTTTCTTTAATTAAGAAAAATGCGTTTTTCTGACCTTGCAATCTCCACTCCAAGGAAGTACTTGGTTTGCCCTAAATCCTTTATGGTGAGAGCTTGATGAAGAAAATGCTTGGTAGCCAGAATATCAGGTTCATTTGAGTCTGTCACCAGGACATCATCAACATATACAATGAGGATTAGAAGAACATCAGAAGTTTTTTTTTTTTTTTTTTGACAAGGAGACAATAGTCATGCATAGATTGGATAAAACCATATTTTTAGTTTTGCAGTGAATTCTAGATTTCATTCTCTCGAAGCTTGCTTGGGCCATATAGAGATTTTCTAAGTTTGCAAACTTAATTCGTAGAAGCTTTTCAATAACCCTTGGGTCATTTCAGATAGACATCTTGATGTGAACTCCTGATCCAACATTGTGGAAAATGAGAACTCAATGCTGAAAATTTCCAAGGAAAGTATGATTTGCATGGCGTAGCTCTTAACCTCTAGAATCCTTACCCTTGGATTCGGCAGACTACTAAATTAACTAAGTAATTTAAACATGCAATTTGATCTAAGTGAATAATTAAAGATTCAAAACAAAGCATGGAATTGGGCAGAATAATTACCTAATAGCCTATAGTTTCTATAACTTACAGTAATTTACCTATCATGCAAATTACTAAAGCCCAAAATAAAGGTGAGTGATTTAATATAGTATAAACTAATACTTCCTCATAAATTAAATCAGCTATATAAACTTGAAATTCGACCCTATATTTATAGTTGTAGGGTTGGGTGAATTTAAGTCCAAAAACAAGTAGGAAAAAGAAAAAAAGTGGAATCCAATCAAGAGATAGATTTCTTACATTCTCAAAACCTAAAAGACAAGGTTTAGAGTAGCTGCCAATTTTGGCTGCCATACATAAGGTATATAGCCGATCACAAAAAGGAGTTCAAGAAGGGAAACTTTTTTAAAAACTACTAACAAGCTAATTTAGTTGTAACAAACTTTTAACAACCTAACTAACTTGTAGCAAAACCCTATCCTTAATTTTGAAAATGGGCTTCCTCTGGGAGTTGTTGGGCTGGCCGAACCTTGGAGTGATGTAGACTTCAGGGGTGGTTCGGCCCAATGGATGGCTCATGATGTAGATGATGTAGGGGGGTTCTAGAATCTCTCGGAATCATTTCGAAAAGTCAAAAATCAAGAACTTCAAGATTTTCAAGATTCTTCAAGATTTTGCATTTTATGAAATTCAAGATTTTCAAAAAAATAAAAAACTTCAATATTTGTCTCTTAAAGTCTAAGAACCTTCTAGTATCTTTAAGAACTTCAAGAAAAAACCCTTTCTTTTAGTGTGGAGAGTTTGGAGATGCATCATTTTCAAGGATCTTTGAAATAGCAAGACTCTTCTGCTCTTCCTTGCATTCTTCTCAAGGGCTTTTGCCTTCAGGTGTGCTTTGTGAATTATGACTTGTAACTTGTGTTGTTTTAGCCTTATATGTCCATACCCTCTTCAAGAAAACCATGCAAGAAAGCATTATTGATGTCAAGTTGATGAATATACCTAGAATGAGCAGCTGCTAGAACAAGGACAATTCTGACAGTAACTAGTTTTGCAACTCGATGTGAGCAATTCAATGAGGATACTCACAGATTCGAAATACTGCCAAGGAAAATCAACAATGTTTGATGTGGACGGTTGTACACATGCAGATTAAGTTGCCAAGGACCTTGTGATTAAGTAGCGTAGCTCGTATAATTCTCTAACTCACTTTCGAAACTAAGAGAAACAAAGAGAAGCTAACCTAAGCTAATTTTCTTTTATAGCCGAACCAAGTGTAAGAAAGAGATTTGAAACATGCGAATAATTAGGTAGAGCAAGTAACCTAATTAGCTAAGTTTCATGCAATTATGTAAACTACAACATGCAAATACATAAAGCAATAAAAGGAGGGTACTCAAACACGAAGTTTTATGATCTGAACACTCTGAATATTATTGATGTATTCGGCCCCTATTTATAGAGGAGGTAGCCGAAAAAGTCATGAGAAAAATAAGGAAAAAGAAGTAGAATTGGAAATTAACCAAGAGGTTAATTTCCTTTACAATACCAAACCCGGAAAGAAGTAGGAGAATGGTAAGAAAAGAAAAGGCAATTTCGGTTTTACCATGAACATGTGGCAGCCAAAATTGTAAAGTAAAAAATAAGGAAAAGAATAAAATTCCTACTCCCAAAAAGAGATCAAGAAGGAACCCTTTTTGGAAACTAACTAAAAGAGTAAAAAGAACTCAAAAGAACCCTAACTAATTAATTAAGTAGCCGTGTGGGTTGGCCGTGCGGCTCTTTGTGGGCTTCTTGGGCCGGCCGAAACTTGTGGGCTAGTCCTCCATGAGTTTGGGTCGGCCCAAATTGTAGGGAACTTTATGAATTGTTTCTTTAAAGTCCAAGAACCTTTCGGCATCTTCAAGAACTTCAAGAAACAGCTTTCTTCTTTATTGTGGATTGGGAAATTGTGCCTCTTCTTCAAGAATGGTTAGAAGAGTTGCAATTTGAACATTTCCATCCTTCTGCTCCAAGGCGTTTGCTTCTACAATCACTTGAGCGTGCTGATTGCAAGCTTGGACAAGGTTGTTGAGTGCATCTCGAACCTTCTTCGTTCTGCTCCTGGTCATCGGCCCAGTGATGTCTACAAGTGGATCCCTCTGATATGGACTTGGATCCTGAAGCATTGTTGAGCCTCGATGTAGAACTCGAACCTCCTCAGCTTCTCCGGAATCACTTGCATCTTGACTTGTTGCTTGACTTTGGATGCCCTAATCATCCCCTCCCGGTTGAAAAGGATTTGACCCCAAATCAGCACCCTGTTCATGAGTAAAAGGAGACAAGTCAGCAACATTAAAAGAAGTACTAACACCATACTCACCTGGTAAATCAAGTTTGTAAGCATTAGGTCCAATTTTGGAAACGATTTGAAAAGGTCCATCGCCCCTTGGATGGAGTTTGGTCCGTCTTGCAGCAGGAAATCGTTCCTTCCTCATGTGAACCCAAACCCAGTCGCCTGGTTCAAAGTTCACAGCCTTGCGCCGTTGGTTTGCATTGGCGGCGGCTTTGGCGTAAGCTTTCTCCAGATTAGCTCGAACTTTGGCATTTATGCGCTGCACAGTTTCAGCTTTCTTTGCACCATCGAGATTAACCTGTTCCTTTAGCGGCAAAGGGATGAGATCCATCACCGTCAAAGGAGTAAAGCCGTAGGCAACTTCAAATGGACAGAACCCTGTTGAGGAGTGCTTGGTTCGGTTGTATGCAAACTCTGCAACCGGTAAGATTTCTTCTCAACGCTTGAGATTCTTCTGAATTAACGCCCTAAGGAGATTGCCAACGGTGCGGTTGGTGACTTTCGTCTGACCATCCGTCTGTGGATGACTTGTAGTCGAAAACAAGAGTTTTGTGCCGAGGCAGGACCACAAAGTCTTCCAAAAGTAACTCAGAAATTTGATGTCGCGATCTGACACAATTGTGAGTGGAATTCCATGCAACCGAACTATTCCCTGAAAGAACAATTCTGCTACATGTCTGGCATCATCTGATTTCCTGCAAGGAATGAAATACGCCATTTTAGAAAACCGATCAACAACGACAAATAAAGAATCATTACCTCTTTGCGTCCTCGGAAGACCTAGAATAAAATCCATGGAAATGTCAGTCCAAGGCAAAGAAGGTATAGGTAAAGGCGTGTAAAGTCCATGGGGTTTAGATGTAGACTTAGCTTTCAAACAATTAATGCAACGAGTGCAAACATGCTGTACATCCTTTCTCATATGCGGCCAATAAAAATGCTCATGCAACACCTCAAGTGTTTTATGCACACCAAAATGACCCATAAGACCCCCACTATGAGCTTCACGAACCAGTAATTCCCTAGCAGAACTACGAGGGATGCATAACCTATTTTCCTTAAACAGAAAACCATCATGTCTATAGTACTTATGGAATGCACCAGATTCACATGCTTGATACAAATCCAAAAAATCAACATCAGAAGTATACAAATCCTTGAGATATGCAAATCCTAGCAAAGAATGATCTAAAACAGCCAGAATTTCATACCTGCGAGATAGAGCGTCAGCAACTAAATTATACTTACCTTTCTTATACTTAATAATATAAGGAAAAGATTCAATAAAGTTAACCCTCTTAGCATGACGTCTATTCAATTTATTATGTCCTTTTAAATGCTTAAGAGACTCGTGATCACTATGCACAACAAATTCTTTGGCCATCAAGTAATGCGACCAAGTTTCAAATGCGCGGACCACAGCATAGAGCTCCTTATCATAAGTTGGATAATTCAAGGCAGCTCCTTTAAGCTTCTCACTGAAAAAGGCGATTGGCTTTCTTTCCTGCATTAAGACTGCGCCAATTCCAATACCTGATGCATCACACATTAGTTCAAACACTTTATCAAAATCAGGTAATGGTAAAACAGGTGCATGAGTGAGATCATGCTTAAGAACAGTAAAGGCGTTTTCCTGAGCCTGCCCCCACACAAATGGAACATTCTTCTTGCACAAATCATTGAGAGGTGCGGCTTTAGTGGAAAAATCCTTCACAAACCGTCTGTAGAATCCAGCCAATCCGTGAAAGGACCGGACCTGGGCGGCCGAAGTTGGTTGCGGCCACTCCCTAATGGCTTTCACCTTGGCATCATCAACTTTGACACCATCTTTGGAAACTACAAAACCGAGAAAAACAACCTCTGAAACACAAAATGTACATTTTTGCATCTTGGCATACAATTGATTAGCACGTAATTCAATCAAAACCAAACGAAGATGTTCAACATGCGATTTGAAGTCCTTAGAATAGATCAGAATATCATCAAAATACACCACAACAAATTTACCTATAAACTTTCTAAGCACATGATTCATTAATCTCATGAAAGTACTAGGTGCATTTGTTAGGCCAAAGGGCATGACTAGCCACTCATACAAACCAAACTTAGTCTTAAAAGCAGTTTTCCATTCATCCCCCTCCCTCATGCGAATTTGATGATAGCCCTGTGTAAGATCTATTTTCGTGTAAATTGTGGAACCATGCAAATCTTCTAACATGTCATCAAGCCTAGGGATATGATGCCTATACTTGATTGTTATCTTATTTACAGCTCTACAATCAACACATATTCTCCATGTACTATCTTTCTTAGGGACTAGAATGACAGGTACAACACAAGGACTTAAAGATTCCCTTACCTGGCCGTGCGCAAGCAGCTTGTCGATCTGTCTTTGCAACTCCTTTGTTTCCTCCGGATTTGCTTTGTAGGCAGGTCGATTCGGAATAGGTGCACCAGGTATGAAGTCAATCTGATGTTCAATTCCTCGTAACGGCGGCAGACCCTGCGTCAGCTCTTCTGGAAAAACATCGCTGAATTCCTGCAACAAAGATTCAACTTCTATAGGGATATCCCGAGGGATATCGTCAGGGTTAGCACAATTATCTTTACATACTAAAACTAGTACATCAGCATTGCTATCTAACACTTGACCTATCTCTCCCTTAGTAGCGAAACAACTACCCTTAACTTCTTCCTGTTTAGGCTTATCAGAGTTCGCCTTACTGCCCTTTACAAGTTCTTTCCCCTTACCCTTTTCTATGCGCCTTTCAGCTTCCCAGTTGGCGATTGACTCCTTCATTCGCATGGCTTCGGATCGTACTTCATTGGGCGGCATTGGGAGGAACGTGTGGATCTTGTCTGCCTGGCAGACCGAGTAAGTGTTGGCGACTCCATCATGTGTTGCCTTCAGGTCAAAGAGCCATGGTCGTCCGAGTAGAATGTGACAAGCCTCTATTGGCAGAACATCACATAAAACAGTGGATTCGAACTTATCGATAGCGTATGGTACGCTTACCTGCTTGGTGACTCTGTAGCCGATAAGGACGTGGATGATCGATAACAGGTAGCTTCAACTTGTCAACCATATATTCACTTGCAACGTTGGTGCAACTTCCTCCATCAATTATCAGAACACACAACTTTCCATTTACCTTAGTTCTGGCGTGGAAGATGTTTGTCCGTTGAGATGTGTCTAGGGCAGCAGCTGTAGTCAGAGTGTGAGTAACTAAGTTCTGGTTGGGATCTTCCTCTATGAACTCGAATTGCTCCACTGGTGCAGACGGAGTGTTATCAGTTAACTCCTGTGAAGGGTCAACAGTTGGTTCTTCTTCATCTTCTTCTGAAATGTACTCACCATTTTGCCCCAATAAGACCTTCCGGATATTAGGACAATTACGCATGTAGTGGCCACGGCCTGAGCATTTGTGGCAGGTAACATTGCTGATGGATTGCCGAGGTGTCGATGGTGTCCTGGATTGTGATGAAGAAGGGGTGGTGACAGGGACTATGGCCTTCCTTTCTGACATGATCGGCCTCTTTGCTGTTGGAGAATATACCGGATTCTTTCTCCAAGCCGGTGGGGCGCTTGTAGGCGTCCGGATTGGTGGAACTGTCTTCAGGTACTCCTCCATGACCCGAGCTTTGTACAGCATGTCTGTCAGAGTTGTGGCATTCTGCAATTCAACAGCTAAAGCTATACCCCTGTTCAAACCATTAAGAAAACGAGCCATTGATGCGGCTTCATCTTCCTGTACATTGGCCCTAATTTTTTCCATCTCTAACTTTCTATAATACTCATCTACAGACATAGAACCTTGTACAAGAGTATGTAACTTTCTATACAATTCTCGAAAATAGTAATCAGGCACAAAAGTTCTACGCATAGATGTAGTCAAATCAAACCAAGTTAGAGACGGAGCACAGGCCCACATGGGACGCGTATTCCTGCGCTGATCCTGCTGTTGATTCCACCAGATTAGGGCATAGTCTGTGAAATGTACCACTGCGAGCTGGACCTTCTTGTGCTCTGGGATCGCATGAAGTTCAAAGATGCGCTCTATCTTCATCTCCCAGTCTAAGTAATCCTCTGGATTCGTGCCGCCGGCAAAGGGTGGAACAGTCATTTTGCATTGACTGAGACCTGCGAAGGGTTGATCAGCGGCGTTGGTGCCAGGTGCGGCCATGTCGTCATCTGACTCTGTGCGCTGTTGTTCCTGTTCGGTCCTGAGTTCGGCGACTTCCTCCGTGAGTGTAGCAAATCGCGCGGAGAGTTGCGCAATTGCAGCCAGTATTTGCTCGTTCCCCAAAGGGTTAGGAGCACCTCCACCTGACATTGGTTAAAGAGAAGCGAAAACCTGTCTGCTAAGAACAAGGAAAAATGAGTAGTAACCTTACCTCCTTTTCCCCCAAGTGTATCCCACCTAACAGCTACACACAACCCTGTGTTTCACTCTAGGGTGGCGCCCTGTATAGTATGATCACTCAAGCCTTTTTCCACTCTACCTCCCGGTATTGATAAATGTATAAGGCAAGCAGCAATTCACACAAAAGCAATGACACTTAAGAAAGAAGCAAATTTTCGCAAAAATAGACACTTGGTTCTATTTTGAGTTGAAAAATCTTTTCGCAAACGATAGTACACAACAGGAAATTTCGGGGATAAGCCCTCAAATTTCAGAAAAGATGAGTGTGCACGATGACAAAATCCAAACTATAATTCAAGAGCAAATGTTCAGGTCGCACGAAAAGATAACTAGGCAATTGAAAGCAGGGTAATTCAAAATTGAATAGAATCAAAGAAAATAAGCAGAGTTGAAACAACTTCAGAAAATGCCTAAAACTACCCAAAGAAGAGATCACCCACCCAATAGGTAATCAAGAAACCAATCCCCGCAAATTATCAATTCTTCTAATATGCAAAACAGTACCCAAATTGCGAAATTAAAACCAAAACCCCCAAGTGGCCGAAACCTTAAGCAATTATGCGATTTCAAGAATACGAAAACCCTAGGGCTAGCAAGTTCAATTTTGACTTACTAACCTATTCCTAGGGATAATCTTAGCAGCACAAGGAGACAAAACCAAGAATTCACTATATTTTCAAGAATTCAAAACAAGGTATCCCAAACTAGAGCATGCAATTTATAATGCGCAAACAAAGTGAGCTGCTTAACATCAACCGCAAAAACTCACTATTTCCAACAAGAACAGCACAAGAGGGGTAGAAATAAATCGCAAAAGCCCAGCAATTATAGCTAAATCGAAACCCTTAGGATGAGCAAAACTGAAACCCTAGCTTGTAGGCAAAACCCGAAATTGAAAAACCAAAACAGAAAAACTAAAGCTGAAAATCAAAACCCTACGTTAGGGTTTAGGGTTTAGGGTTTAGGTTTAGGGTTTAGTGTAAGAAAGAGATTTGAAACATGCGAATAATTAGGTAGAGCAAGTAACCTAATTAGCTAAGTTTCATGCAATTATGTAAACTACAACATGCAAATACATAAAGCAATAAAAGGAGGGTACTCAAACACGAAGTTTTATGATCTGAACACTCTGAATATTATTGATGTATTCGGCCCCTATTTATAGAGGAGGTAGCCGAAAAAGTCATGAGAAAAATAAGGAAAAAGAAGTAGAATTGGAAATTAACCAAGAGGTTAATTTCCTTTACAATACCAAACCCGGAAAGAAGTAGGAGAATGGTAAGAAAAGAAAAGGCAATTTCGGTTTTACCATGAACATGTGGCAGCCAAAATTGTAAAGTAAAAAATAAGGAAAAGAATAAAATTCCTACTCCCAAAAAGAGATCAAGAAGGAACCCTTTTTGGAAACTAACTAAAAGAGTAAAAAGAACTTAAAAGAACCCTAACTAATTAATTAAGTAGCCGTGTGGGCTTTGCTTTGTGGGCTGGCCGTGTGGCTCCTTATGGGCTTCTTGGTCTGGCCGAAACTTGTGGGCTGGTCCTCTATGAGTTTGGGTCGGCCCAAATTGTAGGGAACTTTATGAATTGTTTCTTTAAAGTCTAAGAACCTTCCGGCATCTTCAAGAACTTCAAGAAACAGCCTTCTTCTTTATTGTGGATTGGGAAATTGCGCCTCTTATTCAAGAATGGTTAGAAGAGTTGCAATTTGAACATTTCCATCATTCTGCTCCAAGGCGTTTGCTTCTACAATCACTTGAGCGTGCTGATGGCAAGCTTGGACAAGGTTGTTGAGTGCATCTCGAACCTTCTTCGCTCTGCTCCTGGTCATCGGCCCAGTGATGTCTACAAGTGGATTCCTCTGATATGGACTTGGATCCTAAAGCATTGTTGGGCCTCGATGTAGAACTCGAACCTCCTCAGCTTCTTCGGAATCACTTGCATATTGACTTGTTGCTTGACTTTGGATGCCCTCATCATTGTTGATCATAACCTTACTTTGAAAATCACTCAGCTAATTTAAATTAGACTAGCTACTTTAATCTTAACTTAGCAGGATTAACATGAGTTTGAAATGAAGGAAACTAGGTGGAGCAGGTAACCTGACTTCTTAACAAAGCATGCAAATACACAATTTCAAATAATGAGAATTCTAAGTAAAGGTAAACAACCTCACAATATTATTTACTTCAAAAATACAAATTTTGAGTATCAAAATTTTGGGTATCACCTATTTATAGGTGAAGGAGAAATCCAAAATTTGGAACCGAAGAGAAATAAGGAAAAAAAAATAAAAGTGGAAATCAATAAAAGTTGGAAATCTTACAATTACCAAATTTCAAAAGAAGTATGAAATTGAAAATTAACTTTCGGGAATTACAATTTAACTTACACGAAAAGTTAAAACAAGAAAAGGTAAATAAATGACTTAATTTTGACTGGCTCACAAATTGATGCAGCCGAAAATAAGAAAGAAAATAAAATAGGAAATAAGTAAAAGGAAATTTCTAGAATAAGCTAAGTTGTAAATACTTTATGGAAACTTAACTTATTCTATCTTTAACTAAGAAAGTAATAGAGAACATGTACAAATCCTAAAATTTTCTAGAAGCCGGAGATAGCTTGCGCATGAAGCTTTGAGTTCGGATCTGGGCTTCTCCAATGCAAAAGGGCCGATTTTCATGAAACTTGAGTACTAAATGGATTCGGCCCAAATGTAGATAAATGTATGAATTTTATGGATCAAGTGGTTTCAAGAAGTCCACGGACTTTAAGAAACAATTTGCTTATTCATTGTGGGCTTTGTGCTGCATCTCCATCATCTATTATTTCAGTGATAATGACATTGTTACCCTCCTTTGTTGGAACTATGCAAAAATGTGAATGCTCTTGGCTCGAGGATCCCACATCTATATTAATGAAGCAAGAGATGAACTCATCATACTGTCCTGGCTCGGATCAATTTGTCATCGAATCCAATCTGTGATAAGGCCTGGGAACAGGGAAACAAAGCGGATTAGCAAAATACAACTCAATACATTTTTCCACTTTGTCGCGCCAAGTGCTCAGATCGGATGAATCATCTCGAGGGGTCACCCAAACATTTTCCTATGAGAGATCAAAGTTAGCAGGAAAATACGCAAACACATTATGAGAGTTAACATCTTCGTGGCAGGTTGTGAACCCCGCGATCCTAATGCTTTTGCTGCCTCGGCATGCTTGAGTCAGCTTAACCAGTAATTCTGCACCTTTCCCCTTTCTCTCTGCAACCCACCTGTCAAAAGCAATCCACATCTATATGCATTTAGTACTAAAATCCAATAGGAGAAGGCCAAATCAGGTAATTCTTAGATATTAATTCAATAAGAATAACTAAAATCTAGTTTCCCTAGATCTTAAGGCTGTTAACATGGCTCATGGGTAACGATTCCTTATGGCCTGTTCCATGGTAATTAGAGTAGCAATTATGTCTATGTGAATTCACGGTAATTATAGATAAAATAAACAGAAATCACGTTATATCTATATGGATTTACGGCAATCTATAACTTATTGGATTTGTATGTGCATGAATATCTTTGCATCAGTGATCAATTGCATGAATTAACTAATATTACGTCTTCAACTAGGTGTTTTTACGTTTTATTTTATGGGAGAAATAAAATTATCAATCCCTGTGGAGTCGATCCTGCTTATTGCTTTACTAGTTTTGAGTAGGGTTTATATATGTTTTTTGTAGCTAAAATGAACACTATCAACTACATTGTGTAATTTCTAATTCTTGCATCTTTTGGCAGATGAGCTTTGGAAGATAACCATATGTTATGTCAGTCTGCTCCAATTTGTGAGATTTTTTACAGTCACTTGTAATGAGTTAGAGGCCCTTTATTTCATCCTGTTTTGCTGCAACTGATTGGTCAATGATGCTGCTTGATGATCACAAAATTTTTGAGCGACCCAACCAGTTGTCAAAAGATGTAGACGAGATGATCTTATGGAGTCGACTACTTCAAACTTGTCAAAAGATATGGACGAGACTCACTTATTTACATTAGCAGCTGGTGGGTCCAGAAAATAGTAAGCCACTTTGGCCAAGCCCAAATAATAGAAAGGGGCCGAAGAGAAAGTTAGGACATGTAAACATAGTATGGGGTTTAGGTACAATGGAGAGTTCAACCAGGTCAACTCTTAACTAGGTTAGGAAGTTGGGGTAATGATAGTTAGTGAGCTAGGGTAAGGAAAAGAAGGTAACGGTAAAGGAGGGGGGGGGGGGAATTTGGGCTATCTTTATGAACAGGAATCGTGCCTAGCATTTAAAGGGATGAGCCAGATCCAGAAGTGTTTAAGGCAAAGGCAGTTAAGGCAGGGGTGGAGGGTTAGTCGGAAAAGGCGCAACGGGAAAAGCTCTCTGGTAAGGTTTTAAAAGCTTGGTAACTCTGGTAGAAATGGTTACGCAAATTTCTTATGCACTTAGCTCTTTGTCCAGTATACTTCTCGCTTATCTATTACTGACTTGAGTGTTGGAGTGGAATAGGGGGAATCAGCCCGCTTGTGTCTAATCTTGCAGTTTTCGGTCAACTGTTATGCTTCGCTGGGTCAAGTAGGCTCTCACCGGGTTATACAAAGTCTAGTATCCTCTTACTTTGCCAGGGTAACTTTCCTTGGGCATTTTGTGCTTCATTAACTGCCGTTACTTTAGTTTTCATATGATATAATATAGATGGTTTGTATATCTGCATTAAGTGAAACAACTCATTTTTTGCAGGGGATCGATTGAAACCCCTACAATTCCATGATAGGACTCTTATTGTTTCTTGGGTGGTTGGTATGGGACAACTACTCCAAAACCCTCAACATTCTTGTGCAAATCAGAATAAGACATACCTTTTGCTGACTCCTCTCGATCGGCCAACATTGGATTAGATGTTGTGATTTGAGCTTCAGTGAGCAAATTTTGCATTAATTTGTAGTGCAGAGTGGGGTGTGAGCCTTCTTTTCTTCTAGTTTTTTTTTCTTCCAGAAATCCCATCCTCCACTTTACTAACTTCTGCTCAAGATTGAATTTGTGTTTGGATATGTCTACTTTTTTTGAGGGAAGCATCGGTGGGGAAGAATTCTTAGCTGGAGATAGAATTTGTGTTTGGATATGTGTGCTGCAAGTCCATTTTTTTTGAGTAAATTATATTTACTTCCATCGAGATTGTCCATACTCCCAAACACCCCTAGATGTGATGATAATATAACATTTGTCCCCCCAAAAATGGGATTGAAACAAAAACATTGACAAATGTCAAAATAGCAAATTATTAAACCAATATACCATTAATAAGAAAGATAAAAATATGTGGACAAAAATATCCTTAATAGTCAACTCTCTTTTTGCAGTAAATACTAGGTAAATAACTGACTCTTGTTTACTGTAATCTCATATATGTACGATGGAATCTCATTTAACAAATCACGCTCTTTGAATAAGGATTTATTGTAAATAATATTTCTGTTATTCACCCAAACTTTATTAGATATAGGGATCCGGTGGGCAATGGTATTTGTTTATGCATTTTTATCTTTCGCAGTAAAGATATATTGGTCTAACAATTTGCTATTTCGGTATTTGTCAAATTTTTATCCCGTTTTTAGTTTTTTGATGGCATTCAGGGGGCATTTCATAGTTTTCGCAAAACCTAAGAGGGATGCTCGGTAGTTTGGACAAATCTCAAGGGAAGTAAATGTAATTTACTCTTTTTGTTGCATTGTTCTCTCTATATTCAGAACACATCCCGATGATTACCCAATTTTTTGACCTAATTGATGGCTGAGGTCTCTCACTGTTCTCGATGTTAGAGATCATTAACCTACAAGATGGCAGGAGCTAGTTCATCTAAGATACTCTGATGCCTAAGTTAATAAGCAATCTGGAGTAGTGATATTGTTAGGGTTGCAGAATATTGTGTACCTAAATGTGTAGGCATCGCTATGTATATATAGCCAAAGACCTTTCTTGGCAAGGTAGGAGAATATCTTGGTGATTCTTCTATATTCAATAGTATAGAAAGTAAATCATCTGGATCTTGAAGTTAATCTGATCTTGATAGTGGTAGAATACGAGGGGTCTTCGCTACTTTTTTCCATGTTCAAGCAATTTGGGCCTCCTCGGACAGGGATCTAAGCCAAAGTTAACACCCCCTAGAGGCGCTAAGGTTCCCTTTTCGAGGCTCTATACGTACTCTTGATCAAGCCAGGCGAGTAGATTGGCCCTTAAGGATTTGGGTTGGGATTCGTCCAATCCATGTTCCATTAATTAGCCCCCAAAGTCTTAAATCGGTTTGGCTGAGGGCTAGAGTTTGAATTGTCCAAGTGCTGGGACCCTTCTACCCGAAGCCATTGAAGCATCTTATGCGAGATTGTTTGTATGAAACCCTATAAAATTTTAATATTTTAAAATTCACCTCTAGAATATATTGATATATTTATAAATATTTTATGATTATTTATAAGAATTTCTTTTAAAAGAATTTTCTTTTAAAATTATTCCTTTAAGAAAAGTTATAAAATTCCTCGGATCTTTTATTTCAAAAAGGGATTTCTTTATTTTAATTTCAATTTTGAATCTTTAATTATGTGAGTTAGTTGATAACTTTGATTCTAAAATTCATGTTATGAAATTTGTTCAAGGATATTATGATTTAGGGATTTATGAAATTTTTGGAAATAGGAATTAGAAGATAAGAAAATTAGAAAATAAATTAAAAATGATAAAAAAATTAGGAAAGTCGGTTTTACCCAGTTTACCCAGTTCCAAATGGGGTAAAACCGATTGCACCCCTTTGAGCAGTAAAAAAGGAAGTTTCTCACTGCTTAGAATTGGTTCTAACCATTTGGAAAAAGGGAAAACCAATTAGTTATCGATAAGATTTCATGGAATCGGTTAAATCGGGTAAAACTGATTCAATTCGGATAGAATTTAGGAAAATGGTTTGACCTTTTTAACCAATTGGTAAATTAATAAAAAATGTTTCACCGCATTTCTGATCGATTTTGACCAATTTTTTAGCCGGGTAAAACCGATTGTAATCGGTTGTGCTGATTCGGCAGTCGGGTAAAACCGATTCATTTCCAAAATTAAAAATAAATGCTTGCTAATTAAGTTATGAACCTAAGGGGGTATTTTAACCCCTAGTTCTTTGTCCTATTCGATCCCTAAGCCTATAAATACCCTCTCCTTCCCTTCCATACTTCCATTTTTGCAAATTTCATACCAAAAGTTAGGAAGAAGAAGGAGCAAGCTCTGGACGTGAAAACTACATTCCAATCTGAGGAAACTCAGCTAGGAAGCATAGAGAATCGAAAGAGGTAAGAATTCTATGTTAGGAAGTGCAATTATAATGCAAAAGTTTAGATTTTTAGAGTTTATAAGGTTTTCTTAGAATTTAATTTATTCTTGAAATTTTGAACGTTAGAAAAATGTTTTGAAATGTTAAACATATTCTAAGAGTGTTGTAGAATTGGTTTTTGGCAAAAAGAATAGAAGAAAAATAAGTCTAGATGCACTTTTGTCGGAAAACCCAAAGCTTGGATGAAGAACACGAAATCTGGGCATGATCGGTTTTGACCGATTCAGAATCAGGTAAAACTGATTCTAGCCCAGAAACAAATCGGTTCTACCCGTTTGTGAATGGGTAAAACCTATTGATAAAATGGTTTTTGCAATTTTAGAAATTCAAAATTTATCAGGGATTATTTTGCAAATACAAGACCAGTTTTAACCGATTAGAAATTGGGAAAAGCTGATCCAGAGGTTCTAGGAATTTTGCATCGATTTTGACCGATTTACCCTCCGGTAAAACTGATCCAAAAGGGAAAATTTGATTTTTCAGAAATTTCATTTTCTTTTAATTATTTCTTTATAAATCCTTTTATAAACTCTTGTTAAAATTATTTTAACGAGTATCTTTGGGATTTATACACTTGTATTTTCTTAAGTTATAAATTTTATGGGTTATATCCGATTTTGGACTATTTATGAAATAACGTAGAAATAATGTTTAAGGATTCTATGAATTTCAGTTTTACGGAATAAAGTGTATATTTCCCTTAAAATTAAAATTATTATGTTTTATAGTTTTTTTCAAGAATAGATAATTTTAGAATACTTATTTTCTAAATATATATATATGTTTAAATAGGTAAATTACAATTATTCCCTTATTAGTTAAAATTCCGAAATAAGTTAGAAATTAGAATTCTATTAGTTAGAAATAGTATTAAATTACCGGAACCTGGAATATATGCAGATTTGCTAGATAGCTAGTTCGTGAGTGTATCTTTCGACCGAGGTGAGTTTATCACTTAAAATGGATTCCGTTTTAATGCAATTAATAATTGAACTGCACTGAATCTTGTTTGCGGCATATTTTGAAATGTTTGTTAAAAATGCTTGAAATTCTTTTTGATTTTCGAACTACGAGTTGTGTTTACTTACCAGCTGGAACGCATAGGTATTTGTTTTGTTCAGTTGTACTTTCTTTGTGCATTGAATCTGTTATATGAGCATAAATTGAGTCAGATCCATTATTTGGTGCGATTTGATCCCACGAGACAACGAAGGGCTTAGTCGTCTGGATCATCTGCGTTCCTGATTTGGAAATCAGTACCGATTTACTGGGGCCCATATATGACCGTTTGGGGTGGCTGATGATACCGATATGATATGATATGATATAATCTGTCTGCGAGGTGAACTGACTAGTTCATTTATTGTTCATATCGACCTTTAAACAACTGCCCTTCATTCTTATTATATGTTCTATGAATCCTGCATGAGTCATGAATGCTATATGTTAGGATATGCCTGAATCGTATGCATGGGTAATATTTGCAGTAAATGTTTGCAAAAATGGTGGACTCTCACTGGACAAGGGCTCATTCCATTTTCCTGTTTATTTTTTTTCAAAATTTTATTACAGATCTTTGGTACGAAGATGATTATGCTCACTAGAATCACTCGGAGTTTGGAAATTTTGGATATGGCTGTAAGGCGGGATTGTTTAGATGGCTTTATACTCTGATAACTCATGTACTATAGGGCTGTGTAAGTTTTACTTTATTATAATAATGAAAAAAATTATTATCATGTTCTGCCAATTCTGAGTCCTGGTGCGAACCAGGCAGGCAATCGGTGAAACTAACCCCTTGTATATGGGGGGTGATTGACCTGGGGTGTCACAGTTTGGGGCGGGAATGCAAAAAAATTTGAATTTGCGCTTCTCGAGATGGACATTTGATGGGATGAGGGTCTTTTTGCTTACCCCTCCAACGTCATGTGTTTCCATTCCCCAACCGTCTCACCTTCTTTTCCCTATTTGGTTTGGGACTCCTTCGTTTCCTTTTCTTTTCTTGTTTCCCCTTTCTATTGTCTTTTTCCTTTATTTCCAATTTGTTTTTTACTCCCCCTATTTCTTGAGCTTCTTTGGTTTATTTACCCTTACTTGCTTCATTCTCCTAGGGAACCTGTCTTTTTCTTAGCCTTTCTCTTTTTCTTGTGCCCTTAGCTTTCGGTTTTCTTCCGCCTCTTTTGATATTTAAAGTCATGGCTTCTACGTGAAGAGGTTGTTTGTGACACCCCAGATTCACCACCCCGCATGCAGGGTGATGAGGAAATCCAAGGCTAAAATAACACAAGCTATGAGTCAGAATCCACGAAGACAAAGGAAAGCTCCAATGACCGTAATGAGAAGGAAATGAAGATTACAAGAGTTACCCTACTTTCCATCAAAGTGGAAATGGTGGAAATGGTGAATACTAATTGTCCCAGCTAAGGAAATGGTAGAAATGGTATTTCCAAGTTGTGAAAATGGTGGAAATGGTATTTACAAGTTACAGAAATGGTGGAAATGGTAACTACTAGTCTTTCCAGTAAAGAAATGGAGATTTCATGAAGATTGAAGAATTTTAGAAGTGAAATATTTTTGAGCTTCTGAAATGAAGCTACATCAATTGGGCCGAATCCATCAAGCCCACTCCATGAACCCACATTCGGCCAAGCCCAAGCCCAAGGAGAAGCAATCCGCAATTAGGGTTAGGGTTAGGAGGAGAATTAAGGTTTTGTGCATATTACCTAATTCTCTTCATAGTTTCCTCTTTTTCTTTTTTTCCTTTATTTTTCGGTTTTCCCTTTTCTTTAAAGGTAAAATCTGAATTTTTTCTTCTTTTTTCCTTGAGAATTTCGTTCATAACCTTTCCTTATGGAAGACGAAATTTCCCCTTCTTTTCTTTTACTTTTTCAGCAAGTAAGTTCCTTTTTCTTGCTGATTTTTGTGAGTTACTTAATCTCTTGATTAAGTTCCAATTTTGTGTTTTCTTTCCTTATTTTCTTGTGTAAATTTCGTGTTCCCTATACCTATAAATAGGGGTGCTGCACTTCATAATTCAACAGTGATTAATTGAATGAAAGTTTATACTTTATTATTCACTCTTCTTTATTTTGGCTTAAGTAATTTGCATGCTTTGTTAATTGCTAAAGTACAGGAACTATAGGCTAATTAGATAATTGCTCTATCTAATTGCATGCTTTGTTTCACCTCTATTATTCTCCACTTGGTTCGAATTGCGTGTTTAATTTAACTTGTTAAATTAGTAGTCTGCCAAATACAAGGGTAAGGATTCTAGAGTTTTGAGAGCTGCGTCTTGCATACAGACTTTCCTTGGCAATTTTTCGCATTGAGTTATTGTTTTCACAAGTTGGAATCAAGGGTTCACATCAATTGGTATCAGAGCCAAGGCTGTTTGCTCGACAGGAGGAGGTTGGAGTAACCCGATCAACTCATAAGGTGTTTTCTTTTCCTTAACTCTACTTTAAGTTCTGATTTTTGTGGAAAAGATTGCTCCTTTAAAAATTTTTTTTTTTTCCTTAAATCCCTTTAATTTCAGTTTTTGCTGCTGCTTGTGATCTTTAAAACCGAAATTAAAAGCACAAAAAAAAGAAAAAAAGAGGCACCCGAACAAAAAAAAAAAAAAAAAAAAAGAGAAGAAAGCGAAAAGAAGTTGAAAAAGCCTAGTTCGGTTTTTGCTTGTTTTGTTCGGTTTTATGGGCTGTTTTGCGATATTTATCCCTGTATTAAGTACTTGTGGTGAGTTTTGCGATTGCTGTTAAGCAGCTCACTTTTGTTGCAATTGTGATTGATATGCCTATGCTTTATACATTAGCTTTGAATTCTTGAAAATATATTGGATTCTTGAAATTGTGTCGTAGTGCTGCCAAAATTTTCTAAAATTGCTTAAAGGGATAATTTTTTGCATGCTTGTGTCTTTGTGGCAAAAATTGTGTAAGAATTGTTTCTCCAAGGTTTAAGGTGTACTTGTAAAGTTGATAGTGTTCGATTGCCGACACTACTCCCCACGCACTACACTCAAAAACCGAAGAGGAATCTTTTCTTCATTGGAAATCTTCTTCTCTTTCCTGTGTACTTGCAAAGTTGATAGTGTTCGATTACCGACACTACTCCCCACAACACTACACTCAAAAATCTGAGGAATTTTTCCGCCACTTGGCTATGGTTGCGTAAAGGACTCTTGTTTTTGGAAAACTTGGACAATTGGTGGGAATTGGTTTCTTGATTACCTATTGGGAGGGTGATCACATCTTGGCTAGTTTAAGTACTTCCTCATTTGTTTCAAATCTGCTAATTGTTCTTGTTCTTCAATTGAATTGCCCTACTTCTTTAGCCTTGTTAATCTTTTTGTGCTACCTTGTACATTTACTCTGAAAATATAGCTTGAATCTTGTCTTCGTGCACTGTCATTATCTCTGAACTTTGAGGGGTTCTCCCCGAAAGTTCCTTATCGGTGTACTTCTTATTTGAGCTATACTACAAAATTCATTTTTACAAGGTGTTTTTTTTTTCAAAAATAGAACCAAGTGTCTATTTCAAAAATGTTTTGCTACTTTCCTACATAGTTGTTGTGCTTGTGTGATTAACTGTTGCTTGTTACCTTTGCCAAAGTAATCTATGCAAACTTTCTACATGACTGAGGTAAAAGGATGAGTGTTATAGCATACAAGGACTACCAATCCTAAAGAGCGATACACAGGGTTTGTGTGTAGTTCGTTAGGAGGGCACTAGGGGGACAAGGGAGTAAGGTTAATTTTACTAACTTTTACTTGTTCTTAGCAGGATATTTTCTGGTACTTTAAGAATCGGTCAGCCTTGAGCAAATTGACCCCACTAGGGAGATTTGGTGCCATGGTTGTCCATGATTCTTTGTGACCTACTAGGGTCCGTTCTACGAGATCCCTGCAATGGCTTATAAAGCTACAACATTGTGCAAATTGAGATTTGGTGCCATTGTTGTTTCTTTTTACCTGGCCTCGAAAGTCCAAATGGAGAAGTTCTTAGAACTCCATCAGATTTTCGCTCATCTACAAGAAGTCGTGCCCACCGACACTGGACGGCATGATCCTTGTACCATTCAAGTTCCAAAGCAGTTTCTTTGCTTATTTAGAGGACGTGTATGGCGGTTTGATATGCGTGTGAAGTTTACTCTTGTACTTCATTTGTCTTGCTGAAAATTTGTTTACAGATTTTTGCTCACTAATTCATTTATTGGGATACCTCCGAGCAACATTCTTCTGTTTGTTTTGTAGGGATTCCACTAGTTGGATTGGTGTTTCTACGATGCATAGCAAGTTGATGGCGGTTCCACGAGGGACTCCGGCTGCTAACCACTACTGAGTAAACGGCTGTACCAGCTAAATATGTAAATATGAAAGAAAACGCTGCTATCCAATAAAATGGATTTCTCACGAACCCTATTTGGTTAAGTCCCGCCTCCTACCAATGCTCGCCGAGACAGGACTGGGGACTTCCCATCGGCCTTGTACAGCCATAGCAGGACGAGACAAAGACCGACGCATGCTATCACCCGTGCCCCCAAGATCTCCTATTCTAACAAATTGTAGAATGTGTGCTATTGGCTGGTGAGTTGGTTAGTCGACTTCGTCTGTTCATCAGACGAGAAACTTCATTCCGCACACTTCATTATACTCCAAGGAGTTAGTAAACAGATTTTAAAAGAAATCCACACCAACTTTTGTAATGTTCGATGGATCATATACCCATTCACCAGCATCATTCTTAATACGATGAACATGCATCCTTTGTCTCTTGGCTGCAACAGTGGAATGGAAAAACTTTGTATTGGCATCCCCTTCTTTGAACCACCTCATCCTTGCCTTTTGCTGCCAGAACTCGAACTCATTCACCAAGGCAAGGGAATGCTTTGCCTTAGCCTCATTAACTTCAGTCTGTTTCTGTTCAGAAAAGTTAGCCAACAACTCTTCCTCCAACCTTGCTACCTCCTCCTCTGACTCTCTTACACCACAAAGTATATCACCAAATGTCGCCTTACTCCATTCTCGTAACTGTGACTTTAACCTTTTCAGCTTCACCGACAGGGCACATAACGGTCTGACCCTGATATCTTCATTCCATGACTGCTCAACCAACCCCTTGAATGCATGATGCTTTATCCAGAAATTAAGAAACCGGAAAGGAAAGGCTTAGGACCCTGAAATTGAGAAAACGTAAAAGACACCAAGAGTGGCGAATGGTCAGATGCCACCCTATTCAAATGTTGCACTCCCGTATGCACACTTAACTCTAGCCATCCATGTGACAATAACCTCTTATAAATCCTGGCATTCCCTCCTCTATTATTACACCACGTGTAAGGAGATCCAGAAAATCCCGCATCTGAGAATGCATTTGTAGAAATGAAATAAAAAAATCTAAAGATTCCCGTATACGCTTCCTTCCTTGATCGACCCAGAATGTACTATCTCTAGTCGTGAATTCACTACACGAACATTTCACATATGAAAGATAAACGAGATCCATTGCACAAGTATGCTATTGAAATCAGTCCATGCTATCCGCTACATAGGGTTATTCAATTCCGTTCCGTTTGATTCAAAGACAAGAAAAGGCAGGAACCCAATTCGATAGAAGAGAGGATCTATTCCTCTCAATAGCAGCTGAGGCATATGAACAAGAGCTGGATCTCCCTCTTTTTCCTAAGTGAAAGTCCAGTTCGCTTGTTTACCCTGGGATTTCGAAAGAAGCGCCCCCAGTCTTGCTTAACACATAATGGGGAGTTCATACCAAAAGACCAATTCGTCTTAACAGAGTCTATACCCGGTGCTATACATCAAGAGAGTTCCCCGGCGAGACACAAGGCACGCTATCCCCAGTGGAAAGATATGTTATAGTGTACAGATATTAGAAACTGTCATCCGGGAATATACTTATATAAGCTTCACTCAAGCGCTTAAAGCGAGGAAGCTGTCCTCTTAGTTCCTACTATGGTATAATATAATATGTTAGCCCTCTATTGGATATCTCATCAATACCGGTGCAGCTAAGAAATAGTATAAAGCGATATACATAATCCATCTCATCTGAAACAGTCTTAAAGGGAACTTTAGGCCATTATAATCCGTATTTTGATCCTCATGTAAGTGATTCACCATATCATGCGTGAAACGGTGGAAAGGCCTTCCGCATTGTGTGCATCCAAATGGGAAGACCGCAGCTCAGACCCTAAGAGATTGGAGCCGAAGGGGAAGTCTTTCAAGGCTATTCCAAGTATTGAATAATTCTTCTCGGCGGGGGACTGGACTCTATCTGATAGTGATTTAAAAATCCTGAACCAGAGAAAGAGGAAGAAGCAAAGCTAGGCCATTCCATTAGGGATGTGTATACTATACTATCAAGAATCAGGAATAGCTTTTCTCTATACCGAGCCGGGTATGAACTCAAATAAAAAAGAATCTACTTCCGCACCTTAATAGCTAAAGGCTAGAGCGATAGCATGATCTGTCTGTACAGCTTGTATTTGTGGTACCTTGGCTGCTTTCATTAGTTTTGGTTCTTAAAAATTAGCAATTAGGCTTGTACTTATTCCACACCGGGAATTCTCTCTGTTGTTTTTAGAGAGTGCAGGGGCCTTTGTCTCTAATTTAACTGCGGTGACGTAGCTTCTTATGCTGCAGCCCATACTATCCTAGCTTCCCATACTTTTTCTACTGCTAATATTACTAGTGCCCACACAGCCTATGTCTTTTCTTTTTATGCCCTTGTTTTGTTGCCCTTCTTCAACCCAAAACTAGCTTAGATGCTGGTGGTCTACATAGACTATTTTGTGCCTAATAATAATAGCTAATGCTGAAACTTCTGAACAGAATGTACTATGGCAAGTGCAATAGGTCACTATAGGAAGATGAACCCTCCATAAAAGAAGGTAATTTAGGCCTAGAAAGGGAATTCCACTTATAGATAGGAATAGGCCCATGCAAAATAAGTATATCAGGAAACATGAGTCAACGGGGGGCAGTTAGCCCGGTCGATAGATGCGGTGCTGAGGTCGCACTTCTCTTTATGAGTCTGTCTATTCGAGCAGTCTGTCGGAAATAATCAAAGCAGTTCTAGTTCTTCTAGGAAGCCTCGTCTGGATCTAAATTCTACCACAGCTGCCTAAAACTCTTATTTTTTTAGAAAAGCTTTCATGGGTAGAAGAATTAAAAAGAAAAATGGAAAGAATACCCCGACGAAATCAGGAAAGAAATAGAGGAGGAAAAAAAAAAAAGAATACTTTTTAGTAAGTATCACCCGATCCCAAGATGTATGATGGAATGAAAGGGATTCTTATTTCAATTTCAAGTATTTGATCTGCTCTATTATCTCAATTAAGAGGAGTCATAGAAAGGACAGGTTCAAAATCACGATCAATTCCTTTTTCAAACCCTGTTGCAGCTGCACGAGCCCTTCCCGCGTGCCACAAATGACCCACCGAAGAAAAAGAACCCTAGAACAAAATGAGAGGTAGCTAACCAACTTCCAGGAGAGACATAATTGACTGCATTGATCTCGGTAGCTACGCCGCCCACGGAATTAAAAGAACCTAAAGGAGCATGGGTCATATATTCTGCGGAACGTCGTTCTTGCCAAGGCTGTCCTTTTTCAACCTACTCAGTCCAACCCATTTGGACCCCTTAGAGGTTCTAACCAGGGAGCACGCAGATCCCAAAAACGCATCCTTCAAAAATGACTTCTCCGGTTGGGGAATGCATTAGATATTTACCTAAACCAGTAGGCCCTTGTGCAGATCCCACATTAGCCCCAAGACATTGGTCTCTAACTAGAAAAGTAAATGCTTGAGTTTGAGAAGCTTCTGGTCCAGTGGGTCCGTAAAACTCACTAGGAAACGCGGTATTATTGAACCAGACAAAACAACAAGCAATGAAACCAAAGACAGATAAAGCCCCTAAACTATAAGATAAGTAAGCCTCTCCAGACCATACAAGTGCGCGCCGACCCCACTCGAAAGGTTTGGTTAAAATATGCCAGATTCTACCCAGTTAACAAATGGAACCTACCCATACATGCCCTCCGATTATTTCTTCTAAATCGTTCACACTAACAATCCACCCCTCCCTTCCAAAGGGCTATTTTAGTAAATACCCATATAGGATACTGGGGCTAAGGGAAAAGTTGATAATTTTTCTTACATCCCCCTCCTCCCGGAGCCCAGGTATCATACACGCCCCCAAAATATAGAGCCTTGAATACTAGAAGAAAGGCACCTAGACCTAACAAGATTAAGTGAATACCTAAAATTGTGGTCATTTTATTTCTATCTTTCCATACATAACCGAAGAATTCAAAAGATTCTTAAAGCGTCTCAGGACCCAGAAGTGCATGATAAATACCGCCAAAGCCCAAAACCGCAGAGGAAATTAAATGAAGTACTCCAGATACAAAGTATGGAAAGGTGTCTATAACTTCTCCCCCAGGACCTACCCCTCAACCTAGAGTAGCTAGGTGGGGAAGTCAAATGAATCCTTGTTCAGACATAGGCTTTTCTGGTATGAAATGAGCCACTTCAAATAGGTTCATTGCTCCGACCCAGAATACGATTAAACCAGCATGGGCTACATGAGCTCCTAGTAATTTACTGGATAAATTGATAAGTCGGGCATTTCTGGCCCACCAAGCGAAACCAGTGGTTTCTTGATCACGACCCGCTAAAGCTAAAGTTCCATTAAAGAGCGTTTCCACGTGGTAGAACCTCCTCAGGGAATATAAGGTTTTCATGAGGCTGATCTTGAGCCGCCATCCAAGCACGAATACCTTCGTTTAAGATAATCTTTTTGGTGTAGAAAGTTTCAAACTCTGGATCTTCCGCTGCGCGAATTTCCTGAGAAACGAAGTCATAGGCACGTAAATTGAGAGCCAAACCGACTACGCCAAGAGCACTCATCCATAAACCAGTTACCGGTACAAATAACATAAAGAAATGTAACCAACGTTTATTGGAAAAAGCAACCCTTGGGACCAAAAGCGGTTAGCAGTGACCATTGAATAAGTTTCTTCAGCTTGGGTTGGGTTAAAAGCACGGAATTTATTTGCACCATCACCATCTTCAAATAAAGTCTTTTCTACGGTAGCACCATGAATAGCACATAGTAAAGCAGCGCCTAATACACCAGCAACCCCCATCATATGCGAAAGGATCAGGAAGGAAGAAACATTTTGCGGTATCGTATAGTTGAGAAAGGCTTCATTTAGGAGTGCTGTTTTCATCCAACTCGAAATATCGCAAATAAGTGGTTTAATTTAAATAATGTTACGTCTAATTACAATTATTCCCATGTGGTCAACAACCAACAAAAACTCTCTCTATTTATTTACTACTCCTACAGGCTTGACGGTACGGCTTCGCTTGACTTGACCGGATCAGCTACGTTTACGTTTGTTATGGAACCGACCGCACTTTACTCTATTCGTCAGTGGACCAGCCAGGCCTTTTGAAAGCTACTATGATGTTTAGATTGACCGCCCTCTTTGAATTGACAGAATCTTTCCTTCCCGCTGATGAACAGACGAAGTCGACTAACCAACTCACCAGCCAATAGCACACATTCTACAATTTGTTAGAATAGGAGATCTTGGGGGCACGGGTGATAGCATGCACAATTAGGTCTTCCTGCTCCGCCCGCAGCGCTTGCTGCCTCCTTTCCAAACCCTCTATGCGCTCTCTGGTAGCGCGAATGCGCGCTTCTTTCCTTGCACGATCTATTGTTGTTCTAACACTTCTGGAGGTTTAGCACTCTACGGTGCTCTTGAATTTCATTTTGCAGTTGCCCCATTTCGCCTGCAATTACAGAAAGCCTGTTTGCAGCAGCATCCATAGCCATACATGCTAGTACTAAATGGATTTCATTTTATTTGAATTTAATGAAGTGAAGACACTTATCGAGCCTCCATTTATAGAGTGGTAGAGTAATATCGCTATGCAGTATGAATTGCATGGCTAGTGATAGATGTCCTTTAGCTGCTGAATTTTAGAGCATAATTGTGGCAAATCTCACGGGTATGTGCAAGTTTTTGTGAGATAAATGCAGGTTTTAGGAAGAAGAATAATTAAAGGAAGCAGATGCAAAAAGAGGAAGAAGCAATGAAGGGAGGAATTATTAATATCATGCATGCAAAAAGGAGCAAGTGGGCCAAAGTTGAAGCAGCCCAAAGATGGAACAAGCAGCCCAAAGAAATTGAAGAAGGCCCAATGAAGCAATTAATTGATCAATCGTGTGAAGCAATTGGATGGAATCTGAATTCTTATCAGCATGATGCTGCGCATGGAATTATTTCCTAATTTATTTATTCCTTCTTTATTTTGGAAATTATTTTTGGTAGTATCCTACATGGAACAGAATTGTAGTAGTTTACTATTAATTCTTCTCTCCATTCTACACCTATATAAAGGGATAGAAGGGAGAGGAGAAGGGTACGTACGTAGGAAGCAGAATATTATTCCATATTTTCATAGCTAGTTCAGATTTTAGAACTGTAGTTTTCGTTTCTGGCGTTTGGAGAATTTCTGTCGGCAGAGGTCCCGTTTGCCCAAATGGGAGGTCGCATACTTTGAGATTTTTCAGATCGCAATTCAAGTATTTCTTTCTTAATTATTTATTCTTTTCAATTATTTTTCAGTATGATTCATATAATAATTATGTTCGTAGTTAGTTTAATTATGAGTAACTAAATTATTTATTCTGGCATAATGTAATAGCAATTAATCCGGGCATGTTATGAAACCGAATTGTGCTTAAATTAAATTGCATGTGTTCCTTCTTATTCTCTGCTCATAACTTTGAATGCTGATATTTAATTAAGACTGATCACCTTAGTTGAATTAGGTAGAGCCAATTAATTCCCAGTTAAATAACATAATATTTATTGGGCAAGATTAATTAGTGGCAAAGTTACCTCCAGGTAATAGAGAATAAGGGGTTAGTAATTCTTAGATGTTAATTCAATAAGAATAACTAAAATCGGGTTTCCCTAGATCTTAAGGCTGTTAACTTGGTTAATAGGTGTCGATACCTTACGGCCTGTTCCTTGTTAATTAGAGTAGCAATTATGTCTGATGCGGATTCACGGTAATTGCCGATAAAGTAAGGGGAGATTGGGTTATGTCTGATGCGGATTCACGGTAACCTATAACTGATTGATGACATGCTATTTAATATATTAATGAGTTGATGATTAACATGCAGTGATGACATGCTATTTAATATATTAATGAGTTGATGATTAATGAGGCTTTCCTTAAAAATTACTTTCCCGCCACAAAGACGAATGCAGTGAAGAAGGAGATAAGTGGGATCCAACAAGACTATGATGAGTCCCTCCGCACCTACTGGCTCAGATTTAAGCGACTGTGCGACAGTTGCCCAAACCATAGGTACTCGGATGGAGAGTTGTTGCAATTTTTCTACCATGGAATGACAGAGGCCGAGAGGATGCATATGGATTCTGCCAGTGGTGGTGCATTTCTGAATAACACTGCCACATCTGCTTATAAGATAATAAAGGAGACATTGGAAGCACGTAATGACTTTGCTGAACCCAGGATCCGTCTTGCCAAGCGGACTGCCGAAGTGCGTGTTATTGATGATGAGGACCCCGTGAACAACTCCCAGCTGGTAGCCGAAATGAGAAAAATGACTGAAATGATAACTAAAATGGCAGCTGGAACAAAGAAGGCACAGACAGAGGAAGTGTGGAATCTGCGAAAATATGGGACATTTTACCCATAAGTGTAACCTTGCACCCACTGACCCCCTGGCTCAAGCAAATGCTGCTGGAAATTGGAATGGCCCACATCAAAGAAGGGACCCTTACTCCAACACATACAATCAAGGGTGGAAAGATCATCCTAGTTTCAGATGGACTGAACCAGGCAGCCAGGATTAAGGACAGCAGCCCCAATATCAGGCTAACCCGAACCAGTACCAGAGTCAGTATCAGAATCAGGCATGCAGACCACCACAGCAGAGAGGTTTCTAGCAAGGCCAGCCACAGCGAAGTGGTAAAGATTCTCATGATTTAATTGCATCTCTTAGGCTATGTTCTCTTGTGGCTTGTGTAGGGAAAATTTTGTTGGAGGGAAGTTTTTTGTTAAAAATTTTTTGGAGGGAAGTTTTTTTTGGGAAATTGTGTAGGTGAGAGATAAAAAAGTATAATGATTGTGTTATTTTTTGAATTTATGTGAGTAGGTATTTAGAGGGAATTTTAAAATTTTAATTTTAAATTGTTGAAAAAGTGAAGTTGTTTTTTTGTGTAAAGTTTTTTTTAAAAAAAGTGATGATTCTTGAAAAATTGCCACAAGAGAACAGAGCCTTATAGATCAACAAAAAGAGCAGAAAGCCAGCATTGATAGTCTGGCAAATATGGTGTCTCAATTGGCCGTTTCGCTCAAAGAATTGAAGGGTGACCAGGGCAGATTACCCACCCAAGTTCAGGTGCCATCCAAAGAGAATGTGAATGAAATAACCCTGCGGAGTGGGAAGGTCTTCGAGCCAGCTGTAGAAAAGAACGCTGCGTCGAGGTCCCGTTTGCCCAAATGGGACCCTGAATCTGAAATCGCAGAAACAGGAATAAGAAGCAGACCCGAACCTTTCCTAAGCCTAAAAGGTGGAAACCCCTATGAAGACCCATCTTTTCCAAACTGACTGATCGGGAAGGTGAAGAAACCAAAAGAGGATCCTGTGGACTATTTGGCAGCGTTTGAGAAGATGGAGGTTAACATACCTTTCCTCAAGGCAATAAAGATTCCTCCTATTGGTAAATTTTTGAAGGAGTTCATGGCTGGAAAACCTAGGGGCGCAAGCAAGGTGATCCTTGGTGAGACTGTATCAGCAGTTATTCAGAAAAAGCTACCGCCAAAATGCAAGGACCCAGGTATGTTTTCTCTTCCTTGCATCATTGGTGATAAACAAATTGAACATGCCATGTGTGACTTAGGAGCCTCAATTAATGTAATGCCCCTATCTGTTTATTTGACCCTGACTGGTGTTAAATTAGTAGAAACTGGAGTAATTATACAATTGGCAGATAGATCTTGTGTTCATCCTGAAGGATTACTTGAAAATGTCTTAGTTAGAGTTCATTCTTTTGTGTATCCTGCTGATTTTTATGTGGTCAAGATGAGTAGCGATCCGTCAAAAGAGTCGGCTGGAGTCTTGTTAGGCCGGCCCTTTTTGAAAACTTCTCGAGCTCTTATTGATGTCTATAATGGGACTATTTGTCTAGATTATTATGGTGAGAAGTACATCTTTAATATTGAGCATGCCATGAGAAATAAAGCAGATACGGAGAATGTAAATAGTATTGATCTGATTGACCCAATTGTCCAAGAATACCTTGAGACTGAATTTTTGCAGGATAAGATGGAACAAGTTCTCACTCAGGGGCTGACTGAAAGAGATGCCCTGCACATGAGCAATGACCAAATCAGAGAGACTATTATGTCTCTTTACTCTACAGATATCGATTCAGCTTCCAGGGCAACGTCCCGTTTGCCCAAACGGGACCCAGAAAGCAAGCTGCTGCCATCATTATCTGCCTGCTCCTTCTCCCAATCCTGGATCTAAAGCCACTGCCTGAGAACCTAAAATATGTCTACTTAGGGGAGAAGGAGACGCTGCCAGTCATCATCAGTAGTACATTAACTGCCTGTCAGGAGGATAGGCTGCTTTGCATCCTACGGCAACACAAGAAGGCCATCGGGTGGACCTTGGCAGACATCACTGGGATCAGCCCTGACATTTGCCAACACTACATCCTCTTGGAGCCAGATGCAAAACCTTCCAGAGATCACCAACGCAAGCTCAATCCCAATATGAGAGAAGTGGTCCTAAAAGAGATTCTGAAACTCCTTGACATGGGAATAATTTTTCCAATCAGTGATAGCAAGTGGGTTAGTCCTGTGCATGTAGTACCCAAGAAGGGAGGTTTTGAGGTTGTGGAAAATGAGAACAATGAGTTAGTGCCTATGAGACTCCTCACAGGATGGCGGATGTGCATCGACTTCAGGAAGTTAAATGCTGCAACCAGAAAAGATCACTTCCCCTTACCATTCATAGACGAGATGTTGGAAAGATTAGCAAGCAACATGTTCTTTTGTTTCCTAGACGGATATAGTGGCTATTTTCAAATTTGGGTGAATCAGGAGGACCAGGAAAAAACGACCTTCACTTGCCCCTTCGGCACGTATGCCTACAGGAGAATGCCGTTCGGTCTATGCAATGCTCCAGGAACCTTTCAAAGATGCATGATGAGTATTTTTTCTGACCTTATCGAGAAGTGTATTGAGATATTCATGGATGATTTCACAGTTTATGGGGCAACATTCGATGAGTGCTTGGAGAGTTTGGACTCAGTACTGGGGAGATGTGTGCAGAAAAACCTCATCCTCAATTATGAAAAATGTCACTTTATGGTCACAGAAGGGATAGTGTTGGGACACAAGATATCTGAGAAGGGAATTGAGGTAGATAAGGCCAAAGTTGAATTGATAGCCAAGCTCCCTTATCCAACTAATGTCAGGGAAATTCGTGGATTCTTAGGACATGCTGGGTTTTACAGAAGATTTATTCAGGATTTTGCTAAAATTGCACAGCCTGTGACTACTTTGCTGAAAGACGACGTCCCGTTTGCCCTAACGGGAGAGTGCAGACAGGCCTTCGACACATTGAAGAATAAGTTGACTTCAGCACCGATTATTCAATCTCCCCGCTGGGAGCACCCATTCGAGCTAATGTGCGACGCTAGTGACTATGCAGTAGGTGCAGTGTTGGGTCAGAAAATTGGGAAGGAGAATCATGTCATCTATTATGCATCGAAAACTCTGAATCTAGCCCAATGTAATTACTCCACTACTGAAAAGGAATTGTTGGCAGTGGTATTTGCCTTTGACAAATTCAGATAGTACCTGTTGGGATCAAAGTGCATTGTCTACACAGACCACGCTGCATTAAAGCACTTGTTGGCCAAAAAGGAGTCTAAACCAAGATTAATTCGGTGGATTTTATTGCTCCAGGAGTTCACATGGGAGTTAAGAGACAAAAAGGGTGCAGAAAATAACGTTGCTGATCATCTGAGTAGGCTGGTTCAACCTGAAGCCGGCCCACCAATTAAGGAAAACTTTCCAGAAGAACATCTGTACCAGGCGACGTCCCGTTTGCCCAAACGGGAGGTAGAACAGTCCCTGAATCTGCGAATTTCAGAGAAGAAGAGCTGCGATCCATGGTATGCAGATATGGTTAATTACCTCACTTCTAATACTTTTTCGCCAGACCTGACCCAAGCACAGAGACAAAGAATTGTGAGTGATAGTAAATACTATATGTGGGACAAGCCGACTCTGTGGAAAATGGGAGCTGATCAAGTAATTAGAAAATGTGTCCCTGAATGGGAACAAGAAGAAATACTGCGGCATTGTCACTCTTTGGAATGTGGTGGCCATTATGGCCCCCAGCGAACAGCTCGAAAGGTGAGAGACAGTGGATTTTACTGGCAGACATTGAATCGGGATGCTTATTTATTTTGTAAAGCTTGCGACAGGTGCCAACGAATGGGTAATATAGGGCCCCGAGATGAGATGCCACAAGTTCCCATTAAAGTTTGTGATGTTTTTGATGTATGGGGAATGGACTTCATGGGACCACTGCCAGTGTCAAATGGGAATCTTTATATATTGCTAGCTGTGGACTATGTATCTAAATGGGTCGAAGCAAAAGCTACCAGAACCAATGACTCAAAAGTAGTTGCAGCATTTTTGCGAGATAATATTTTTGGCAGGTTCGGTGTACCGAGGGCAATCATCAGTGATCAAGGGACTCATTTCTGTAATCGGACTATAGCCGCCTTGATGAAAAAGTACGGCATGCATCATAGACTGGCCACCCCATATCACCCACAGTCAAATGGTCAGGCTGAGGTTTCCAACAGAGAAATCAAGCATGTGCTCGAGAGAACAGTGAATACATCACGAAAGGATTGGAGTCAGAAGCTGAATGATGCTCTATGGGCATACAGGACTGCCTTTAAAACTCCAATTGGCATGTCACCTTACCGACTGGTTTTCGGAAAAATGTGTCATCTACCTGTGGAGCTGGAGCATAAGGCATATTGGGCAGTGCAACAATTGAACATGGAAGCAACCAAGTGTGGGGAAGAAAGAAAGTACCAGCTAGAGGAACTCGAGGAACTAAGACTTGAAGCTTATGATAATGCAAATTGGTACAAGGACCGCACTAAATTGTGGCATGATCGGTGCATTCGACAGAAGGAATTTCAGGTGGGCCAGAAGGTTCTACTTTTTCAATCTAGACTGCGCCTCCTGGGTGGTAAACTGAAGAGTAAATGGCATGGACCTTTGGACATTGTGTCAGTTAGCTCGACTGGAGCTGTGCAAGTATGGAATCCGGCAACTAACCATACATTCACGGTTAACGGGCAACGTCTCAACCATTATAACGAACTCGATCGGAACATTTTGGTGTAAGCAATTTCACTGCAAAGCTGTCCGAACCATTGAAGGAGACAGACTGCGTCTGGCCGAAGACGTGAAAGAGAGGCGCTAGTGTGAGGCAACCCACGTTTTCTTTTATTATTATTATCGTCTTTATTTTTATTCGTGTTTTTTTCATTATTTCTAATTTTCTGTATTTAATTTTTTTTAAAAAAAAAAATCTAGTAAATTCAGTCGTTTAGTATTTAATTTTAGCATTTAATTTCTGTGCAGATTGGCGTTCCAGTAGCCAACTTATGAAGTTCAATGGGTAGGCAACAAGGAGCAGGGATCCAAGCTACCAAGTCAACAATTCAGGGGAGCAATCACCACATTTCAGAAAAGGGAGGACCAACTTGCAAAGAGTCAACATAAGTTGAGTGGTGGGGTTCAATTTCAAAGTGTCAGAAAGAAGAAGGACCATCCTGCAATTAGTTAAACCCATTTCCCTAATTCCCAAATCAGCACCCAAATTGTTTCACCTTCCCGCTGCAATCATCTCCTTCATTCCTCACCACCCACGCCGCCACCACCGTCCCTTACTATTCCCGTCGCCACTTCCCACCACTCCACCACCACAGCTTCTCCATGGCCGGCCCACGCAAGTCCAAATCCCGCAGGCTCACACCCGAACCTTCACCAAATTCCCACCCACAATCGGTCTCAACCAAGGCTGCGGCTGGCCCCTCTCGCCCACGCCCTCTAGCCGGCCGATCGAGGCCCTTAATGAAGAACCCAACCCCTCCCGTAGAGCTCAAAGCACCTCCAGCACCTCCACGTCGCCGTTCGAGCCGCACCGCTGCAATAATGGCGTCGGCCGCCCTTCGGTCTCACACGGCCCAAGACGCCGAGCCCGTGCTCATTGAATCGGACAAGGAGGTGCCATCCTCCCGTCCGACCCGAACCCGAGGGGCCACTCGCACAGCTGGTGCAGCAACCAGTGATGCCGTTCCGTCACCGGCGTCCACCTCTTCGGCTTCCGAGCCCGGCGAACCACCCTCTCCGGTGCCACATCAACCTGGGGCCAGGGCTGATACTTCTACCCGGGAGCAACTTGCAGCCTTCTTGACTTTTACTGAAGAAGAACAGCAGAAAAGGTATGACATTTTTAGTACCAAATCTGCAATTTCTTGCGTTCCCTTTTACTGTTTTTAGTTGATTCATGTGTTGTTTTTGTTTTGTTCTTTTTGTGCTGTTTTTGTTTTTGTTTTCCATAGTTGTGTGGTCTATGTATGCTTGAGGGCAAGCATCCTTTTAAGTGTGGGGATGTTTTGCGATTTTCTCCTGTGTTTTGTTTGTCTTTGGAGTCTTGAATGTGTATGTGAAGTACAGGATTTTTGCCCAATTCTGAATGTTAATCTGAAAAGAAGCAACATAGATATCCTATTAATCACTTACTATGCTTATTCTTGTAGATGTGGTTTGGGATAGAGCCGTTATTTTGATACAGGTTGTGCATGAATTCCCTTTTCTAAAGCCTACTAAATAATTCTGAGCCGCACTGGATGTTTTGCATGAGAATCTCTTTGGTTTGCCTGCTTGACTGTCAAAATGGTTTATTGAGTAATGCATGGTTGGATGATGGGGGACCTTTTCTAGGATAAACCCTTTTGGCTTGAATTTCTGAACCGTCCTATACAGAAAAATACCCCTTAGTCAGCAAGTTGAAGCCTTGACCTTTCAGTTCTGAGTCAGTAAAAATTAGCCAAGCCTGTTTTGAGTAAATCCTTTCTTACCCTTGGTGTGCATGCTGCATGGTATTATGTGTTGATGCTGCGACAGAGAAGAAGTCATGAGGCACAATTGTAGAGTCCAGTTCTGTTTCTTTTTGTATCTGCTGAATTATATGCAAAAAATCAGTTCTGCTGTGGAAAGAAAATGAGTCCACATTTGAGAAAAAAAAAAAAAAAAAAAGATGATGAAATAAAGAATAAGAGCTGGTTATGTTATGTGCTGAATACATTTGCAGAATAAGTTAAAGGATTGGATTTTGGAGATTATGTGCTGAATTTTTAAACATGTGCTGAATGAGTTTTTGGTGACTGTCACTGCTTGAATAATTAAAGAAAGAGCTGAATGTTTTGGCTCTAGATCAGGAAAAGCAGGCAGTAAAGTTGGTGTCCAAATTAAAGGAGCAGCAGGTTCTATATGCATGCACACTATTTGTTGAATTTTGCAGGTGACTTAGAACCCCATAGGGCCCGACCAAATAAATAAAAATCCCTTGGCCCCATTGCGTCCCTGTGAATAAAAGGTTGTTCTTAACATCTGTGCATTACTCAATCTTTACTGTGGAGATGGTCAGTTATCAAACTTTTGAGTTCTGACTAGACTAGGGATGAATCACTTGTCCTAATTTTTTGAATTGTGAGTTGTGTGATTTACTACCCATAAGAGTGCTGCTTGGGAATTTATGCATGAACTGTGTTAAACTGACTTGGTATGGTTTGTTTGGTGGAATGGTAGAGTTTGCATAGTTTGTGATGAAAAGGTGAATCTCGTGGTGCAAGTACAATTGACATGAGGAATTTGGGCAGAGTAATCCTGTATTTATGTGGTGTCATTGTGTCGTGTGAGTCATGTCTTGGGTCTTTTGGGTCATTGTTGTTTTTCTATTATGTTCTTTTGGGTATGTTCAAGTTTTGTGTCTTTTCTATTCTTGTGTTTGTGTCTTTGTGTTTTTGTTACGTAAGAAAGGGAAAGAAAATAGGACTGAGTTTAATTCTTCACTTCACGCTTGAGGACAAGCGTCATTCAAGTGTGGGGATATTTGATAGATTTCCTTTAGCTGCTGAATTTTAGAGCATAATTGTGGCAAATCTCATGGGTATGTGCAAGTTTTTGTGAGATAAATGCAGGTTTTAGGAAGAAGAATAATTAAAGGAAGCAGATGCAAAAAGAGGAAGAAAAGAGCAATCCAGTTCAAAGAAGCAATGAAGGGAGGAATTATTAATATCATGCATGCAAAAAGGAGCAAGTGGGCCAAAGTTGAAGCAGCCCAAAGATGGAACAAGCAGCCCAAAGAAATTGAAGAAGGCCCAATGAAGCAATTAATTGATCAATCGTGTGAAGCAATTGGATGGAATCTGAATTCTTATCAGCATGATGCTGCGCATGGAATTATTTCCTAATTTATTTATTCCTTCTTTATTTTGGAAATTATTTTTGGTAGTATCCTACATGGAACAGAATTGTAGTAGTTTACTATTAATTCTTCTCTCCATTCTACACCTATATAAAGGGATAGAAGGGAGAGGAGAAGGGTACGTACGTAGGAAGCAGAATATTATTCCATATTTTCATAGCTAGTTCAGATTTTAGAACTGTAGTTTTCGTTTCTGGCGTTTGGAGAATTTCTGTCGGCAGAGGTCCCGTTTGCCCAAACGGGAGGTCGCATACTTTGAGATTTTTCAGATCGCAATTCAAGTATTTCTTTCTTAATTATTTTATTCTTTTCAATTATTTTTCAGTATGATTCATATAATAATTATGTTCGTAGTTAGTTTAATTATGAGTAACTAAATTATTTATTCCGGCATAATGTAATAGCAATTAATCCGGGCATGTTATGAAACCGAATTGTGCTTAAATTAAATTGCATGTGTTCCTTCTTATTCTCTGCTCATAACTTTGAATGCTGATATTTAATTAAGACTGATCACCTTAGTTGAATTAGGTAGAGCCAATTAATTCCCAGTTAAATAACATAATATTTATTGGGCAAGATTAATTAGTGGCAAAGTTACCTTCAGGTAATAGAGAATAAGGGGTTAGTAATTCTTAGATGTTAATTCAATAAGAATAACTAAAATCGGGTTTCCCTAGATCTTAAGGCTGTTAACTTGGTTAATAGGTGTCGATACCTTACGGCCTGTTCCTTGTTAATTAGAGTAGCAATTATGTCTGATGCGGATTCACGGTAATTACCGATAAAGTAAGGGGAGATTGGGTTATGTCTGATGCGGATTCACGGTAACCTATAACTGATTGATGACATACTATTTAATATATTAATGAGTTGATGATTAACATGCACGTGATTATTGTGATTTACATATTGCTGGAATACTTTATTTCATTGATTAAATTCTCTTTCTTAATTTGAATTTGTATTTAGTTTTCAATAATTTTTTACAAAGTCTCTCTGAGCAATAAAGGTGGTTGCGAACCAAAACTTTTAGGAATTAATAGGTTTTGTGATTTTAAGCAGTCCGTTCCCTGTGGGATCGACCCTGTTATCATTGTGCTACTTATAGCTAATTATTGCAGGTTTATACAGTAATTTTACTGTATTTGATAGGGCTAACGACGGTCTTATCAGCTAGCACAATTCTTACTACTATAACCACGCTGCCTATATGAACAAACAAACTTTGTACAACCGTGGAAAAGATTCCATATTCTATGCCAATAGACTCGTGACATCCATGTACTGAGTCGTCAAATGAGCCACGTTAAGAAAACCCACGCTTATACGCATTGGCCCACAGGGTGCCCCAATAGGGCCCAAATGAAAAACCCAATCCTACATGAACCATCACAAATAAAGTCCTACAAATGAAGACTCGGGCCTGTTTCGATGAAAGCCCACAGAAGGCCCAAAGCACAACAAGCCTACCCATCATCAAAGCAAGCCCAAGCCCATGCAAGAATGACCTCATTGTCATGGAAGCCCTTTCCTTACTCCTATATATAGTATATAATAACGTTTTTTCTCATGGCTTTAGGAAGGGGCCCCTAAGCTAGCGCCTAATCTAATTTCTTTTTTTTAGTAAACCTGGGTTTACATAGCCCAAGGCAGTTTGAACTAATAGAACCAAGGGAAAGGCGCTTTGATTCAAAAGTAGCTGATTCATGTGCAGCTTCAGTCTATAGCATCCTTTCAACTATACGGATTAGTCCCTACAGCGCTTATTCCTCTAACAAGTGATTCGTCGAAAAGACTAGCAGCATTTGTCCACTTCTCTGACTTTGAATACTTTCTTTCAGCGGGTGGCATCTATGCCCCCATTTGAGACAGTTGAAGTAGATTTTGTAACAACCGATTCGAGCACAACAGCCAAAGAGTGGATTGGCACAGCGGATTTGAGAGCAATCTGATATCAAAGAGCGGAAAGGTGCTTACAACATAAAACATCTAGAAATATCCTACTATGAGGACAAAGAGAGAGACTCAACCTGGTGATGACAATCCTTGATAACAAGAACACACGAGCACATGAATAAGCCCTGCTCCCTAAATTAAACAGAGAAAAGGAAGTAGTGCACTAGCAGGGAAATAGAGAAGTTCGACCTACCCATCTACACGAGGGGGATTCCTCTATACGTTACGTCTACTTATTTACGAATACTGACTGCTAACTAATCTCATTTAATAGCTATTCCATCTTGAGCAAGAGGACGGTAAAAAAATTGATACAAGAAGGATATAGTCCGAACTACCTAATGAAACCCAGTTAACAAAAGCTGGAGAATCTTCCTTATATGCCTAGCCTAGGATATTGGATCCATTATACTAAGGGTCTAAGAACTAAAAGGGAAAAGGGCAGGGAAGATGAGTCAGAGGTTCCGGTGCCTGGATCCCCCTTTGGAACCACAAGGGGGCCCCGTCTCCGGCGGGGGTGAGCTTCTGGGCGCAGTAAGACCTTTCCTACGAGCTTGCCGCTACGCTCCTTTTTTCAATCATTTCTACCTTAGCCTTATTAAGAAGCGAAGCAAGGAATGGTGCTAGTGATCATAACTCGTGATAAAAAAATTTTCTTTGTAAGCAACGTGGCCCGATCGACCAATTATGGCAAGATTCTCTACTAGATACTCAAGTTGGTCCAAAGCACATCTCGAGGATCGAACAAGAATTTCAGTAGAGTAGAATGAAGTTGGCTAATCGCCCTTTCTTTAGGCCTCGGGCACACTTCCTTGAAGAAAGTCGTCTTCACAGACGTGATTCTTTTCATTCCTCTCTAGTAAATGCTAGCGAATGACTGGACGAAATGAGTAAATTTCCCCCATTCCTTGACTATTCTATTTATAATACATTTTCCTATTCAATTAAGGAAAAGACAGTAGCTTGTATCTCGCTATTTTTCAGTTAAAAGGAAGAACCTAATTAGATCTTGCCCCTTGGCCTTACTAGGTCTTTTTCCATGGAAACACCTGGTCATTCAACATGGATCCAACCCGATCAATTGCTCTGTATAACAGAAAACACGCTCTTGTTGCGTTCAGGACTGGAGCTGCTACATGTTTGTGATAACACTCATCTTGCAAACCTCTGCAGCAACAGGAGCCACAAAGACGATTGTAGAAAGATACCAGGATTCTACTCAAACAATAGCTATTGTACTATCCGAAGTAAGCCCTAAAAAGAAAAGTGCTACACTAATTGTAGTAACCAGAACAGGACCTCGGCCCCAGATACTATGGAACACCTTTCCATCCGTGCCAAGGGCAGCTGCTCGACCACACAACCAATTACCACCCTAAAACGTAGCCACTTACCTGGGAAAAATTCCTGCTCAGATCTCAATCCTAGACTTTTTTTTCTCTTCTACGCCGTACTTAGGCAAGCTCGGTTGTCAAGGGAAAGGCTCCAGGATTACAAGCCATGATCATTGCCCCCCAACCCTTTTACAGTTCCAGAAGCAGAGGGAGCAGCTTCATTTCAAAGGTGAGGACCCGGATAGAGAGGGACCTATGACAGTAGTTTAAGTTGGCCCAGTGTGCTTCTTTCACTTGGTCTAACATGAGAAAAGGGAAGGAAATGGAAATCCGATGCAGACTGGATCTTTTCCTAATCTACTCAGATGGGGAAGACCTTCTGCAGGACACTATTAAAAAAGCAGGGACCACATTCGCTTCCGATCATGACCTCATTCTTCTTTTATCTTTCGAACTGATGTGGTTATCCCTATCGAAATCTAGAAAAAAAAGTTGTGAAGCAAAAAAATGCAACATTCTATTGACTTGATAGAATTTCTTTTATTATTATTAATACATCCTCAAAAGAGGAAAAGCTCCCTAACCTTCATTTTACCAATCCCTCGCTTTCCAAGATAGAATCTCTTCCCTCTTCTTAGTCTCTATTAGATAACGGAAAGGCGTTCTCCGATTAAGGAGTCCCCCTATGGGGATTCTAACTCTTCTAAGAAAGGATTCCATGAATGGGATAGCATAAGCCTATGAGTAAGCCCTACCCTTGAAGTCCTAGTAAAGTCTTCCTCTGAAGCTACTAATACAGCACCAGCAACTAAACTGCTAGCGGAAAGGTGTCCTAGTAGTTCCCCTTGCCTGCCTGCCTTAAGGCTTACTCTAAGTGTTCTAACTATGGCCTATGGAAGTAAGGAAAGGGAGCTGTTGAGATGGTACGAATGGGTATGTCATCCGTGGATCCATATGCATTCTATAAAAAGGGACATAGAAGGAGCTGCTAGTAGTAGGATGCACAGAGGTACTTTAGTCTCATATTCATGCCCAGAGTAGGCTGCTATTGAATGTGCTCTTGTCGCAATTGAATCAGCCATTGAGTAAATAGAAGCTCCTCCTCCGGACCCTGTTAGTCTTGCCGCTGCTTAACTATGAGTACGAGTTGGAGCTCTTGGGTTCATGACTGGTGCTACTGCTATTGAATCATCTCTTTGAAGGCCAAATGCCACATCAGTAAGAGAAGTGGGCAAAAAAGCTGCTCTCCTAACCGATACCGGTGGTGGTGTCATAGAAGTAAGCGCTGTTGTCGGAAGGAGTAAGGACTAAATGCCCAGAGTCAACTGCTGGTGGTTCAGGAAGTGAATAAGATTCATCCTATAATAAGATGGTACGAAAGGGATTCATCGACATCTGAGATTCATTTTGAAACCAATGGCAGATCTTTCTCAATAGGAACTGAACTGAACGCTGGCATGAGGGAGAAAGCTTAGCTACTTCTCAGTGCATGAGGAATGAAAAGCGAAAAGAGCTTATTCGTGAAAAGAATGGGGTTCTTTGGACTCTCCCAAGAGCTTATGAGTGCACAAGAGCTGATATGCCAACAGCTGATTCAATAGCTGTGGATTCAATTCCTTCCCTATTCGAGAACAGTAACAAGAGTCATTACTGGCGGATTCGCTCTCAAATCGTCCTTCTCATCTTTCTTTAAAAGCCAAATCATCGTCCGCATCTAATCAATCCCCTATCTTCATATTCTATCGAAACTGAGATTTGCGTAAATAAAGAAGAAAGATGGTAGCGTAAAGTAGAGTCTATTCGACGGTATGCCAGTTGCATAGATAAGTTCTATGAACCTTATGTCATGATGTTGTTGCTTCTACCGTACCTTTCTGAGATTTTTTTGTGTTTAGTGTATCGTTCCGAAGCTTGTGTAGCACTGTGCTGAATAAGACAATCTCATTTCTTTTTTCCCTTGGTCAATAACCAAGAAAAGCTTTCATTTAGTTCTAAGTATCTCTTTTTTTGGGGGAGCAGAGTAGTCAAAGAATGAACCAAAGAAAATGATTATTCTAGAATGGCTATTCCTCACAATTGCTCCTTGTGATGCAGCGAAACCATGGCAATTAGGATCTCAAGAAGCAGCAACACCTATGAGCAAGGAACAATAGACTTATATCACGATATCTTTTTCTTCCTCATTCAAATTTTGGTTTTCGTATCATGGATCTTGGTTCGCACTTTATGGCATTTCCACTATCAAAAAAATCCAATCCCGCAAAGGATTGTTCATGGAACTACTATCGAGATTCTTTGGACCATATTTTCTAGTGTCATCCTGATGTTCATTGCTATACCATCATTTGCTCTGTTATATTCAATAGACGAGGTAGTAGTAGATCCGGCCATTACTATCAAAGCTATTTAACATCAATGGTATCGAAGTGCGCCCCTTCACGAGGGTGATTTAAGTGCAACGAAAGGCCTTAAAGTTGAATAGGGTTCGCGAAGTATCTGGCTTACCAGTAATCTTCCATTCCCGCCATCGAGAGACTTTAATAACTATAGCATGCCAGAAACGAGGAGTTGAGGTAGTTAGACTTATACCCCGAAATGCTCCCAGCATAGGAGCCTATGGTTCCATTCTGGTTGTTGCTGGAGGTACACATCCCTCTTCTCAGTGTGGAACGATATATGAGAAATATATGCTCAGCCTGTAATGTCCGATAACGGCGCTGAAGTAGTGAATCTATCGGCACCATAGCAGTGGCATACAACTTTGGACCTAACGGCCGGCCTAGTAACCTTTCGGAATGGGGGATCCCCGTTGGCAACAACCACGGTAGTAGTTGCCGAACTACTAGACCGGGAGAGGAAAACTTGTTGTTCCTGCTCCTCTTTCTTCGCTTCGGGGAAGGAGGTCCTACGGTAGGTAATAGCAGGCACAAGCAACTTGACCGAAGGGGACTAGCGCTTCTACTCCTCCACCGAGGAGCCGTTCACAACGAGAAGCAAGGGATGTCATGAACGGTGGGAGGTCACAGAGAATTTACCTATACCTATTCATAGAGTGATCCTATGATCGATACAGGATATAGACTATCCCTTTCTTTATTCTATTCTTTTTCTGAAAAAAAAAAGATGAGCCTTTACTAGGTTGGGGCTATGAAGCTTACCTTATTATTAGAGAAAGGGGGAATGGAAACTGGGATCAAGCGGAGACATAAAAAAAATGAATCAAAGGCCGGTGAGTTTATTTTCACATGCATTCTGGTGAAAAAAAGAAAAAGAAAAAAAGGGTGACTCCACTTCTCAGCTAGAGTTGGGGGTGAGACCTGTTGGCATAATGCACGCTGGAACGTGGGAATTCGAGGTCTCATGAACTACTACTAAAAACCTACTTTTTTGTTTTGTTTATGGACAAACCATATCCGGTCAGGCCTATGGATGGATCCTTTTAGATCTACGGGCCGTCCGGCCCCGGCCGTTCACATGAGCATAGGGAATCTATACTCGAGCGTTCAACTAGGCCCCTGACAGGATAGGTGAGGAATCACTCTAGATCTCATTTTTTAGGGCCTACAACTTCACCGAGCCGACTAGCATCCCTTTCCACTGCCCATTTTTCGAACAAAGAAGACGACTATAGGATCGAATTCGCTTTCCGTGGTGAACTGGTCGTTCCATACCTTCTGCCTGTCTGATACGTATTATTGTAACATCTGCGGATGTACTTCATAGTTGGGCTGTACCTTCCTTAGGTGTCAAATGTGATGCTGTACCTGGTCGTTTAAATCAGACCTCTATTTATGGAACTAATCATGCCTTTATGCCTATCGTCGTAGAAGCTGTTGATAGGAAAGATTATGGTTCTCGGGTAGAAAATCAATTAATCCCACAAACCGGGGAAGCTTAAGCGGAAATGAAAGAGTAGAGTGAGGGAAAGGGTGGAAAGCCACTAAATTGAAGGCTTTGCTCGCTCGCTCTCACGCTCCTTTAGTAGACAGCGAGTGGAGTGCATAAGCCCCTTTAGAGATAGGGGCGAGTACTACACGAGCTCGTAAGTAAAGTACGGAACAAGCCTTGTCTACGAAGCAGAGCGACCTCATCTTGCTTGCTTCTGGCGAAGCTTCTAGCACTATATAATAGGCATTCTGGTATGGCAGGAATACTACTTTTTAGGCCGAACACTACATAGGAGCGATAGAGAAACCTAGCCGTATGAAGGCGAGCAGCCCTTATAGCAATAGCAAATGGCCTACTTATAGCCCTATTTTTTCCCCTTTCTTCGGGGCCTTACAAGCTCAAAAAATGGCAATTCTTCACGTTTTCCTCAGACAGAAGAACAACGGATTGAAGAAAGTTAAGTTAAGGTAGCCGAGAGGGAATCTGGGGATAGCAATTCATCTGCCTTTGGCAAATCAACAAGCAGTGCAAGGATTTCCTACTTCGAATAAAGGCATCTAATAAGATAAGTCCGCTGCTAATTGAAATAGTGGAATCTGGATTGTGGTTCAAGATAAACAACTGAATCCGCTACTCTTAGTTAGCTGTCTCTCTAGCAGTTGGCGGTGCTGTTACGTTAAAGCATGTTCTTCTATTTCTATTGGAGAAACATAATCTCTATCTGGAGCTCAATCTACTACTGGTTCTCGAACTTGGCCATCACTAGCTCTGCTTTCGTCCCTGCCGCCACTCCTGGATGAACCATCTAAGTACATCTCCCAGGGGAACTGAACTTTAGCATATAAAACTTCTTCATCAGGTAGATCATCTGACAAAGGAGTGTCATCTGAGGCTGGATGAGTTGCCAAGAAATCAGCCAACGCTTATCCTTTGCCTTACAACATTAGGGAAACATCATGGACCATTTGGATAATCCATAACCTCTTGGTACTTATCTTTTAAGAAAGGCTCGAAAGTAAATACTTGAGCTGATCTGCTTTCGATATGAGCCTAACGGTATGTTCCTGGAGATAGTGTCTGAGCAGTTGTACTGCAAACACAAATGCCAGGTATATCTTTTCAATGTTTGAGTAATTTGACTCTGCGCCCACTAGGGTACGACTTTTTTAGTATAGAGCAACTTAATTGTTGTGTAAGAAGAGCTCCTAGCTAACTAGGGTGAGCAGCAAACCGAACGGAGTAACTGACGTTTTCCACTCGTAGAGCTGGTGTTGAATCTTCACAAGTTAAATAAACCCCGTATTTTTGGCGTAAATTGCTACTTTTTTCTGTAATTGATTAGCCGACTCCTAAATAAAGTAGTTTCAAAGCCTGGAATAGGTAGGATTCAATTAGGCACTGTTTCCAATGATTACTTCGCGCTGTTAAGCGCTATAGGTTTTCTAACTATAACTGTTAGTGTAATCCGTGTAGTCAGATAGTCCTGAGGTAGCCACAGGTTACCGACCTTGACAATTACATTTCCTCAGTTGGGGATGAAACTAGATCTTCTGATTCAACTCGGTTTACGCTTTTTTCTGTTACGTCAAGTTGCTCTATTTCATATCCTGAACCTCAGACCCCCTTTACTAGTAAGGGCGCAGGAGCGCCCCTAGATGGTTAGGGGTTTTCTACGCTGGGTGGGGAAGAACGAACTTGAAATCCATACATAGGAGTGCGTGAGAGCCCCCTTCCTTCCAATCCAAGCCGGCGAAGAAGTCCAGGACTGACCTATTCCTTTTACTTCTTGCAGGATCAATTCATTACTAGTAAGATCAGCTGGTTAAGAAATTTCTTACCTGACCTGATATGGATGAACTCTGTATAAATCTTTCTAGGGGGGGCTGGCATCTTGAAATTGGGTTTATAAGGCGGCAGTGACAGTCCTTCATAGGCTGTTTGTTCTCTCTTTCCGTACTCTAGTCTTTTGGGCCTTTCTCGATATGCTCTGAGAGAGCAAAGTGAGTTTTACATAAAATCTTTCGACGAGTCTCCATATCCAATCTGCATTTTGTGCCTACTTATTTCACTAGGCCAAATATAACAATACAGTGACCTCCAAACTAGATCTGCATGATAATCATGTATTTCATTTATACAACATGGCATCCTTGGTTTAGGAGGTAATATATGAACAGGATGTAAACAAGGCGGCATAATGGGGTGAGGAGGGCCTGCCATTGGGCTGCCCGGTTGGCTATCCGGTTGGCTAGGAAACAGTATAGTTGGAGTAGGACCATGTGCACGAGGGATTGCAATCTTCTTCTTAGGAGCCGGAGGTAAAATGGGGTGATGAGGCAGTATATTATTTTTAGGAGTCTCAGGGGTCCCACTACTACTAGCGCCGAGATAACTCCCCGGTATCATCCCACTATTCGGGTGTAATATTGAGGAAATGCCATACATTTGTTTCAAATATGTAACAGGATGTAACGCAACAGCCTTTGAACTACTCTCCAATAAACCAACATAGCGTTCCTGCTCTAGCGATTTAAACCCCGGTTTAATATTTTTGCACCTGCATTCCTCTGCAAGAAAGAATCGACGTAAGGGGCCTTTAAAACTAAATTCGTTATTCACGCGGTTCTACTCCTTAGTAATAGATTATACCCCTCATACTCCATCCGACGCTTCGAAACTATCCTCTACAGGTCATGCAAGCGAGACTCCTGCGTCAAGGTTTGATGAATATACACGACCAACTCTCATATGGAGCAACCTTCTCTCCTGCTCCCGCTTGATAGCAGTCTGTCGGTATCAGTCCGGTAGACCGTATTTCTTTTTTCTTCGGTAGCTGTCTTTTTTCTCCTTGGGTTTGGAATTGCTATCTTATTAGGTTCGGCTGCTATAGCTGTTCGGAATCCACAAACCGGGGGTCAGAATTTCTTCGAATATGTTCTTGAATTTATTCGAGAAAACGAAAATTGGAGAAGAATATGGCCCTTGGGTTCCTTTTATTGGAACTATGTTTCTATTTCTTTTTGTTTCTAATTGGTCAGGAGCGCTTTTACCTTGGAAAATCATACAACTATCTCATGGGGAGTTAGCTGCACCCACGAATGATATAAATACTACAGTTGCTTTGGCTTTACTCACGTCAGCGGCCTATTTCTATGCGGGTCTTACCAAAAAGGGATTAAGTTATTTCGGGAAATATATGAAACTCCTTTTACCCATTAACATTTTAGAAGATTTCACAAAACCCTTATCGCTTAGTTTTCGAGTTTCGGGAATATCTTAGCTGATGAATTAGTTGTTGTTGTTCTTGTTTCTTTAGTACCTTCGGTGGTTCCTATACCTGTTATGTTCCTTGGATTATTTACAAGTGGTATTCAAGCTCTTATTTTTGCAACTTTAGCCGCGGCTTATATAGTCGAATCCATGGAGGGCCATCATTGAAAAAATCTTCTTTTTTCAAATTTTAACGTGCGGCTCAAGATAATTTACTTAGGAAATATACAACGCCGCCATATACGATATATAGTAATGGAAAAAAAAGTATATTATATAGTTGTGTAAAAAAAGGAAAGCCCAACAGTCTTCTTCAAAATTTACACATATTATGACTAGCAATGCGGTACACTAAATTCCCAGCATCTCCATCTCATCTAGTTCTAGTAGAAAAAAGTATAAACAAGCAAAGTCGATAAATCCGCAAGTCTAGAAGCCAATTGAACCTTCTCGAACTGTTTCTTTTTAAGAACCAAAAGATCACAAGAATATTTTTTTTATTGGGACGAGAAAATGAAAATTGCCTATCTTTTATTTAATCATTGGAGAAATACGATCGGAGGGGGCTAATTCAAACCCTTCCGGTAAAATAAGAACTACCCCATTGGCAAGAACTTGTTTCAGTTGCATATCATAAGGAATTCGAACAACTGCTTCAAATACAGTATCGGGAAGTACCGCCTGTGGAACCTCAATATCGACGGGCTTACTTGCTAAATGGCAATTGGCACAGACAATACGCCCAGCTCTCCTACCTACATAGAAAACAACCTTAGATTATATCCCAGCCTGGTAAGTAAGAAATGGATTACCATACCATCCTACTAGAAGAAAGAAAAGAATAGACTGATTCTGGGATCTCTTCTTGGTGAATTTCTCCGCTTGTAAATGATTGGTGTAATACTCACTCGTAGATGCTTGGTGTCAGAAATTTTCACTGACCAAGATCCAAACGGATCAATCTTGCTTATCCGCGTATTCCCACACAATAGAATAGAGTCGTTCTTTCTCCTCTCTCGTGGCGAATTTAAAGGGAATGTGCTTCCCTCTATTGTAATGAAAGACTTGAAGTGCACTCACCCTTGAAAGGAGCGCTTTAGCAAAACCCACTTTTGCCTCATCTAAGGCCAAGGGTTCAATAAATCTCTCAAACATAGGCTCGGAAAGGGTCACCTTTCGCCCTATATTAAAGAGATACCTTAATTGCTCTTTAATATGGGAGCGTACACATTCCGGGGCCACTTGATTATTCGGCAGATCGAGTGCGATTTGCCATTCCGGCTTGGAGGAGGAGGTAGACGCTCCCTCACCCGAATTCTCTCCATCGATAGTCTTTTACATGTATTTCTACTAATTTTGATAGCCTCAAAATTTTCAGCATTTTATAAATTTCCTTATATTTTTTTAATAGTTATATTTTAGTACATTTTTGTATTTTTATTTATTGAGTGCTAATCCCCCTTTCAATGTAATATTTAAAATTTCAAACTATTGATTAAAATTATTTTTTAAAATATTATACTTTAAGTCTATTTATTTATGTGAAGGATAAATTAATTTAATCGATAAAATTCAAATTCTTAAAAAGTATAAGTATGAAAACATAAAAATTAATAAACTATGATAGTTTAACGTTAATGGAAGCAACATTACAAATAAAAAAAAAAAAAACACTTTTACTCGTGAAGTTTAAGAACTCAATAGTTTTAATCCTAAGTTTGGGAGTGTTGAATTTTACTAACTGTCATATGTTCGTGACAGTTGAATATAAAAAGTTAGAGATTGAAAAAAACTATGCACAGACTTTTGGAAACTAAGATCATAATTTTCTCTTTCGAAAAATGTTTGGAAAAGGAGGCGAAAAGGAAATAAACAATGTTTTGAAAGTGTGAGGCGGCTTTATTTTCCCTCTCAAATTTTGTAAATTTTCACATTCCCTCTGTTTTATAGGTTTTTTTTCCTTCGCATTCTAAATTTAACTATTTTCTTTTATTAAATAATTTTTATTTTTCAATTTGGTAAATGATGATTGTCGCCGTTCCCTCCATTTGTACGACGATCGCCGGGCCATCTAAGGCTAAATGCCTCTCCCGCCGGTTAAAAACCGCGGATAGAAACCCTTCGCCATCCGTCCAAGACATCTCTTCCCACTTCAAGCCCTCCGAATTACTAGATCTGAGGGCTAAATACCATAGTCCCGTTAAGTTGTGGGTAAGTGTTCCCTAAGATGGAGAACGAGCCCATGCGCCGGGGAACGGGTGGGTAGCTGTTTATACCAAGCAACTCAGCAGCGGGTTAAGATTACCTGCTCCATCATTCCTGGTCGAGTTACTGCAATATTGGTCCATAGGCGTAGCCCAGCTTACTCCAAACTCGATTTGCAACATCCTTGGCTTCTGCTTCGTCTGCCGGGATCTCTCCATAAATCCGAGGATCCCGCTCTTCCTTGAACACTTCTCCTTTACTGCCCTAGGCGAGGGGTGGTACAGCGTCGCCCATCGCCACCCACCCGTGGGAAGATTCCAAATGGTGTCCCACCTTCAGGGCAAAATTGACGATTGGAAGAAAAAATTCTTCTTTATTTCAAGTGCTTCCTCGGGCCTTCCGTGCTTGTGGAATGACGGGAAAGGGGGCCGACTCTGCTGCTCGCTTCCTCGTCCCCTCCTCGTACCCCAAAAGTCGGATTGTGGTGTCATTACATCAACAAGGTCAGGAGACCTTATGATGGTCGCGACGACCCCCTGGAGGAAGGGTTAAAATGGGTTGGGTGGAGCAATGCGCCCGTAATCATGGGCAAATGTTCGTGTCCCCTTGCTTCCTTCTAGCCTGATGCTCTGCTTCAAAATTTACTTCCCCCAAATCTTTTTGATTGATTTATTATTACTTATATATATATATATATATATTCATATATTTTTTAATAGGCTCCTTTTGGGAAGTTGTGAACGAAGCTGCCCAAGCTGTGCTTGCTCAAGGCATAGATGTATCTGCAGTGTCACTGGGAGCCCCCCTTACTTGATGCTCCCCCTATTTTTCCCGAGTCCCTCACAACTGATGCCCCTACTGTTACCAAAAAGAAGAAAGTCCCTGGCGATCCCTCTACTGTGAAGCAAACTCACCGGGACAAGTGCATCGTCCTCGGGGATACAGTGCCTTCCTTACTTCCTCCCTAGTCCCAGCCCCAGAAGGAACTACCCGAGCACATCCTTCCCGGAGCTCGACTCCCCCAGTCGACCCCACCCCTACTGCCCCTACTCACTCTCATGCCTCTGTTGGAGGGGCCCCAATCCTTATTGTTACCCGAGGTTCCGCCAATCTTCAGTCACGGAAGAAGGTGGCCCCCATTAAGGGTTCCTCCTTATCACTTGAGCCCCCTCCACTTGGAAATGTTGGCGTCACCGAACTTCCCCTAGTTCCAAAAAGTTCCTTACCGGGGAGTCCGTTCCCCTGGAATGCTAGCTATAGCAGTATCCCGGGTTCACCGATTACAACCCCGGAGCTCTACGAGCTTACTATGGCAATAGTCCCTCCCCTCGAAGGAGTAGGTGCTGACTCGTACAGTAGCTCCTTGCCTGGGGAAGCTCTAAGTTTGTCTCCAGCAGACCCGTATCACCGGGTCATTATTGAGCCTGACTTGGATGATCGTTTGAAAAGATTGTCAACTTCTCCTTTAATAAGCCCGCATTATCAAGGTTAGGAAGATCCTTCTTATGGGGAACCTTTCTTGGTGCTATACCCCAAAAGCCACTAGTCCCGCCTGAAGGCGCGCCCTCTGCTTTACCTCCGTCCTGCGGCCAACTACCGCCTTTGGAGTGCGATGCCTATCCCCTGTGGTGCCTTACCAAGGCTATTCCTGATGAGCTAAGAGCACAAGTTAGGCATCGGATTGAGCGGAGAGAAATTTGTGCCAGCGTCACTGCATTTTAGGCAAAGAACCGTGAGTGGCTCACTCTCCATTATTTCAGATTCCTTTGCCTAAGTCTAATTCCATCTGATATATGTCTCTGCCTGTATTTCTTTTTTTTGTACAGCTTGGTCAATATGCCACCGAAGTGACCCGTCAATTACTAGCCAGGGATTCATATTCCCAGGGGCTGGAAAATGACGAAGCCTTGCTAGAGAAGAAAGTGGAATCCATGGAAGACCAATGCAAGCGACTGTGTAACAAAAATGCGTTACTGACCTATCAACTTGTTCATCTGAAAAGGCCCAGACAGAAAGCTCCCTGTGCCTAATAAACTTATTCGGGAACAGGAAGAGCGGGACCACACCGTGGGAAAGGAAGAATCTTCAGGGCATGCTTTTATTAGGACTGTCGTGCTGCTAGCTGGCACTGCTTGCAATACTGTCTTCACCGTACGAATCATAAAATCCTAGCCAAAAAACTGAGGAAGGATACCAAGGCTCATGAGCCTTCCCGAGCTAAAAGAAAGAAAGCTGAAAATGACTAAGCCGTTGCGGAGAAGGCCGCGAACAAAGCCAAAACTGCCCGCGCCCAAGCTGCGAAAGCTGGCATTCGAGCTGAAGAACTCCGTGCCAAAGCTGAGGCCGACCTCGCAAAGGCTATGAGGGAACGTGACCAAGCTCGCCTTGAGGATCGGGAAGCTGTTGCAGCCTTTCGAAAGTCCCCGGAGAGATGAAGTTATTCACCGATACTGTCAGGTACGAGCAAATGTCTGCCTTCACCCGTGCATACTTGTTGCTAGGTGGAATGAACATCCCTGCTCACCAGCGCCACCTCGAGTGCCAGCACCTTCTACTCCCCGATGGTAACTGGGATGTGGCTATGGCTAAAGTCCATCAACTAGCTCGTGTCTTTGGGCTAAGTGTTCCCCCTTCAACCCCATCATCATTGAGCACTCCTTCTGGACCCCTTTGTCCCTGCCACGGAGCCATCCTTGCACCTAACAAATTCAGAGGGGTCATATGAAGATCAAAGCATTTCTAGGGAAGACAACCCCTCTTCTGGGGCACCCAATTAGATAGGAAGTAGTTTACTTTGGCTATATATGTATTTCACTTTTTCCGCACAAGGCTATCATACATTTGGCACTTCGTTTCTTCTTATTTTTTGCATTATCGGGGGGGGAGGGGGTTTGTCCACTGCTTTAACTGCTTAAAGGAAATCAAGAGTTAACAATTCTGAAACTTATCACTACTATCGCTATCATAAGCCAAAAATACAAAAACAATTTCTTTCAAAAGTGTACATCATTCCATCGTCGAGTATGTTTAGAACATAAGCCCTGATTGACAAATTTCCTAAGGTTTTGTGACCTGCCCTTGTACCTAATACACCATGCCTCAGTTACCCACACATTAACTATCCCTGCGGGCAAACATTCTACTTACCAAAGAGACTAACTACGCCGACCTTTCTAAGGGTAAAACTTCCTGATGTTGTCCGTATTCCATGTTCCCACGACTTCTCCCCCAGCCATAGTCGCCAAGCGGAAATTCCCTGTGTCCCATGCCACGATGACCTGGTAGGGCCCTTCCTAATTTGGAGCAAATTTCCCCCTGGGTTGGGCCTTGCTGATGGCGTTCTTCCAGAGCACCAGGTCCCCAACTTGATAGGCCCGTGCCCTAACCTTTTGATCATAGTATCTCTTGATGCTTTGCTTGTACCTTGCCTGTCTGAGGTAGGATTCCTCTCTCTTTTCCTTGGCATCATCTAGATCCATCATCCGGCTTCATTCTCTTGTGGTGAAAAGAGTTTCCCCCATTGCTGTTTGCAGGGTTGTCCTATACGCCAATAACATGGCCAGGAGCTTGTCTAGCATCCTTTTTCTGCCGGCTCCGTCCACTTCTTCTAGTCTACACTTCAGTCTATGGAGGATAGTCCTATTTATCAGTTCCACTTGCCCGTTGGCCTGCGGGTGTGCCACTAAAGTAAACCTCTGCTAGATTCCTAAGCGAGTGCAAGTATTTGCAAATTTTGCAAAGAATTGTCTACCATTGTCAGAGCTTGGGATTCTTGCCATAGCTTCCACCTCTACCCATTTAGAGAAGTAGTCGATTTCCACTACCAGGAATTGGACCTCGCCCCTTGCCCTTGGAAGGGGCCCGAGAATGTTAATCCCCCATTCTGCAAAGGGCCACTAAGCTACTATGCTCATAATTTGAGTAGCCCGGGAGTGAACTATGGTGTATATATTTGACACTACCGGCAGTGCCGGACTAGAGCTTTCGCATCTTTAAACATGGTCGACCAATATAATCCTACAATTATAGCCCTCTGGGCAAGGCTCCTAGCACCTATGTGACCTCCACAAAATCTTGGTGAATATCCTTCAGAAAAGATGCAGCTTTTTCCAGTCCCACAAAATGTAACAAAGGCACCGACCAAGATCATCGGTATAAATCACCGCCTAGCATATGATACTCTTGCTCTTTGAGTCTTAAGCGTTAGGCTTCTCTTTTGGACTCTGGGAGCTTCTTGTCAAACATAAATGCCTTAATCGAGGTCCTCCAATCTTCTTCAATCACAATCTCAATGACTTCTTACCCGGACGTGCTTCTTTTCCCCACCATTTCTACCATGACTGGTTTGGTTAAGTGAGAGAACACCGACGAGGCCAACTTTGACAAAGCATTCGTATTAGAGTTTTTCTTCCTTGGTACACACTTTATTTCCCATTTCCAAAAGGATTCCAGCAACCATAGCACTAGCTCCGAGTATTTTTTCATCTCCGGGTCCTTCGCTTCATACTCCCCTAGGACTTGTTTGACTACCAGCTGGGAGTCTGAGCACACCTTCAACGCCTTAACCCCCATCCTAAGGGCTAGCTCTAACCCTGCTACCATAGCTTCATATTTAGCCTTATTGTTTGTTGTCGGGAAGTCGAAACGCAGTGCATATGTATAATTGTTTGTTTTTCCCGAGGTTTCATCCACAAAAAGTGTCCACACTTCGGGAGGGGTCTTTACTTCTGGGATTTTTTCCCTAGCCTCGTCAACAGCAACCCCCACAACGATGAAGTCTGTGAGCACTTGCCCTTTAACCACTGTCCTCGGTTTAAAACTTATCTCGAACTCTCCCAGTTCAATTGCCCATTTGATGAGCCTACCTGAATTGCCCGACTTCGTCATGATTCCTCGTAGAGTAGTGTCCATGTACACCGTGACTTGGTGCAATTCAAAATATGGCCTCAACCGCCTACCGGCCTGAAACAAAGCCAATGCTAGATTCTCAATGGGTGCATAATTTCTTTATGCTGACTGCAACACTTTGCTTAAAAAATATACAAGCCGTTGCACCTTTCCTTCTTCCTTGAACAGTACTGCGCTTACGGCTAATTCCGTTGCTGCTATGTAAACATATAGCTCTTCCCCGGGTAATGGCATAGAGAGCCGTGGGAGTTCTGCAAGGTATCTCTTCAACTCCTCAATTGCCTTCTGGCAATCCTCTCCCCAACAAAACTTGTCAGCTTTCTTTAACACTTTAAAAAATGCTACGAGCCTTCCTGTCAACCTTTGTACTTCCTTAGCCATCTGATGGGTTGCATTTCCATCACTGGCTAAATTTTTTCAGGGTTGGATGATACTCTATCTTCTGAGATCATATAACCTAGAAATTTTCCCGAAGACGCCCCAAAGACACAATTTACCGGGTTCGGCCTCATTTTCGTGGCCATGAGGATCTCCAAAACCTCCCAGAGATCGCTCAACAAGGCTTCCTCACTCTTACCTTTCACGAGCATATCATCGATATATGCCTACATGATTCAACCTAGCTTATACTTAAAGATCTTGTTGATAAAGCGCTGGTATGTGGCCCCTGCATTTTCAATCCGAAAGGCATGGTCGTGTAACAGTACGTGCCTTTCTCCGTGACGAAGGAGGTTTTTTCCTCGTCTTCCTTGTTTAGAAAAATCTTTATAGTACCCATTGTAGGCATCGAGGAAGCATAAGAAACGAAAACCTGCGATCAAGTCGAGCAACACATCTATCCTTGGTAACAGAAACAAATCCTTCGGGCATGCCTTGTTTAAGTCCGTGAAGTTAACGCACATCTTCCAACAGGACTGGGTTTTCCAACAACTGCGGATAAGCCAAATCCCTGATTATCCGTGTTTCCAACAGCTTGCTCTCTTCCGCATCTACAACTTGACTCAGTTCTAAACCAAAATTCCTTTTTTTTTTTTTTTTGGTCTTACCGGCCTTATGTCGGGGTCAATTGATAGACAGTGCTCCGCGAGCTTCCTCGGGATCACAGGTATGTCGTCTGCTGACCAGGTGAACCCTTGCTCAAATTCTTTCAACAAACTGACCACCCCTTGCTCCAACTCGGGGGTCAGCCCCACTCCTATCCTTATTGTCTTCAAGGGGTCTGCCCCCAACTAGACTTCCTTGAATTCTGACCCTGCCTTCATCATTCTTTCCTCTATAAACCTCAGGGGCTCTAATTCCTCGATCACCATCATGGTCGAGATGTCATCTTCTTCAGGTCCGCTATGTACCATTGCTTGGCTGGGCACACATCATAACTGACCAAGGCTACTCCATCTGGCGTTTAGAAGTTCACGACCATATGCACTGTGGAGGTCACTGCTTGGAACTGATTCAAGCCCAGCCTTCCCAGGAATGCATTGTAGGTAGGGTGGGACTCGATGAAGACGAATTCCAGATTTTCTGTCCGTACGTGATTCCCAGATATAATCGTCACGGGTACTCTGATTTTCCCTACCTGGATCACTTTCAAATTTCCAAAGCCTACCAGCAGCGTGCGAACTGGGTCAATGTCCTTCTTGTCAAGGTGGTATTCTTCAAACACTCCTTTAGTGAGGATTTTAACTAAGCATCATGTGTCCAATAGGGTACGCCTGACTATAAAATTCGCAATTACCATTTCTATCACCATTGGGTTATCTTCTCTTGAGCCCTCGTGGAGGTCCTTCTCGGAGATCCACAGGGTCTCGGTTCTTTCACCCTCCTTTCTTTTTACTCCTAATTGCAGTGAGAAACGCCTATTCAACTTCCGTTGCTTACCCAAATTTCTGCCCGTGGGTTCACCCGAGATGCTTGGCTGCTCTTTGCTTTCCCATTTTTGCCTTTCTTCGAGCCTCTTATTCCTGTTTGATCAACATACTCCCACAACTGCCTGCCCTGAACTACCCTCTCTATCTCATCTGCCAACTCCAGACATTCCTCAGTACTGTGCCCTGACACCCGGTGGTGGTCGCAGTACTTTGAGTGATTCTTCTTTGGGTAGGATCCTTTTGTTTGGGGTGGGTTTGTCAACAGCCCTTGACTCTGAGCCACGTACATGACATCGGCGCTAGAGTCTTTCAAAGAAGTGTACACTGTCGGGACTCCCTTTCTCTCGGATAGGTATGTTAAGTAGGATTGAGGGGGGAAGTGTAGTCTTTCCTGGATTGGCCTTTTCCCGCTTAACTACCCGCTGACCCTGGCTCCTTTTTCCCTACCCTTGTCTGAAGACTGTCGGGCTCTCTTTTATGTCTCCTGCTCCTTGCCGATTGAGAAGGCATTCACCTGGATGACAGCTTCACAAAATCTTTTGGTGGCCGGAGATGCTGGTCTATGCTGGGCACTTCGCTCCTTATGAGTTAAACCTTTTAACATAATCCTCAATTGACTTATCCTTTCCCTGTCCAATTGTCATCAAATGAGACACTGACTTCGCTATAAAATGGTTCCCTATGAAATTAGTCATAAACTTCCTCTTAAATTGCTCCAGGGATGAATTCCCGAGTTTGGCGCGAGGTGTGTATACCAGCTAAGCACTCTTCTCGTGAAGGTTTGATGTATCACCATGCACTTGTTCACCTCAATCAATAGTTCTATATCCATGGCTCCTATGCACTTCATCCAGTGATCCTTTGGGTCCGTGGTTCCATCAAACTGAGGGAGTTGATACAGTCTCTTGAAGTGGTATGGCAGAGGGGATGTTTAGATATCCATTGTGAAAGGGTGTGTGGTATCCTCGAATTCTTCCATAGTTTTGACCCCCTCTAATAGCTTGTCCATCATTCTTTCCACCTCCTCCAACCAATTCCCTAGTAGGTTCATCGGCATTCCCTCCAGTTTTTTTTCCTTTTCTCTGAACCTCAACTGGGGAGTTTCCTCCCCTAGATCCCTCGACACTTGAGAATGTTCTTTTTCTAGCCCATGGCTCCTCCGGCATGGCACTATGGATCGACTTCTCCAGGAAGGAGAATCTGCTTCTTTCTCTCTTGACCAAAACATCTGCCTGCTGGGTGTACCGAAGAAGCATGTTCTTGAGACAGACATCTGCCTTCACCCTAGGCTCGAGGATGATCTAGTGAATCTGCCTCTCGTCTTTCCCGGCTTTCTTCCCGTTCCTTCGCCTTGCCTTTCCACCTGTGCTCCTCCTCTCCCTCAACTCTCATTTTTTCTTCCATGAAAACTCTAAATTTGGACATGGTCTTCCTCACGAATGCCAGCTCCTCTAACTCCTACACTTGATTCCCTTCTTGAAATAAACTATTGGAGATTTTCTTTCTTCTACTTGGACCTCCTCCGGGAATAAACATCACAACACTTATTTATCAGTTCGGATACCCAAGGTTGGTCGAAGGTGATTTCAACACAATGATTGAGTCCCCACAGATGGCGCCGGATAATGATGCGTAGCTCACCAAAACTGGATCACTGGAAAGTCAGTCCGTGAGCCTGAAACAGAAATAGAGCTTGGAAGGGCTAAATCCATGTTAACTCTCCGAAGCTTAAGTTAAAGAACAGAAATAGAGTATTTAAGCATTAACCTATATGAGGTTAAGATTGGATTATTTTTTATCACCTCTTTTGTGGAGTACAACCCACTATTTATAAAGTTGAGAGGGTCCAGTCCTTCTCCTTAACTACTTGGCATGTACACCAGGGTTTGCTCTTTACCCCCCGGGTCTAAGCCTCCCATGCCGTTCCTGTCACGTCTAGGAACGGATCTAGGCAGACGTCCCTTCCTGCCGTCGGTATAAGCTGCACCGAGGACCCAATAGTCATAGTCCATTGGGTCATTTTCTTGGTCTGGGTCTTGACTTAAGGCTTAATCTTCTAGGACCTTATGTTTTGTGATGAGCTGGGCTGATTTAAGTGGGGCTTGTGCCCTACACACAAATACCTAAAGAAACACCTTCATATTTTACAAAATTTAAAATTTCTCTCTCCATCAACACTCACATTTTTCAAAAAATAACACAATCACTACATTTTTTTCCCTCTCTCTTACACAATTTCCCAGAGAAGATTCCCCTCCAGTTTTTTTTTCTCACAAACCAACCAATTTCCTAATTTGGACACTAAGAGAACAGAGCCTTAGGTATTGTGAAATTTGTTGCACATTGCTCAGCAGATTCACCTCTCCCCGAATCTCTGATAACGGTGAACCCTTGAGTACCCAAAATACTCCTCTACCTTTTTTATGGTGTTTTGTTGTTTGTATTTGTAATTCTTCCTAGAAACGTAGGATTCTCCTTAGCAACATTGTTTTTGGGGGACCTTGGGGTTAAGATTTATAAGCCCTAATCAGCTTCGTTTGTTGAAATTTTTATATTAGTTTACTTGGTGTTTCAAATTTGACTTGAGGTAAGCTTGTACATGATTTTGGGCTTCTTTTACATGGTTTCTTTTTGTTTCAGGAAATTCAAAACATAGCCACAATATTTTAATGGTTGAAGTAGGAGAGATGATAACTTTCAATAGAAATGCTAGCTATTACATTGATTTACCCTCTAAATATGCAGTGGATTCAAGGAGAGATTGTTTTCACTTTATTCTCAATTTTTAATCCTTTTTGGTCAATAATTTTTCAAAGGTTTCTCTTGGGTTTTTCATCTTTTGTTGTCAAAGTTGTAGTTGTTCCACCCCCACAATTGAAACCTCCTAGTTGATTAGGCTTTGAAGTGGCAACAATATCAAGGTTAGAAGTTAGTTTAAAGAGCTTTTTGACATGCTCTATTTATGACAAAATCGAAGAGTTCCGCTGCATTGTTCTTTTTATCAAATTTCATGTTTTTAGGAGTCAAACAGCGATGTGGACCCAAAGGTTTACAAAACAACATTATGATCTAACTTCCATGCTTCATCTAACCACTGTGGCAGTTATTCATCTAGCATTGTTGACAATCATTAGATAAAGATATTTCAGCTAATCTATTGCTTGTAGTATTCCAATCCCTATGAATAAACAAGAATTTACATTGTGAAAACAATGATTTAAGAAGCATGATTTTGTCAACTATGGATAATGCCTTTAGAACAGGAGAAGTTTGCCCTTGTAACCAAGCCACCGTAATCTATATCTCTAACTGCATTTCAAAATTTGCATTCCTATGATAGGTCTCAACAAATGTTAATCTAGTTGCTTGCACCTCTGCTACAATGGAGCTTTGGGTGTGCTCTCTTGGGCTTGTTTTAACCAGTATTACTTTGCCAACATAATTCTTGATCATAGTCCCAATGCAAGCTCTCCAGGCACCATTCTAAATTCTTGAGGCTGTATTAAACCATAAAACACCTTGATCAAGGTGTTGCCAACATTCTATTTCCCTTTCCATGTTCCACATTCTGCTTGGTGGTTGAATAGCTCATATCTGGGCAAGCTCAAACTCATTTCATTCATGTAGCTTTTTGTACGATACTCCATGCATCCACTTTTTCTCCATTGTATCGCCAGCTATTCCTCGATCTTAGTATATGCCAAAGAATATCTTGGCCGCATCTACAACAAATCTCATCCACTTGCATTCCCCTTTTCCATAGGTAGGTATTAACAGGAAGCCAGTTGTAAAGGTATCACCCGATGAAGTGCTTAATTTTTCCTTTACTTAGCAGTTTCCATGTTCTTTTCCACATGCTTTTGTTTCAGATGAGACTTGAATTACATGAGCTACGTGTAAACTGACCTACTAAAAATTATACTCTTCCGGCATAGCTCTTGGTCTTGACCTCTATATAAGGTATAAATGGTATGCACAAGATTTGTTGCATTTCCATGTGATAGAAAAAGTTCTCTACCATGCTTTGTTTCCAGCATCCCTTTTTTGATCTATCAATTCATTGATCCATTTCAGCTGATAGATATTTGGTTTCCTGATGGAAGTTAGGTTGCACCCACTATTTGGTATCCAATTGTACCCCATGTTCTGATTGATTTCTCATCAGCTATAGATCACTTCCCTCCCTTCTCAACAACATATTGAGCACACAACCAACTCTTCCAAAGCTAAGAATGACCACGTTTCTATTGAGCTTGAAATTTATCTCCCTCTTAACCCTATTGACATCAACAAGTTATACTCATTTTACATTTGCCATTTGTTTAGGCAGAAATTTGTCATTGAGAGCATTTACATTCCTAATTCCTATACTCATTTTACATTTGCCATTTGTTTAGCAAGAAATTTGTCATTAAGAGCATTTACATTCCTAATTCATAGGCCTCCATTCTCCCTTGGTATTGAGAATTTTGTTCCAAGCTGCTCAATGAATTTTCTTGTTCTCACTTTCTTTCCACCCGCTTTTAGCCATGCACCTTTTCATTTTTGTGCTTATTAATTTGTTTAGAGACCCTGTAGCAAGACATGATATATATTGGAAATGACATTATCACTGATTTTAACAAGATCTTTGCTTGGCTATTTTTTTAAAGTTTCTAGGATTGGGTAGGTTTTTTGCAATTTGAGAAGAAAAAAAAAAAAGGTTTGTAACATAGTTGTGATTAAGTTTGACTCTGACAAATTGTGGTTGATTTCTTTTATTTTGTTTGTTTGTTTGTTTGTTTCTAGAATTAAGACATGTAGGTGATGGATGCTTCTAAAAACCTATCCTTTCCAAGTGAGTTTGTTTTTCTATAATGGTTCAATATTTCCAAGTCTATTTTGTTCCATAAGATCTGTTCATTTGAATCTGGATTGTGCATTGTTGGATTGGGTCTGTTCAGTGTTTTTAAATCAAAATCAGTTGATTATTCTCCAGGTACATTCTGGCTGTTAAGAGACTGGATCCAAATGGATGTTAGGGAAGTAAGAAATTTTTGTTTGTTGTAGAATTGGCTTTCTTAAGCTGTTCCAGTCATCCTAATTTTGTTGAATTAATTGGTTTTTGACATGAGGGTCTTATAGGGTGTTACTATAGGAATTCTGCAGTTAAATTTCTTCTTTAGTCAGTTTTCCTTTATCATGAAGTGATTAGTTTTAGGTTACTCTGAGTTTATCTTTCTATTGGACTCATTTTCTTGAAGTTCACAAGGTAAAGACAGCCAAAAAATTATCTTGTTAGGGTTGTTGATTTGTAAGTTAAATTAATGTGATCACCAACTCAACGGGATTGAATCTTTAGCCTAATCCCTCTCAAGGAGGTACGACTTACTCAAGACTCCCCCTTACTTCGAACTCCCCCTTTCACCTTGCCTATCTCTTCATCAGGAGATTAGGGCCTTCTACACTGTGCCTCAATTAGTCTTGTAGGTCTCCTCGTACGTGTCATATTGATTCGTGAAATTTGAATTTCTTCAATAGTCAACTAACATGTACAACACTTTTTTGACTTGCATTAAGTGATTTGTCCGTAGTTCGTACGAGAGCCTGTGTGACGCGGGCAGATCTTTGTACGTGAGTCAATGTTCGCGTACTTCTTGGTCAAAGGCAAACTGTCCTTTCTGACTTGCATTAATTATTTTGACTCAGAGGCTGTGCGAGTTTCTGCGCAGCTCATACAGGCCATCGTACAAGGTGTTCTTGAACTTTTAAAATTGCCTTCATTTTCTTGACTTGTTCTTGAGTGTCCGAGAAATGTGCCAGTCGTGTGACTCTTCAGATGATGTCCAGTCGACTTTTTTTTAAACTTCTTTTCATTCATTAGTCCAATTATTTATTTTTCATTTAAATTATAAAAACACTATATAATTGAGACCATAGGTCTAACAAGTTATGCATCATGCTCCGAGAAAGTGTAAACAATCAATCGATATGCTTCATGAAGCCGTATTCAAGTCATGCTTTAATATAGCAATGAACAATCAATATAGGCATACATGCTTCTATAAGCAATATATATTTCATGCTTCAATAAAGAAATAAACATTTCATTCTTCAACAAAGCAATTTAACAAGATAGACATGGCGTTCTTTAACGAGCAATCACAAGACAACAAATCAGGGATGTTTTGAGATCTTCTTTGTCTATTTCAAAACTATTTACAATTTTGCAAAGCTTCTTTTAAGCCAACAAGGTCATTCATTTCAAAATTTAGGGATTTTCCCCAAAATGAATTCAAGGGATTGAATCATTATCTTTTGGTTCAAAGCATCAGGTTCAAACCATTCTAGGTATTTTGAAAACTCCAAATCATTTTGAATCAAACCTAACAGGGGGTTCACAACATTTTCTTTCTTTAGGAAAAGAATGCTGAAATGAGAATCCATCCATTCATGGTTTAGGATTATTAAAAGCAATGTGAGATACATTTCAGCAAACATTCATTCGAGACAAGATCATTCAAGGCAATTTAAACAAGAAGTACAATACTTTAATGATGTTCGTGAACATTTATTCAATGGATGTGGACTACCCAATATTCAAAACAATTCACAAGACATATATACTTATATATATATATATATACATATGTGTATATATATATATATATATATTCATAAGGTAGTTTTAGTAATACTACGTAGATAAACCAATTAAACATTCCGAATATAGTGAGTAATCCCTCACCGTGTTTCAAGCGAGGTAAAATTCCAACTAACGCGTCCAGGTCAAGCCTAGTCAATGTTAGTGAAGCATGAAAATGTTCCAAAGTAATTAACCTATAAGTTATTTAATAAGGTTAAATAAGGTATGACCTAAGACAAGAAAACTTGTGCAAGTGCAGTTTTAAAACTGGTTTCGAGGATCTTGTAGGTTTCGACATTGAGAGGATTTCTAAAGTGATGTCGAGATAAGGTTCAACACTAAAAAGGGACTCGAATAAATAACACAGATTTCAACATCGAAAGACTGTCGATAAGATTTTGAAAGTTTACTAATTTCTTAAATTAGAAACAAACTAAAGAGACCACTCTCGACACCGAAAGGATGTGTCAAAAAGATTTCAGGTCTTATAGATTTTTCACAGAAATAATTTATTTAAATTCACATCTTTCCATATCAAACTTATGCATATGGGTAAACATTAAAATGTGATGTGTTTGGGATTTTAAAACTTTTGAAAACCAACAATTTTGCAAAAAGATCCCAATCGTTGGGAGTTACAAAAAACATTCTAATTTAAAAGTTGAGGAGTTTTTCTGGTCTGCCCAGTAAAGTTTAAAAGCTATTTTCTCTTAATTAGAAAATTTGATTGATACAAAATTTCACCAGAAGATAAAAGACATTAAAATAACTTCTATAAAAGTTTTAGATTTTTTGGACAAAGGCAAAGTTAAACATAAAAATTTTCATTTTTCTGATAAAATGACTGTAGAGGTTAGTTTCCTTTAAAGCTTTATAATTCCAAAAGTAAAAATCATCTTTTTACAAAAATTTACAGAATAATAGATACATGTACCTAAAATAAACCGTAGAATTTTTAGAATTTCTGACAAAGGAGTGATTAAATATTGCACTCACTATGTTCAATTTTCTAAAAAATAACAGTACAGAAGAGTCCACTTTACAAATTTATCTCCTAATTCACAGATCGCTTTTCTACAAAATTTAGAAAAATGATAGACCTGTATACCATAAACCAAAAATAAAAAATTATGAAATTTGATGCACATTCTCCTAATGCATCTATAATAATGTGCTAAGTGAAGTTTTTCTAAATTATTCTTATGTAAATAGAAACCACAAGAATATCATATTCAGTATATTGATACAAAAGATTTTCCTAAGACGTCGTGATTTGCAGTTGACTAAATCTTTCTCCTTTTTAACCAATCTAGAGTCATGTACCTAAGGAACAATTTATATAAATGTAGGGGTTAAATTCATATGGTTTTTGAAAGAACTGAACTGAAATAAATAGAATTAAATAGAGAGAAATGATGAACAATGGTCGTTGGACAAAAATTGATCTTAGGTTTTTGTTTTTCCTCAATTGCAGTGTTGTAATGTTCTTCCTTCATCTTCATCTAGTACAAGGCAGAAAGAACGTGAAGGATTGATTAATTTATATTGGGAGGCAAGAAGGATAGAAGAAGACGGCATGAGAAGAAAAGGAACAAGATATGACAAGAAGTTTCAGATTGTCTTCTTGCTGAATTTTCACGCGTATGGTTTACTGAATGGACTTTAGCGTTAAACTATTCTTTTTATATGGTGTTGTGTGTAACAGCCGAAATCCGCCTAAGATTAGGGTATAGGTAATTAAATTTACTCCCTTGAATGATTACTAGATAATTACTAGTTTAATAAGCAACAGATGAACCTCAATCACAACTCCCTTTGTGTTTGGGTAGAAGTAGGAGGTAGGATAAGAATCCTATTAATCTTTAGAATTTGTATAAGATATTGGTATCTGAATCATGAAATAATTAATTTAGAATTATTTTCAGTTTTCCTTTAAAATTTAATGTATTGATAATTGAATTCTACAATGAATGAATTTTATACCAGCTAGATACTTTAACAATAAGCGGCATGTGGCGAAATGACTATTTTGCCCTTTTTCCTAACTCAAATAAGGTACTACACATTTAATCATATAGACTCTACTTTTTCAATACAAAATTAGTTAATGGTCAAATTTCCAAATTGACCTTATAAGTTCTAGGAATTTAGTCCGTGAAAATAAGGGGTGTCACAACATCTACAAGCCTCATAAATTCGACCAGCCCATCCACAAGCCCACAATTGAATTTCAAAGTCCACGTGCAATTTGGTTAGGGATTTGGAAAGCAATTAGGATTTGTGCATGTTTCCTAATTTTTTGCCTAGTTAGTTATTGATTGGTTAGGTTGTTATAAGTTTGTTATAGCTTTGATTAGTTCTAGTAGTTTCCGAAGAGGGCTCAGTTCTTGATCACCTTTTTGTCCGTCTTTTTTTTTTTATTTTGTGACAAAGTTTTGGCAAAGAGCATCCCTTAAGGAAGCTGAAATTCTACTTCCAATTCATGTTTCTATTGGAATTAGAACTTGTAAAGAATTACCAATTTCGACTTGATTTCCACTTTTGCAATTCTTTTCCTCTTCTCTTTGACTTTTTAAAATTGGCTACAACCCCTATTTTAAGGTAGGCCATAGCCAAAATTTAATAGATAGAATTCAGATGGTAGATTATAATTGTGTTAGGTTGTTTTGCCTTAACTTTAGAATTATCTAATTGAAATTATGTATTTTGCATGATTTATTAATTTTCTTAAGTTTTGAAACTTAAAGAATTTAGGTTACTTACACCGCCTAAATTTTTCATTGTTTCAATTCGTTTAATCAATCTAGGTTTTAGCTAAAATAGCTTGTCTTAGAAAAAGGTATTCAAATTTTATGAAGTGAGTAAATTGCTAACCTTTATTGCTTGACTTTCCTTGGCAACTTCTACATTGTGAAGTACAATTCACATTATGATGGTTTTGGGCCAGTTCATGAACCATCATTTTTGGTTTTACTGGTATTTTCCTTATTAAAAATATATTTTCCAAAAAGTAGAAATTTTGAATACCTAGATTCAATAAAAAAAAAAGTAAATTGGCATCTTTTTCTTTCAGTATTTTCATGTATTGCCAATTCATTTTTTAATTTATAAATTTATTTTCTTATATTTTAAATTCAATTATTGTTATCTAATTTCATATATTTGATTTAATAGATATAATTTCATACTTTTACTATATATATTATAAAAATTACAAAGTAATAAAAATGAAGAAAAATGACAAGTTACAAATATATTTAATTAAATAACATTTAAATGATTCATAAACATAAGAAACAAGACTTCTTCTATAAATTTACATTTAACAAAAACTTAAAATTAATATTATATTATATAAGTTTGAAAAACAAAAATTTGAAACTACCAGTTTGGAATTAGAATTATCGATTCTGGTTCCTCAAATAGTTCCAATTCATTAAACTGTGAGCCAGGGTTTCGGTTCTGGTTCTAGAACATCCAGGCCGATTTTGCGTTGAACCAAATGATATAAGACATAAAGGTTGAAAAATATTCATCGAACCAAATAAAACATAAGAATAGATATGGAGTTGTAAGAAATCTAGCTAAAAACAAAGTCATAAAATAAGAAAAATAACTACCTCTATCAGAAAGAAAATCTCAGAATTAACAATCCCTCAAAAAGAATAATGGCTAAGTTTTGGGGGCACAATCACCCATCCATTTTTGTGTCCCAGTTAGAACCCTCATTGCTATTATCATATCTTATCAAGATAGACATCATTGCTACGGTGATATATGAGCTTCTATTAGATTGAAGCCAACTGTGAGGATAGACGACAGGTAAAAGTATAAGAAAACCTAACAAGCAATCAGTAGGTCAAATTACATGTGTCCTGTACCTTCTCCATTCAGGTGGGATGATTAAGTGCCCTGGAGGTATTACAATTTCACGGGCCAAAGTTTGGATGCCAGCTTCCTTGCACAATGCAGTGATAAGGCCAGGCCACCCATATCCCTTGCCTCTCTTGGTTGCAATAGAGATGAATCATGGGCTATTTTTCCCACATCAAAGATTTGGTTTTTACAAATGAAGTACACAATTAGAACTCTTCGCCGATTGACCTTATAAGTTATGTCCACTGGCAATATTGAATATGCAACAAATTCATACCATGTTTTGGCTGTGCGAGTCAAGGATCCCCAGGGGACATACTTCCAATATGGATCTAACTTTTCAAAAGTTCCAGGTTTTGTAATGGAGTTTACAATCTTGGACCAGTCAAAATCTTTAGCATTTGACTATTCCTCAAACTTCTTAAACAAAACCTTTTTGTGAAAGAATAAGATTAAAATACTTGTTAATGGCTTCAAGAATGAAGGTGATAGATTTCCCGCGAACAAGGACGATATCTCCTTGAGATTCTGGCAAGTTGGCGTAGAATTCATAAACCAACTCTTTAATGTGACCATGAGGAAGGGTAGCCAATTTAATCCAATTAGCCTTTTCTATGTATGCCTAAAAAGTTCCCTCATTCAAGATTGAACGCTCCACAAGTAGCTTCTTCCTAAACCATAACTGATTGTGAGTGATGAGAGCGCTATGGTTCACAAACTTTTTTTGTTTTGCCAAAGTCAATGTACTATCATTTATGAACATAGCCAGTGCTTTTTTTTGAGCTTTGTTCTTTGAGGCAATTTCAATCCCTTCATGACTATTTATGTTTCTCTTTTGAGACATTCTGCAAAATAATCAAGAAAATAATATTATGTTCTAAATTTAAGCAGCAAGAATCATTATGTTTCCATACATAAAGTAGAAAATATCACATAAATGCCCAAATGGTTAACCAAAAGTTTAGATTTGAATAGGTAAACAAAAGTGCATAATTGAGAGCATTACTTATAAAAATTTAAAATCAGTCAACAAGTTTAAGGGTATTTTGTTGTAATGATTATGTGTGTGTGTGTGTGAATACATATATTTGATATTTTCTTAAACAATAATGTTAAAACTATAAGAAAAGATTTACAGGAAAAAATTGTGGTTTTCGTCCCTCTTTTTTGATCCCGTGGTACTTTTTGTCCGTCTTATTTTTTGTGTGGCATTTGTAGCCTCTTCTTTAGTTTTTCTTGGCAATTTTTGGTCCTTATATTGGCAGTAGATGATTTTATGTTGACTGATATAGTAGTGAATGGTAATTTGAACTATTTTGAAATAGTAAAAAAACTTTGGTTAAAAAATTAACTAAACAAAGCTTTAAAACACAGGTGAATCATTAGAGAAAGGGAATTGCCCATCAGTCCAATCCTTCAAAATATTGTCGTAATTCAATTTTAGTAGCAAGCTGACATTTCCCCACTACAGTTGTTCGACTCTCCCTCAGACAATTTTTGTGCGGAGCTTGCTTTAGCTACTTAGGATAAAATTGAATTTTCTTTAGTTGGTGATGGAGAATCTATAATGTTCTTCAATTTGTTGGAAAAAGGATATTGTTGGTTGGTGAATTTGTAAGGGTTGGTGAGATGTTTAGTGAAGAAAATTTTTGGGTATGTTAGGGAAATAAGAGCAGTTGCTTTATTGTAGGTTTGGTTAGGTCTTTTTCAAGGGGCCGAGGCTTTTTCTTGTAGAGATTGCTAGGGGAGACATTCTAGATTCAGAAAGAGTTGAAGATGGAGAAGATGAATTTGAAGTCCAGGATGTAGATGGGGACTTGATAATCTCATGGTGTAATCTAGTTGCTCGCACTTCTTGCTCAAACAGGAAGACATTTGTATAACTGAGCAAAGCAAGACTGAACAAAATAAAATCTTCCTACCAGCTACAAAGCAGTGCCAAAAAATGAATCAAATAAAAAATGGTTTCAAGGGTCTAAAAGAAGTGCAATTTTTGCAGAAATCCCATATTAGAAAAGAATCAAAGGTAGTTGAAATCTAGAGAAAAGGGCAACAATTGGTTGATTTACACCTTAAACACTAGAAGATGCCAAGAATAACAGCTTAGAATACAAAGAGTTTGAGATGAGTATATCAAAAAAGTAACCATTAAACCCTATTCAGGTTCTACTTCACTTCACAGTTAACCGAAATTAAAAAAAAACTTGCTAACTATATGAAAATGAGAAAAATGCTAAAAAGATCAAAACCATTAACAATGTCCTTAAGCAAAGTCATAAAAATACAATTTCAAAAAAATCCAAGGGAAGTATAACCCTTAATTAACCACTTGTAAGAAATAAACCTTGAATCTACCGTTAGTATGACAAAACAAGTCTTGATGCATAAAATTTCACTCACTAAATTCATAAAATTCTCAATCTTTAGACACCAATAGAGAAGGGCAGATTATTTCTTCTTTCAAGTTTATTGTGAAAAAATGGAAATAAAGTATCTGCAACCCCCAAAGAGTGCAAAAAAATTGAACCCAGAAGAAAAAAAAAATCACAGACCTAAGTATTATAAGTTAGGAAAGATGTGGGATTTATTCAAAATATGATTATTAAGGCTTAATATATCCGTGGGCCGACAGCTTCATATATGTATAATCCTCTAATAACAGAGAGACCTAAGTGAGAGTGCGAGATAATTTTTGGCCAATACTTTTGATCGTTACATTTTTTACAATTTATTTTATAGGCCACAAATTTTTTATTATTGCATTCTGATGCCAGTTTATTGGTAAAACTGTCACTGCTGGTAAAAGGATAAAAATTCCCAAACAATGTAAAGAAGACGAACTAAAAATGCCACACCAAAAGCAAGAAGGATCAAAAGAAAAATGATTTACATAAATAACCGATTTACATATTTTTCATTATTCATATGAATTGGCCTACAAATAGAGTAAAATCATTCAATGGATTTACATATTGTATACATATATATATATATATATTATATACATATAGATATATATATATATTATATACATATATAGACACTTGCCTTGTGTTTCTCATTTGGGACCCTTCCATTAGTCTGGAGAACTATGGACTTTTGTTGAAAGGTAGCAAAAAATAGTAAGGAATTCCTAATCTTAGGAAGCAAAAGATTCTAAAAGTTAATTTGCAATTGTAAATCATAAGTGATTAATAACACTGCTAAAAGTAAATATTATATGTCAATCGTGTGTGCGTGGATTGAATTTACAAATTCAAGTTTCTGATTGATATTTTACACCTTATTGACCTCTAAAGAGGTGTCTAAAATAAATAAATTTATATAGCTAATATAGGGTCTTCCCACACCACATCAACGGCTAAATATTGTTATACCCTTTTGAAAATGATGAAATGAAATCGGCCGTGAGTGTAATCAATCTCTGGGATCTGTGATCTTCACAATACTAGATGTGTAAACACAAAGTGTGCGTGTGTGTTAGTGACTTTCTTGAGATAACTCAGAGAGAAGAGTTGAGAGGCAAGAAGCGAGTGAAGGGTTTTGGGTGTGAGAATAAAATGAATTTATATGTGTTGGTTAGAAGTTAGAATATGTGGTATTCATTTCTCTGTTCTAGAATTGGATGGATGAGATTGACTTAATCAAGGTAGTTTTTTAATTTGGGTTGGATGAGATTGACTTAATCAAGCCGAGTCAGACCCTGATCTAGTTATTGCTGGGGTGGTCAATACTATCGCCAAAGGACCTACCATGGAATATTTAAATTGGCAACGCAAACAGTCTTATCGATACTTGGACGGTATTTTGGGTAAGCGCAAGGTAGATCCTATGACCTTTGTTATTTCATTTGGTGACAAAGATCATTCTCTTTCATATACTTGTGATAATTCATTAGTTATAGGTTGTTACATCTCTAATTTTCAAGTTTGAAGAACATTAATTGATTCTGGTAGTTCTAGCAATATCACTATTGTTAATGCCTTAGAGGGCTGTCAATTGCATAAAACCCGGTTAGATCCAGTCCGTACACCTTTAATTGGCTTTGGCAACCACTATGCGATTACTACTGGGCAACTCAGTATTCCAGTTACCTTGATAGTTGGCCAGCTAAAACGAACAGAAACCATTGATTCATGGTAATAAATAAACCGTCACCTTACAATGTGTATCTCGGTCAGCCCGGTCAAACTGCTTCCAAGCAGTGGCTTCCACTGTGCATATGCTTCTAAAATTTCCTATGTGAATGGTGTGCCTTCTCTTCATTGTTATGTTAAATAGGCTCAGCAGTGTTACATAGCTTCATTAAAAGAATCTGACCCGGTTAAGGCAAATTCACCAATTGTCCCTGCAGACCAGCCGGCTCCTAGGGGTAAATCATCTCAAACCACCCCAGGGAGTGGTTCCTCTCAGATTATAGACATTACTGATCTAGGAGATCCAGTGGGCCGGTCTGAACGACTCATAGAAGCTGGTGCTGAGGTCAAGGAAATCTCACTAGGGGCCAACCCAATTAAGGTAATCGAGGTAGGTTTCAACCTTCCCTTACAATTAGAATTTGATGTACTCAAATTATTGCGTGAGTTTGTGAAATTTTTAGCATGGGGCCCGAAAGACATGCCGGGCGTCTCTCGAGGTGCGACAAAAGAAGTGCTACTTTGGGGGAGAATGCAGCAAATACGTTGAACTCGAGGTCAACGCTTTACTAGAGGTAAGAATAATTCGTGAAGTTGATTATGCTGAATAGTTAGCTAACCCTGTTTTCGTTCCCAAGCCAGATGGTACTTGGTGTATGTGTGTAGATTTTCCATATTTAAATAACTCCTATCCAAAGGACTGGTTTCCTTTGCCTTTGATTGATATCCTGGTTGATGCCATAGCGGGGTTTAAATTTCTTAATTTTCTAGATTCTTACAATGGTTATCACAAAATCTTCATGGCTAAAGAAGATGAAGAGAAAACTTCTTGCATCATGAACAAAGGTACTTATTGCTTTATTACTATGCCTTTTGGTTTAAAGAATGCTGGGGCTATATTTCAACGTTTAGTTAATAGGTTATTTAAAAAACATTTGGGTCAGAATATGGAAGCCTATGTAGATGATTTATTATTTAACGGAATTGTTATTTGCAGGAATTAAATTACAATTCACAAGAACATTTTCCTGTGAATTTACTATAATATGCTTAGTTATTTTAAAAAAAAAATAAAGAAAAAGAAAGGAACAAAAAATGTCGCTCGCCTGTGCAAAAATGTCGCCACTTATAGGAAGCAACATTTTTGGCAAAAATGCCGCAAAGTATAGGCGACATTTTTACCCAAAATGTTGCAAACTATAGGCGACATTTTTACCAAAAATGTCGCTTCCTGTAAGTAGTGACATTTTTGGTAAAAAATGTCGCCAAGTACAGGCGATATTTTTGCCCAAAATGTTGCCTGGCGACATTTTTTTTTTCCTTTCTTGTTTTTTTTTTGAAAAGTAACTAAGGGCATTATAGTAAATTCACAGGAAAATATTCCTATAAATGGTAATTTGGTTCCTACAAATAGCATACCCCTTAGTTAAAAGCAAAAATGAATATGTTTATTTATCGGATTTGCGTGAAACTTTGGCTCAATATAAATTGCGTCTTAATCAAGGAAAATGTATTTATGGGCTACTTCAGGAAAGTTTTTGGGGTTTATGGTTTTGGAAGGGTGTATTTCTGTTAATCCTAAGAAAGTTGATGCCGTTTTGCAAATGCATCCTCCTCGATCTATACATGAGGATCAACAATTAACCGGTCGATTAGCGGCTTTAAATAGATTTTTGTCATGGACCGCTAAAAATGCTTTGCCTTTCTTTAACATTTTGAAAAAATCGGATAATTTTGTTTGGAGTCCTGAATGTCAGTTAGCTTTTGAACAGTTACAAACTTATTTAGCTTCTCTGTCATCTTTAACCGTGTCTGTTAAGGGGGAACAGTTATACATGTATTTAGCTACTACGGATTCTGTGATTAGTTATGTTTTGCTTCGTGAGGATAAGGAGGCACAAAGCCCCATATATATTGTTAGTAAAGTTTTGCAGGTTGCTGAACAAAGTTATTCCAATTTAGAAAAATTGGTCTTGGCCCTTGTTCACTCTACCCCGCGTCTTAGGCCCTATTTCGATGCTCGCCCCATTATTGTCTTTACTAATGTACCCCTATAAGTAGTTCTACAAAAGGCAGGTGTTTCTTGGCCATTGACTGAGTGGGCCATTGAGTTGGGAGATTACGATATCACCTTTAAGCCGTGGACAGCTATTAAAGGACAAGTGTTAGCTGATTTCATTACGGAAGGAGTGCCAGAGGCTGCTGAGACATCTCTTTTGGTCCCTGTACGTTCCAATTCTTCTACATTAGGTCCAGCTGATCAATGGGTTCTATTTGTTGATGGGGTATCAAGTAGTTTAGGATCTGGTGCCTGGCTAATTATAATTACTCTTTCTGTGGAAGTTTATACTTATGCTGTCGATTTTTTTTGCTGCTACAAATAATGAGGCGGAATATGAAGCCATGGTGGCTGGCTTAAAACTGGCCCCGAAGTTAGGGGTGGCATGTTTGAAAATTTTTTCCGACTCGTAGTTAATGGTCAAACAAATTGTGGGAAAGTATAAGGCTAACGACAGGCAAACAGGGGAATATTTATCCTTGGTACAAGGATTACTGAGACACTTTTCTGAATAGTCTATAGAGCGGGTTCCTCGTGGAAAGAATACGAATGCGGATGCACTTTCTAAGTTAGCCTTTTCAATTTATTCACACTTAACCAAGAATGTTCTGGTCGAGGAAGTCAAATTACGAAGCACAACGGAACCAACTGTTTTCATAGTATTTGAAGTCATTAATTTGAGGGTTCCCATTTGGAAATTTTTACATGATGGGCTTTTACACGAATCTTGGAAAGAAGCTCAACGAGTCCGATGGAAGGCAGAACGTTATCAGATTGTGGGAGAAGATTTATATAAGATTGGTTATTTGATACCCTTATTAAAATATTTAGGACCATTACAGGCTAAAGAAATGTTAAAAGAGGTACATCAAGGGGACTGTGGGGCACACATTAGGGCCCGTAACTTCTAAAAAGGTAATTGGGGCAGGGTTCTATTGGTCCCAATTGTTTTAAGAAGTAACTGAGCTAGTCCAGCATTGTTTAAGTTGTCAAAAGCATGCTTTGGTCCCTCGATTATTGGCTTCAATAGGGTATAGACTTAGTTGGACCATTTCCAAAGGTCAGTTCTAGAAGAAATGGATAGAACTTTAGTTCTCCGGGCTTGGAATGCAGTCCACTTATGAAAATTCTATGTTTAAGTAAGTGCAAAGGAGAATAAATAGAAATATAAAAGTTAGTCTTAAAAATATGCCGGAAAACCCATTTGCCAGCCCAACTTATCTACGGTATAGAAAAAAGTTTTGCTAACGAGAAAAAGTTCAAAAAATTAAAGAGGAGGGGTCTTGGAGGTAGCTTCTTCATCTTGGGGGTGTCTTGTCCCAGCCTCTTCTTCTTCCTCTTCTACTGGCTCTTCAGGCAAAGGGATACCCAAGTCCTAGCACTCTTGTTTAATTTGTTCGATCAGCTTAATGGGGTCAATGCCTTCTGCCAGCAACGATTTGGGGGCCATTGAATCTGGGGCTAAGTTGTCTAGTAAGCGGGGGCCACGAAGCTCATCCCAGCAGATAGTAAACCCACACTGGACCAACTCTAAGAAGCGCCGGTTCAATAGATCTAGTAGGGCTCCTTGCTTGAAATCAATCACTGCCTTCTGACCAACTACTTCACCTTGAGCCATTATTTCTTCTATCTTGAGTTAGAAATTTTCCCGAATAGATGCATTGGCCTCTTCTACCTATAAATAGGACCATCCAATACATTATTCGGGGAGAGTTATTGAATTGAGTTTATAGGTTTATATTTGGTTTAATTCTCCATTTATATTTTGATTATTGAGCTTGTGTAATATTTGCATGATTTGTTAGTTCAAGTTTCGAATTTAGAAGGTTATATGTTATTGCTCCACCTATAATTCTGTTTATTCACCTCTTAAGATATGGTTGGTTTAAGCTAAGGTAGACTAGTTCACTTAAAGGAATCTAGAGTGTTTGGAGTTTAAGAGAGTAATTTGTAATCTTCATTGTTTGACTTTCCTTGGTGTCAAGTATTCTGCAACCATGAGCTCTTCCCTAAAGTGCTCACATCAATTTCAATATCAGAGCCAAGGTGAACGTGTTGATTGAAGAGAGACTGTAATAATGCGGTTAAGCTCAAAAGGTGTTTTCTTTCTCTTTAATTTTCTTGCATGATAATTGCATGATGCTATGAATTTTGGTGTCCTGCATATTCCTTGAAAGTTAATTGAAAATTAAAGACGACATCTTGCATGCTGAATTTTTTTATATATATATTTTTGGAACCGCATGCTAGTTCGGGTTTTGGCTAAATTAATTGCTGGATTTTATAAGCTGAAAACCTTGGATATTTTCTTTCTGGGAAAATTAATTAATTACAAAAAGTTTTGAGCAGAAGAAAAAAAAAAGAAGAAAAGAAATCACAATTTTCTTAAAAGTGGAAATTGGAATATTAAAGTTTATTGCTTGTTTCGGTTTTTGCCCTATTTTTGTGATTTGTAATTGTTGTTTGTGATAGTGACACTCATGTTATGTCACAAGTTGTGCTTAAATTTGGTGGGAAAATTTCTATTGGGTTGTCAACTCTTTTGCAACTAAATTTGTGTCGCCGAAGGGACAACTTATTACCCGCGCATTAGGGTTTTGGTTTGAACCCTAGCTCTTGCGACTTCAAATTTGTGTTGCTAGGGGCTAGGTTTTTCTTTCCGTCACCCTGTTGATTTGTAGCTTCGGTTGTCGCTAAAGGTTGGACGGTTTGCTTAACCTATGGTCGTCCTTGCAATGGTTGTTAGGGTTACGAATCTTCGAACCCTAATTTGCCCCCAGCAAACAATCTTTGTTTTGCTTGCCCTTTCAACAACATAATTTCACAACGGCTTTGGTCGGCTTGGCAATGTTGGTAGGGATACGATCCTTTTCAAACCCCTACTGCCCACAGTCCAAACGATTGAACCCTTGTGACTTTTTATTGGAAATCTTCTTCTTTTAATCCTTAAAAGTCAAATTTTTCTATTTTTAAAGCTACAAGGATTTTGGTTTTTCAGACTAAGCCACGTGAATTACTGTTTTGCCCCGGGGCTAAACTTGATCAGTCCTCGGCCCAAGAACTGATCTCGACCGAAACCATACTCTCTTTTGTGCTCTCTTATTTATGAAGTAATTGCTCTAGTAGGGCTTGGTTTCTTTGATTATCTATTGGGAAGGCGATTATATCTTGGGTAGTATCCTAATTAGTTTCAACTCTGCTATCTGTTCTTGCTTCTATTCATCTGAATTACCCTGCAAATTTGTAAAGCCTAGAATTTATTTTCAAGCTACCTTCTTAAAAATTGATTCTGAGTTTGTCTTCGTGTGCATTACGTTAATTTTGCTGAGATTGAAGGCTTATCCACATATCTCCTCCTTGTGCACTTAATATTTGAATTGATTACTTTAAAATATCTTTTTCTACACTTAAAAACCGAAATAGGTTCAGCACCTATTTCGAGAATTATTTTGCTTTTTGCTTAAATTTGCTACTTGTGCATATTTATCTACTTCTATTACCTGGTTGAATTTTTTAAAAGTATTATTGCAAGAGATAATTGAGGGGTAAAAGGCAGAGTATATTGTGCGAGTTAAAAACCAATTAGAGTGAAACACAGGTTGTGCATAGCTTTAGTTGATACACTTGGGTGACAAGGGGTGAGGTTATTATCACCTAGGATTTTAAACATGTCTTATGCAGGTACTTCTCCAAAGTAGCATAATGGCTGCTATCAAACGAGCACCCACCCATGGAAAGGTCAATGAAAAGTCGGTTACTCTAGTTATTGACGGAGGGAGTTGCTCCAACCTAATCAGCAACTACTTGGGCGACTGATTGGCCCTGTCCTTCATCTCGCACCCCTGGTCGTATATGTGTTATTTTTGCCCCGTGGAAACATTCCACCTGTAGTACTATGGTGCAAATAGAGATGGATCCACTTAGGGCAGAAGTCATTTGCAACCTGGCGCTGCTTCATGACAGTTCCATCTGATTAGGCCGTCCATGGCTCTATAATATGAAGGCACTATACAATGACAACATCTATCACTACACTATCCCCTGGAATGACGCCCTATATGTCTTACAGACAATGTCCAGGATTGAGGCCAGGATGGATCGTGACAACTCAGAAAGGCGATTACCAGGGACACCGCCAGTCATCAACGAAAGGAGAATGCACTTATCTCCAAGCAACATAGTGGCTTCCCCATGACCAAGTCCACTGAGCTAGCCAATATAGATCGCCACGACCCATATCAAGCTCCTAGTGCTCAAGATCCACTGGAATGTACTGTACAAATGTTCAGTTTCCCTCTCTCGGCCGACTCTAGCACCCTACAACTAAAAGTGGGAAATTATTTGTTTAACATTGCTCACACACTTGTATTCCCTGAGCCCAGGGTATACCGCAGTATTAATTCGAGGGAGAATCTTTTCCAACCGGGAGGGATTGATGAGGTCACCCTAGTCAGTTTCCTCGATCCACAAGTTTGTTAGACTCCTCTAGCACCTGGCCCATCTTCTGCAGCCCGGCCAGGACAACAACCAGGCCCTGCTCAGCCTGCACCTTGCGACTCGGGCACCTCCATCGCAGGCTAACGCCGCGGCCTATCACCAGCCCAGCAATTCAATGGATCCGCGGGCACCATGCAAGTCAGTTCCTAACCCCTTTGCGAATTGTGCAAGATGAATCTAAGAAGGAGAAGAATTTGCATGTTACCTTCTTCGGTTTCCAATTGTAATTTTAATTAACTCAAGTTACCTAAATTGTTTACAACTTGGATTAATTGATAGTTTCTTATTTCATTACTACATAAAAGTTTCCACATTCCAACTTCTCTTTTATTTTTCAAGGAGAATTCGGGTAACTACCTATTAGTTACAACCAAATTCTACCTCAACTGAAATCATGTTCCTTTTGATTTGGTCTTGTAAAAAAAAAAAAACAACTCTAGTTGGTTTTCATTTCTTTTAGAAGTTTTCTTTTCTATTTCTATTTGTTTTCCCCTAGTATTTTTGGCTACCCCTTTCCTATAAATAGGGCCCTATGATACATTATTCGGGGAGAGTTATTGAATTGAGTTTATAGGTTTATGCTTGCTTTAATTCTCCTTTTATGTTTGATTATTGAACTTGTGTAATATTTGTATGATTTATTAGTTCAAATTCTAAATTTTGAAGGTTATAGGTTATTGCTCCACCTATAATTTTGTTTATTCACCTCTTAAAATTTGGTTAGTTTAAGCTAAGGTAGACTAGTTCTCACTTAAATGAATCTACACTTTTTCGAGTTTAATAGAGTAATTTGTAATATTCATTGTTCAACTTTCCTTGGCGTCAAGTCTTCCGTAACCGCGAGCTCTTCCCTATAGTGATCAAATCAATGTGTATCCTACTAAGCATTAGTAAGGGGAGCCAACCATTATCCCGTAACTAGTGGGTTACCGAAGCTAGCCATTAAGTTGGGTCCCGCGAGAGACTTGTATCAGTTCTTAAGTAGGGTCTAGCGGGAGATTAGAATCAGTACCGAGTTCGGTCACAGGGTCACAATGGGGTATAGATGGTCTTAAATGTTAGCGCTGGTCGTATAGAGGAGTTAAGACAAATAATAAAAGGGCAAAAATCATAGGATCCCTTAATAACAATAACCGATCATCGAGCAAGAACCTTTTTTTTCCTCCATTTTAAACTAAGACAAATACCAAGAATTTTTTTTTATTTTTTTCCATTTTATAACCTAAGCTTTTGCCCCAAAATTCTGGGGCTTAAAACATCCGTCCGTCTATATCAACCTCCTGCAATCTTCCTCATTGTCGTCGACGAATGCGCAGCCGAAAATCTTCTCTGTAACTGACATCTCAACGCGACCAATAGGTATTGGTCAAGAACCTCCAAACCCAGTTCATTACTGGTAAATTTTAAATTTTTCATAAGGTTTTTCGTTTAAAATTTATGGCATAGTGCAATCATATATATTTTTAATGTGGGTTGATGATTTGGGATTTTATTCTTGTCGAGTTTGCTCTACCCTAATTTAAATGGCATAATAAACTATATTACAGTAATTTCCATCAGAACACATTCACTAACTAAAACATATAAAAAATAAAAAATAAAAAGAAGAAGAAGAAGATATGTACAGAGAAGCCTTTATATTAAACAATACCAAATGTTTGATATAAGTGATTATAATCCCAAAGCTTGCTTGCTTACTAACTGAATGGCTTAACTGTTATTGTTAGTATCAAAAATTTTGGAAAGGGAAGTTAACAAGATTTTAATAGTAACCCTTAAATCTTAAGTTAAAAGGTGTGTCACCAAGTGGATTATGTTTCTTCAGTTATTTGATTTGGATAGTGATGTGTCACAAAATGTACCAGTATGTGATGCCCCGGTAGCTTAGAGATATAGCATGGATCTAACAGTTCCTTAGCCTAGATATGAACTCATTTGAAGGTGAATCTATCGAGAGAAACACAAAACAAGCGAGGCTATCCCCCTTGTTCCACTCCGACGCTCAAATCAGTATAAGACATCAGATAAAATGTATGGACAAAGTTCTTTTAGTATAAGAAATTGCTTGCCTCCTCCTTTCAAGACCACAAGTATATATAGCCTTACACTATTACTCTTCCCTTTGCGCCACTCCCGGTTCCTAGGGTTTAATGCCTACCTTATCTGGTTCCCTTTTAATGACTCCATCGCTTTTCATATTTGTCCATCTTTATGGCCCGGATATGGTTCTCTATCTTTAATGTCCTACATAATCTTTATCCTTAATTATAGCTTAAACTCCCGCCCCTCCTTTATTACCTTGTTGCCCAGCTGTACATTTGTAATCCGACCTATAGACTTTATCCCAGTTATTAGCTCCAGTACCCGACCTAAGCTATTTTGCCCTGGTTTACCCTTACAAACCTATCGTTATTTTCTCTATTTTGGACCTTTTCTTCTATTCATTATTGTTTTTTTGGCCTAACTCATTCCCTTGGGCTAGGCCCAATATCCTATTACTTTTATGCATACCAACAAGCCCCCTAGTATTATGCTTTGACTATGTTTGAAGCTAATACTCAAGAAATTTTTTATGTCCCCCCCAAAAATTCTTCGATCTACACATGTTTTCTAACTTAGGGTCATGAAAGTTTTCCCAATCTAAAATCATGCTTAGATGCCAGCAGCCCCCGAGAATGAATAACGTGTGCTTTATTTATCCTACCTTACCTGGCATTATTTATTCTACCTCTAGCCCCCCGAGAATGAATAATGTTCACTTTATTTATTCTGTCCAGCTACTTATTTTTACGTATAAGCCCCCTAAGAGAATGCAGCTTTATTTTCCCCCTGAGTCAACAAATTTAACTTAGACCCCCGAGAGTATACCTCGAAACCAAGCTAAACTTGAACTTACGCCGGGCCAAAGAGAAAACAACATATAACTTAAGAAACTAGCAGTGGCGTAAAATAGCACGTAAAGAAAATGTACCTGGAGTGCCGGGATAAATTAACTGCTACTTGCTGAGCCAAGATAAAAGGCAGACAGTCTCTTCATGTTGATTAATCGAGACAAGGGTTGTATTTTGAAATTTGTAAGAGATCGTACAAAAGCTCCTCGATAATCACAAAAAGTAATCATGTTGCTCCACCTGTAGACGTTTCCTCTCTCATGATAATTGATGGCGACTTCCTTATTTTTCGGTTCAACTTCCCACTGAGCTTTGGTGCCTCCTCTTCTCCCACTACCTCAACTTTAATTATTTCTTGCAACTTCTAGGTTTCTTTTCTTTCTTTCTGCCTTTTTATATCCACTGGTTTTGTTATTGTGCAAAAATCTTCCAATACCTCTCCCCGAATAATGTATTGGATGGTCCTATTTATAGGAAAGGGGCAAGCAAAAATTCTAGGGGAAAACAGGTAGAAATAGAAAAGGAAACTACTAAAAGAAGTGAAAACTAACTAGAGTTGATTTTCTTTTATAAAATCGAATCAAAAGGAACATGATTTCGGTTAAGGTAGAATTCAGTTGTAACTAATAGGCAGTTACTCGAATTCTCCTTGAAAAATAAAAGGGAAGTTTGAATTTGGTAACTTTTAAGTCAATCCAAATTCAAGTTTAAAAGAAACAACAACTAGTAATGAAATAGAAAGCTATCAATTAATCCAAGTTGTAAACAGTTTAGGTAACTTAAATTAATTGAAATTACAATTGGAAAAGGAAAAAGGTAACGTGCAAACCATTCTCCTTCTTGGACTCATCTTGCATAATTTGCAAAGGGGTTGCGAACTGCTGTGCGTGGATCCATTGAATGGCCAGGTCAACGATGAGCCGTGACGTTAGCCTGCTATAGAGGTGTCCGAGTCGCAAGGCGCAGGCTGAGCAGCTCGTGCTTGTAGTAGGCCCCTTGGATGGGCTTGATTGTTGTCTTGGCCGGGCTGTAGAAGGTAAGCTAGGTGCTGGAGGAGTCCAGTAAACTTGTGGATCAAGGAAACTAACTAGGATGACCGAATCACCTATAAGCTTTGTAACAGTTACAACCAACCCCTTTTTATGTTTATCGGCTCTATTAACCCTTTGACCAAACCCCACAATTTTAGCCTTATTAACTCATGCTAATTTTACTCTTTAACTCACTGTGGTACATTTAATACTTTAAATGTCCTCCACTTTATTCATTATCCAACAAAATTTTCTACCCTTTTCTCTCTACTTTATCCATTATGTCCTATAACCTTTCCCAGAACCCATAAGCCAATTTTGTTACCTTCTGTGGAACTTGGTAAATTTATGGGACCCAGCCAACTTCATGTCATCATTTCCGAATGGGCTTCCTTCTATAATTGGGTCAAGCCCAATGACTTACTCATTTTTGGACACATCAACAAGCCCCCCCCCCCTCCCCCCCAAGTATTGCGTTTTAAGTTTTGTCAAAACATAATACTTTACTACTCTCGGTTACCTATTTATCAATCTCTCACTTTTAGGCAAGTGATGTTCTTTTGGTTCCCCAACTTTGACAAAAAAATGTTTAAAATATTTTGAAAACTCTTATGAACCCAGTTCTTAAACATGAACTTGAGTTTATACGAGTTTATATGACTTCCAGCCCCGCCCCCCCACCCCCTCCCGGAAGAATAGATAAAAATATTTATGAGTTAATCTATTCTAACAACCTTTACTTTTTTTATTTCCCAAAATAATATTCAAGGTAACCTAGGTCTAGTGTGTTTTCTTACGTCAACCCAAATACAAAACAACCAGTAAATAAAAGACTTTGAAACTTTTTTGTGCAAAAATATTGTTCCTGGATACCATTAAGTGTATGAATGAGTCTCGTTGATTCTATTACTTTTTTTATTGTCATAAAATCTCATACTGAGTAGCATTCCACGAGGATGTCTTATTGCCCGGTCCTTTTCCCTGACTCAGGGTCGTCATGAATGTTATTCCTGTTTTAAATCACACTGCAAACAAGCAAAAACCTCTACAAAATAAAATTCCACAACTATATAAATAATCGAAAAAATAAACTTGGAAGCAGTTTAGACCAGACCTTTTGTAACAAACATTATCTAGCAACAACTCATGATTGACACAATAGCCTAAAAGCGGTTGCAAAACAGGGCCTTCCGTAACTAGCATTGTTTAGCAACAGTCCATCATTGACACAATAACTTAGAAGCAGATTGAAAACTAAACCTTCCATAATCAACTATGTTCAATGACAGTTTATGATTGACAAATAGCCTAGATATGGTTATTAACCGGGCCTTCTGTAATATACATGAGATAGTGATAATAGTAGTTCAAAAAACTAGGATAGTTTATTGGCCCATAAATAGTACTTGATGGTTTCCAAAACTGACCAACGGTGTTCGTACCAGCTTCATGACTATACCGCGGAAGGTAATTTCAACATTCCTTGATACTGGTTTCCCAGTCCTGTTTCATGAGTAAAGTGAGCAGCAGTAGTCATCATATCAAAAAATGTATAAGGATGTCTAATAGCTAATTTGGTGGATAAAAGCCCATACCATAACCCATTCATAAATTTCCCCATCACAGTTCTATCATCATTTTCATGACATTGTCAAGCAGCTAGATTAAATCTATCTATAAAGGCTTGTAATCCTTCTTTTACATGTTGTGCTATGTTTATCAAATTGAGATATGGCTTTTACAACGTCTTATTACCCGTGAAATTAGCTAAAAAAATGTCACCAATTTGATCTAAAAACTGAATGAAATTGTGGGGTAGAGAGCAATACTAGTTAATTGCATGCCCTTTTAAAGATAGATGAAAAGTTATAAACCCATTTGCATTAGAGAGATTGGCAGCATCCATCACACTCATGCATTGCATTAAGTGAGCAGTAGGATTTTCGTTACCATTATAGTTTTCAATCTTACTCAAGCTCTAGTAATTAGATGGAAATGGTGCAACTTGTATGTTCATACCAAAAGGATGTGAGACCCTATAAGTTGGTCCTAGCGGGACTTGGATACCCCACCCCTCCTTGTAAAGGGTCTGCCGCGTACTCCAATTACTGGTGACCTTCAATAGAGTATCTCACGAAACCTGGTTGCTAATGCCCGTGTAGAGTGTATCCCACAAAACCAAGCTACTTGAACCCTTGTTTAGGATTTCTCGTGGAACCTGGCTACCAGGACCCTTGCTGAGGGTATCCTGCAGAATCCACCCTTGTGAGGGCCTCCAGTGGCACTCGGTTGCATGAGCCTGTAATCCTAACCCATGTCTCCTATGCCACTAGTGTAGTATCCCCAGTTCATCATTGGCAGATACCCCAACAAAGGTTGATGCATCATTGTTGTACCGATCCCATAATGCTGAAATTGGTTCCCCATTGCTAAACCTTGGAAATCCCTCTAACCAGGGTGAACACCCGCTTGATGAAGCCCATCTGTGGATACCCTTAAGGACCCATCCCAAAATTGTAACCCAATGGAATAGAATCAAAACCACCCATCCCAGCATGGTGATATGCCCCTTGTGATGTGAGTTATTCGAAGAAGTCCTCACAGCGCAGAAAGTTGCCAAGGAAAATACATCATTGAAGGGCATAATCTTACTTACTTAGGAGATTTGAAAATCACAAGTAAGTATATAGTGAGAAAAACTACTTTAGCTATAACTTAACAAGAATTGACGAATTGAAACCAGTAGAATTTAGGTGAAGCAAGAAACTAAAATCTTCTATAGTGTCGCTTGTGTTATCTAGACATTAACATGCAAATTACGCAAGTGCAAAATAAGAATTCTAAAGCTAAGGATTAACCTCACAAGATATAACAATCTGAATTCTATAATATGCTTCGTTATTATTTTCAGCTAGCTCCTCTTTAAAAAGAAGAGGTTGCGCGCCTTCACTTGTGTGTAGAAGGAAACTAATTAAGAAACAAAAGAAATTGGAAACCAACTAAAGTTGGTATTCCTGCAAGAAAAAAAGTTTCCAAAAAGAGCACGACAACTTGGTTGGAAATTTCGGCAACCTCCAAGTAAGGGGAAAACTAAAATTCCCCTGGAAAAATTAAAGGAAACCTATGCAAAAAGGATTCAAGAAGTGAAACCTTTTTGGAAACAAAGAAATAAGAAAATCAGTTAGTTGTAACAAATTTGTAACAACCTTAACAAACTAGGAATAGAATTAGGAAACATGCACATATCCTAATCCTATCCAAACACCTAAAACCTAACTCCAGCAGGACTGTAGTTTGGCAAAGGCATGTAGCAGGTGGCCGAATAGGGGAATTCTGAGTGCTAATGGATTTGGCCTTCTTAATGGAGCATTGTGGAGTTGAGATTTGATGTAGGAAAACTTCACCAAATAGTTTGGATGATTCCAGACACAATGAGAATCTTTCTGAACCCGTCGGAAATGCCAAAAATCAATCAAATCCAGATTCTTGATATTCTTCAAGATTCGCGACCAGTAATTCTCTCAATAAACTAAGAAGTTAAAAACCTCAAGATTTATCAAGATCCATTTCAAGAACTTCAAGAAATCCCTTGAACTTTAGTTTTGGACAAGCATGGGCCACACATTTCCTGTAATTTTGAAGAGATGGACCATTCTGTCCTTCTGACTTGGGTTGTCCAAGGCTCTACCTTCTGATATCTTTTGGACTTCTGGTGCGGAGTGCATCCTCTACTTCATTCTATCTTGTTCTTGTGAGGGGGCCCAATGATATCGATTAATGGATCCCTTTGATATAGGCTTTGAGTTGCTATGGATCCGTCTCCCTGTCGTAATTATGTGGATGCACCTATGTTGCTGGGGATGCCCTCATCATACCCTCCCGGTTGGGAAGGATTCATCCTTAAATCCAGGTAATGGTCCTTTTTATAGAGTGATAAGTCGGCTACATTAAAGGTGTTGCTGATACCATACTCATCGGGCTGGTCAATTTCGTAGGCATTGTCCCCGACCTTGCTAAGTACTGGAAATGGCCCCATGCCCCTTGGGTCGAGCTTGTGCCTCCTAGCTTGGGGAAGCCTTTCTTTTAGCATATGTACCCAAACAAGCTCACCAGGTTCGAAGGTGAGCTTCACTCGATGCTGGTTAGCGTGTAGGGCAATCTGGTTGTTGTACTTTTCTATGGTCCTTCGAACCTTCTCGTGTAGCTTCTTGACAGGTTCAGCTTTTTGGATGCCATCGAGATTAACCTGTTTCTTCTATGGCAAAGGGACTAAGTCTAAAGCTGTCAGTGGATTAAAATCATAGGCGACTTCAAAGGGAGATAGTTCTGTGGCGGAATGTCGAGTTCGGTTGTAATCAAACTCGCTGATTCTTCTTGATCAGGGCTCGTAGAACATTGCCAATTATTTTGTTAGTTACTTCTGTCTATCCGTCGGCTTATGGATGGGTCATGGTTGAGAATAACAACTTTGGGCCTATCTTACCCCAAAAGTATTTCCATAAGTAGCTTAAGAATTTAACGTCCTGATCTGATATGATGGTGCATGGGATGCCGTGAAGTCATACTATTCCTTGAAAGAAAAGTCCAGCTACATACATGGCATCGTCAGTTTTCCTGCAAGACAAAAAGTGTGCCATTTTAGAGAATCGATCAATGACGACAAAGAGCGAATCGTTACCTTTCTGGGTTTGGGGTAACCCAAGAATGACATTCATAGAAATATCGGTCCAGGGAATCGAGGGAACAGGTAAAGGTGTGTATAGGGTATCAGGCCTGACTGTCAATTTGGCCTTCTTGCATCTGAGACATTGGCTACAAATATCCTCGACAGATTTGTGCATGTTGGGCCAAAAGAAGTGCTCAGTTAGAATATCTAAGGTCGTCATGGCACCGATGTGCCTCATCATGCCCCCACTGTGCACCTCTCAGACTAGGAGTTCTCTACACGAACTCTATGGGTTGCATAACTTATTTCCTTTAATTAGGAACCCATCATGTCTAAAGAATTTATAGAATGCCCCATCAAACAATTGAGATTTAGTCATTCAAATACAGACAAATTATTTTTATATAAATTTTTTCTCTTCAAAAAGATCAAGTTGATGAAAATTATGGAGAAAATAACAACTATAGAAATAAAGCGAAGAAAATGAATGTCAGAGTAGAAAGAGGATTGGAAAATAAAAATAGAAAGAATTAAGGTTGGAGAATGAAAAACAAAAGGCAAAAGTATAGAGGTAGAAAAATAAATTTGAAAGGAGAGATATAGAGAATTTTTTTTATTTATTTATATGAATCAGATAAGTTAATAGAAAAAATTGAACCAAAGTGGTAGGAAAAAAAAATGAAAGAAAAGAACAAATTTTAACGTAAAAAATAAAATAAAAATAAATAGGCTACCCATTTACATTGCCCATTTGAAAAAAAAAGAAATTGTAGCATTTCTTATTGGATTTTTATGGGAACCCATCTAATTCCAGCCGCCTGTTCTGGAACTAGAAGTTCCGATCGAACCATATAGATCTGTAAATAGATTTGTATGTATAGCAACTTCAGTCGTGCTCATCATTTTTCAAAAGTATCATTTTCTTGAGAGCATGGTCAACCAGAAATTATTATGTTTCATCCATCGATGTAGAAAATGCCTATTCTCATATGCAGCTGGAAAGTGGATTGGCAACAGGTTGGCACGAAATGATTCATCATGCTTCAAATTTTCTAATGAGAAATTATATTGAAAAATTTTCTCCCAATAAATCAAATCTCATTGAAAACCAATGAGAATACCTCTAGCATAGACTATAGGTTATGAGTTGGAACCATCGTTGGCAAAATTCAAATATTTTTGAGTGAAATTATCTGAGCCTTTAGATCTTATCAGATTAATAAATTTTTGGATCTATTTTGTTTCCAGATCAGGTCAGATCGGATCTATGACACCCTAGATTTACCACCCTGTATACAAAGGGTTGCCTTCACCAGATGTGTGCCTGGTTCGCACCAGGGCTCAGTATGATTCAGAACAAACCAAACATTCTGTATTTCAATAATATTAAATCTATTACACATCCCTATTTTACAAAATTCTCAAAATATAAACCTAATAAAACTTTCTCGCTCTTCAACTTCAATCAACTATTATCGGGGTTCAGGTCGTCCTAACCTCAATAGTGAGCACAGTTGTCCGGGTACGACCTATTGTAACAATTTCATGGAAAACAAGAAACAAACAAGAAAAATGGAATGAGCCCATGCCCAGTGAGAGTTCACCGTTTTCTCAAACATTTACCGAGTTGCATACATTACCATGCATATAGTTCAGACAAATCGTAACATATAGCAATCATGACTTAAGCGGTAATCACATACATATAATGAGTATGAAAGGCAGGCGTCAAGGTTCTATATGAACAATGACCAGACTGACAGTTCACCTTGGCATTCATACATATATTCCACATTCATGTAGTTCAAGCATTCGTTAATAAAGATTCCTAACACAAGTTCATAACACAGATTCATACATGAACAATCATAAGTTCGAGTATACAAACCAAGCACATAGATTCCTGGCAATAGATTCATAATAGCAGATTCATGATACATAGATTCTTGACAACAGAATCCTGACACATAGATTCCTGGCAACATTTTCATGATAACAAATTCCTGACATATAGATTCCTAGCAACATATTCATGATAACATATTGATTCCTGCCAATGATTCTTGACAACGATTCCTGACAACGATTCCTGACAATGATTCCTAACAATGATTCCTGACAACGATTCTTGAAAATGATTCCTGACAACAGATCCATTTCGCCAATCATGCTCTTTTATTCATTTGTTCAATTCGGGTCTCATTCATAAAATAATAATCTCGAAAGGTACACATAGTTCACATAGCCAAGATTCACACATGTACAAACACAAGTCACAGTATACACACAAAGCACATTGAGAATATTCACAAGTACATATGCACCCAAGCAGATATATAAATGCGAATAAGCTTTACAAATCTCAAAACATTTCACACATCATTTTAAAAGCTTTGTAAAACATGCCACCACAATGAGTCCAATTTAGATTCAATTATTAATTGCGTTAAAACGGTATCCATTTTTAGTGAGAAACTCACCTCAGTCCAAAGATCTACACTCACGTACTACCTATTTATTAGATCTGCATATTTTTTCAGGTTCTGACAATTTAGTACTATTTCTAATTAATAGAATTCTGATTTCTAACTTATTCCGGAATTTTTTCTGATGAAAGGTGTAACGCCCCCCTCCCCGACCCCATCTCCTGAGCAACCTTTCCTACGAGGGAGTTTGGGCCGGTCCAGGGACAGCGTTATTCAGGGCTCGAGCCCAACAAGTCGATACAGGTATTAGTAAAAAACATAATATTACTTTTATTTGAAAACAATTCAATGAATAGTTCTTAAAGCAACTTATCCAATGTGGAAGCTAAAAACATTATTCGGGATGGTCAACGACCAAATTATCCCTTAATCAAAATAATCATTATCTAGGCCTACTTATTACAAAATAAATGCTCAGCACTGTTGCAGCGAACGGTAGCCTCACATCTAACGAACAATAAGCCATAGCTAATTAAGCACCTACAAAAATAGGTTTATGAAAGGGGTGAGCTTCACTAAGATCAGTGAGAGACCTCGGTTTCCATATAAAATTCCCACTGTGTTACTTAGACAAAAAGGTCTCAATTGTCCAAGCAATCATATAGACATGACATTTTAGTTTATGCATCAATATTCATAGTATTCAAAGCATATACAAATCATGCGTCGATGAGGAAGTAATCAATCAATCATCTTTATAATCATGTAGCAGAGATATGTATGGCAATATGGAATGCTCTTAACCATATGCAACAATCAATCTATCAATTCACCCTTAGGTATTCAATCCATTTGATTTCTATATAGCTTTCTTATTTAAAGCTAAGGCGACAATCAGGAATACGATCTAGCGATAGGCTGGTTTGCAATCAATCTGGCATTTAGACCTTAAGTTTCAATCAATCTGGCGTTTAGCCCTTAGGTTTCAATCAATCTGGCGTCTAGCCTCAGGTCTCAATCAATCAGGAATTTAGCTCTTAGGTTCCAATCAATCTAATCTCTATATAGCTCTTGCATCTAAAGCTAAGACAATAATTCATAATACAATTTAGCGAGTGGTCGTAGTCTTAATCAATCTTTCAATTTAGATCAATCTGGCTGTATACATACAACCCTTAGTTTCCTCTTTAGGGAGGCGTCGACTAACTACAACACCGCCTCACCGCGTACGGCAGCACGTGCTGGTGATTACAATCAATCAATTAAGACTAGATGCTCACCGTCTTGTATCTGGTTTAAAGGGTCACACCTTATCTCTTTACTATGCACAAACTTGCATCTCTAATAGGCTTTTCTAAATCCTCGACAATTCAATATGCGATCAATCACCTAATCATGGCATCTCTAACATGCTTTCCTGATCCTCGACAATTCAATATGCGATTAATAACCTAATCATGGCTTCTCTAGCATGCTTTCCTAATCCCTAAACATATTGACAAGCAATGCAATAACCTACTTGTGACATAGGTATTAGGCATCTTCTATTTACACCTATAAGTACATCATGATTCTCTATAATGTACAATCAATCGTGCTCTCAATCAATACAATTCATGCGATCAATCATCAATCAATAGGCATACATGCTTATATTCATATTAAGCTAGTAGGCAATTCAAATCATACATCTCATGTATAGCAAATCAAGCAATCAATCATGTCATACATCTCATATGTAGCAGTTCAATTCCAATTACATGCAAGTGAGGAGTGGGCAACCTCTTAGTTTAGCCGATCAATCAAGTTTATAGTTTACACATACTATATATATAATTCAATTAAACATTTACAAAAATATCGAGTAAATCCCTCACCTTTTCTTAAGGCGTGAGTGGTCAACGGTTAATGAGTTCTCTTCTAGATCAACGGTCAACTCTTGCATTACGATCGTTCTATTATAAGTTAACTACATTTTGACTTTACGTTTTACTCTTGTTTTGACTTTATGGTCAACTAGGGTTGATTTTGACTTTTAGTCAACTGGGTCAAAGGTTATTGGTCAAAGGTCAACTTTGGAAAATAAGGTTAAATTTTATGAATCTATTACTATTAGGTACTTTTGGGGTCAATTTAGAATAAGGTAAGCTTTAGGGTGAAAGAGCAATTTCAGAAATAAGGCAACATTCAGGTTCTGGACTGCGTTCGAGTTTCTGGTCGACTAGTACGAAAACTCGCACATGGGTTTTCATGCTCTTCAATTTTCAGGTTCTAAAATGTTCAGAAAATTGTCTTCAGAGAGCTGTACGAGTTACTGTCTGACTCGGATGACAACTCATATAGAGGCTTTCATGTTCTTCGGGTTTCAGGTTTTGAAAGTTCAGAAAAATCGCTTTCAAAGGCTTGTCCGAGTTTCTGTCTGACTCAGACATTAACTCGCATGACTGGTTAAATTTTCTAGAAACTTCTGGTTTTAGATACTACTTTCGGGCTATGTTTTAACACTATTCCAGATCATCTTTAACCAATTTAAAATCATAGATTTAAGGTCTAGCATACAGGCTCGGAACACTGTTTCTGAATGTGCATATTTTCTGGTTTTGACTTTTCGACTTAAATACTACAAATCGTTTAAATGCTATAGGCATCAATCTTAAACATATTTAAAATTCAATAAAGCTAATAACATCCTAAGAACATGCTTTCTACAGATTTATTACATACAACATTAATTTACTTGTTCTCCAAGTTTCATAAGAATTCATGCTTTTTTTAAATCCAATCTCAATCTAAACCACAAATTAAGACTTACCGTAAGGTCCTATGATTACCACAGAACTTCAATGGAGAGGGTAGAAGCGGCGGCGGCGGTTGCTCACGGAGGCGGTTCTCCAACTCCTCTCACGAAACTCTCTATTTTCTTTGGCTTTTGCTCTAAGAATTTCCAAGCGTTTAATTCATGATTTAAGGTTGTATTTATAGACCTTTAGGTTGAGGGTAATTCAGAATATTGGGCAATTAAGATACGTTCAAATCCGGTAGTTTCCTTCTATCGGATTGATCTCAATTTCTCATTCCTTATTTACAGATTCTGTTTCTGTTTAGCTCCACAAAGTCGCCATCAACACCAAGAACATCAACCACTTCCATCACTTGTTTTAGGTGCTTTGGTAGAGGACATTTTATGTCTCAATGCCCTAATGCGTGAAATGTACTAATGACTAAATGGCGACTCAGACATGCTAAAGCTAACACGTGAGGAAGACGTCATCGATGACGAGCCATCCAACGATGAGGATGCCTACATCAGCACAGAACACCACGAAAGCAATGTGTATAACATTCAATCCTTAAACGCCAGGTTTATGGAGGACTAGAGCCAACAAACTAACATTTTCCACTCACGAGTTAAAGTAAATGAAAGGTGAAGGTTCTTATCGTCGACTCTAGCAAAGCACTAACGTTGCAAGCACATTCCTAGTCAAGAAGCATGTCATGCAGCTAGTCGATCACCCAGTATCAAAACAGGTAAGGGAGATGATCGAAATTGGACTAGGGGGATTCAGCGGCGCTGTCGCGCCTCCATCCTTATCTAGCCATTTCTTTATGAAATTTAATTAATTATAATAAAAATAACATAAATTAATTAAGAAAGTAACATATAAATTAATTTATATGCATGTGCACATATAAATTAATTAGTTCTGACGCACCTCCATCCTTATCAAAAGGTTGTAATCACATTTCTCTTCAATTGCTACTAAATTATAGAGTTTTAAATTTAATCACTGATAAACCAAAAAAATAAGCCTCTCTAACAGTGATCGAACATACTAAAATGATAGGCAGTTCCATAAAAGCAACCATATTCAAACTCTCAAACAGTTGATTTGCTGCATCATCCTACAACATTAAGCCAATAGTATAATCATTTTTATACTTCTAAGACTAAGAAAAGCCAAACCACACCCTAATGTAAACTTCACCCCAACAATCCCATCGCCTCTATAAAATCCCCTGCTTTGTCATAAAAATGCATAGGTCCTTGGTTCCCTTTGGAACACCCATATTCTCTTCTCATGAATTCAGTGATCAATTCCATATAATTGTTGCGATAGGAATAATTGAAATTTCAAATCTCATGCGCTTAAGCAAATAAGATTTTAGAACTGGGAGAGAACGGAGAGGTTTGCTCGTGATTAATGTACAGGTTTTCTGGAGTCCCTTGAACTTTAACTCGGCAATGTTCCAGTAGTTCTTCATTTCCCTTATACGAAGCAGAAGCTCTAAAGTAGTTATATTTCACCATTTAAGGAACACCACAAACACCAAGAAAGAGAGTGATGGAATAATACACAACCTTATGTGAATCAATTGCTCCTTTGTAGCTCAAAGATTTGAATCCTCTGGTGGAAGCATTTTGCACAGTGCAAATGCCTCCTCTAAGTTCCCTGATGCAATAAGTTGTACAATCTACAAATAAGCACAATATTCAGACATGTCAGCAGTAAGTCAGCAAGACTAAAAAAATACCAATACCTAACCTCATTAAGAATATCCTTACCTGAGCCATTACAAACATCAAATTCAATTATAAAAGCTCTTGCATATTCAGAGCCATACAAACTTTTCAATATCACTATACAATACCATTCCAGTGCATTATCTTAATTTGTGCAATCACCTAATGGAAGAAGATAGAAGGTGCAATAAAGTACTTAATTACACACTTTCCTGACAAAATTTCACAAAATATGTAGGGCTGGCTAAATTAGAACTGAAAACTCTTCGCCCAATATTCTAAGAAAATGTACTGCACCAGATGCTGCAATTTAGTTATCCAGGAACGGCGAGAAGATAAAACCTCCTGAATATTCTAAGAAAATGTACTACACCAGATGCTGCAATTCTAAGATCCATTTTCAGCACCTGGAAAATTGAAGATTTATGCTACTATTTAGCTCAAAGCAAAGAAATACTGCTAAATAAGATGCAAAAAAAATGTCTTAAAACCAAAACATCAGCATCATCCATTATAGCTTTAATTTTATAAATATACAAGTTATTATGCTTTGTAAATATAGGAATTGTAATAAAAACAAATGAGCAGAATATAATACTATTTTGAGCAGCACAGAAATGTCAAAACTAATTGTTTCACTTCAAATTCAATGAGTGACTTGATATGGAGATAAAATTAGTGTTCTATAAAATTCAGATGGCAATAATAGCTGACATGTAGATTTGAGCAGCAAAATCAAAATTAAGTAAGAGAACTATCCTAATAGATTAATTGAGCAACCAACTGTCTACAAATGCAATATGCAAGAAACTACTGAAATACCAAAAATACTTGCCATACCAAAGACAACACAAAGTAAGATAGCTGTGGTAGGATTAATAAGGTTATACTATGAAGGAGCAAGGTAAGTATCAAGACAGGAAAATGAAGAAAAATTAAACTGAGAGCATAAATGGAGAAACTGATACCTAGGAAGAATTGAAATGCTATCTAAAATCACACAATTGAATATGTACTTTACCCTTCAAAGTATTTCTTTCCAGCTAAAGGCTTCCTCTTTCACCTTAGAAATCTAAAGCTCAATTTGTCCAGTAGATAAGAAGGATTAATGGCCCTGCACCACAGAAGGAGATATTTTATCAGAAAACGGACTACAAGTTTTAGAAAGCATTAGTGAGATAAAACAGCAGGATAGAAAAGAGAAATAAAGAAGCTCCATTGTAAGAGGAAATACAGATTGTTTTGCTTCGAGAATTAAACACATACTGCAATCCTTATATTGTATCAATACAACTTCCTTACCAGATTCAATGCTTCAAAAGAATAATCCGTGGGATTATAAGCACAACTACCATCTGAGCCTCTTTGCACAATTGCTCTAGCTGCACTCTCTTGTTCAACAGAATTATCCCAACAAGTGAAAATTATAGTGAAAGAAATGATAAATCTTTTTTTGGATATCACTTCAATCAATTGCTATTAAAGTGCGCTCTCTTCTTTTTTCCTTTCTCTTTTATAGTTCTTTTCAATTTAGCTGAACTTTTATACCCATAAAGGCTCACACACCTGTAAGGAAATGATGGGGTTTATAAGACGCACTATAACATCTAGTAACACTGCAGATCTTCCAGATTTTTGAGATAAGATAGTGAAATATAACATCTGTTCAAAAGAAAAGAGATAGACTGAATAAACAAAAAACTGAACACATTGAAGAAGCTATAGCCATGTACTCTTTTCACAAGTGACTACCATTTCCATCCAATTAACATCATCTCTAGAATGGTCATGTGTTTCCCACTGTCTAAAATTTTGTCAATTTGGATCTCCATGATGTCAGTTGCACCCATGCTTCGGATATTCAACACAAGTTCTGAAACTCGTTGCACTAAATAGTTAGCCCAACTTTCAGCATCTGCAATTACTCCTTCACAAGAGTTATTAGGACAGAAGGATTCATTAATGCAAATGTTTGAGCACAACATACATGTTTGACTAAAGAAGGGTTGCTCCAATAGATTCTGTAACATGTTTAACCAAAAAGAACAAATTGAAAATGAGATAATTAACAATAACTCTTGATAATTCAACAATGGTAAATAGGAACAAATGCATTTTTTTTGGGGAGTGGGTGAGAGAGATGCAGGAAGACATATATACCTAGATAAAGCCATAAGTTTCCAGATATTACCTATACTCCAGCCTATTTTGGCAATGCTCCCCTTGAGCTTTAGCCCTTTCCTGAATTTGCGTAGACCATGTTTTCAATATCTGACACATGGGAGCATTTCACGTTTGAGCAAGCCTAGCAAGGAGCATTTTATTGGAAGGAAAAAATGAACAGAGAATGTTAATACCAAAAAAATAAAAAAGCAATGACAATTGAAATCAAAACAGAGAATGTTAATAACATTTTTTTTAATAAAAAATTATCACAAAAGAAGCTACCTTCAATATCACTAATTAGATAATTGCAAATAAGCAATATAATACCAACCTCCAACATCTTTGTAAATTCTTCTTTTGCTTTTCTTTACCTTAAATGCCTCTCCTCCTCCTCTATCTTTTTGTTCTGCATCAGGTACTACGGATGACAACATAGGGGAATGAAACAAATTAGAAAATACATCAAAGAATCAGATATGGAATTTTAAGAAAAGTCTCGGACAACCACATATACAAAGTTCTCAAATATTCACCTTGATGTTTTAGCCTTGAACTTTGACATGAAGAATCAATCGAGAACATCATACATATGACTTGCTCAAGCAAAGGCAAGACTTTGGTTCATACTCTTCCTTTCAGTCTGCCAAGTTGCTTCCAATTGTTTTATAAGTGTAGCACATAAGTACATTTCTCTCCTTACTGCTGTAATACCTGAGAAAATGAATACAGAAATTAAGATAGGCGAATCCACATTTCGGTACATGATGCTTGCAAGATGAAAGAATGATACAACACTGAAGAAATCACCCAATCAATTAAAACAGATAATTAGGAAAAATCAATAGGCATAATAAAGTTATTATTTTTCAGTTTAGAAAAGTTCAAGTAATGTATATATGGATACCTTCCAGAAACCATCTTAAATAAGTTTCAACTTCAAAAGGCAAACAAATTCACAAGTGAAAAATTAATGATACATAATTAGTGTTATTTCTCCTCATCAGTTCCCATGACAAGCATGTGCAAACTTTGAGTTCAAAATTAATTATTCATACTACAAGTAGTATGTCTCCTCAGTGGCAATGGGCCTTACTTGCATAGCATTAGATTCCACAAATATCTATATGGATAAAAGATCCAACATTGTATAAAAATAATGCACTTCATTAGTGCAACAATAACACATCACTTTAATCCAATGAATCATGAACAACAAATGGCATGAAGTAAAAAATAATCAAATGAAACCTAAGAAAAAGGCAAAAAATTGCACCTTCAACTTTAGACGATGCTAATGTTCTGGTAGTAAGACATTATGCGAGTCAAAATCAAGTCAACAAAAAAATGCCATCTTCTTTTCCTTATATTATTGTCAAACCAAAAGGCCAAAATGAATCATCACCCTTGCTCCATTGTCAAGATAATTCAATGCTTTTCACAAACTTCTTAGCCTGTGACAACCCCAAAGGAAAAAAGACACTGCTCATCAACATTCTACTTTTGAATCATTTTTCATATGTTTCAAGAATAAGGAAACAGAGTCCAGTATTGGACTTTAAAAGGCCTGTCAGAAACATAACAAACAACAAAGTTTTCCAGCTAAAGTAAAGAGGTCAGACATCCTATCCTTTGTCAAGGGTCATGTATATCACAGTCTAACATCTATGAAAAATTCTCAAAATATTTGCTCCAACTTCTTATCAATTCAGTTATGGGCTTACCTTTTAGGGTCAAGATTTTTCAAATGTCATAATACTTTTCATGACCCAAAACTACATCTACAAACAATGAACAAGACTAGGCAAACAAATTAAACAATGGTAAAGAAATGGAAATGGAGTCAAGGGATTTATTCTCCATTGTATAGTGGAAGAACCAACATCTTGCCTCAAATTCATATTCAGATTCCTTTACCTATAAAAACAAAAATCAAATCAACCCCATGTAATACAATAAAAGCAAATCAACTCAATAAAGATTCACTTTTTATGACAGCGAAACTGTACTTCCGTTCAACACCAGGGGAACTTGAGTTTCCTCAACTTTGGTAGCAAGAGAAAGACATCCACGGCTTAGTATCATTATTATGGGACTTAAAGCTAAAGAAAAACCAATCCAAGAAGTTGACAGCAAGAAAAGCAGTTTTAGCAGAAAAAAAGTAAAAAGCAGTGACTTTTAGCATCCACTCCACAACCTTACATCTAGCCTCCGCCAAAGATGCATCCCTCTCAATCCCATTACACAAACATGTCCCTTGTTATTTCCCCCAACAAATAGCAAACTCCTCCTCATCCCATAACCACTTTTCTTCAAGCAAAAATGGAGGCTCAAGGATGACGTTAACAAAGTCACTAATACGTGACTATTCCTCGACTCTCATTGTTTAGCAACAACATAAAACAAAACAAATGAACTCTAAATTCGGTGATACAAAACTCAAAAGGAAATTGAGAAAAATGAGAAAATAAAAAGATGGATCAAAGACAAATCAAAATGAGAAAAATAAGAAATTACCTTCTTTCGAGTTCCGTCGGCGGTAAATCCTACCTTTGGAGCAAAGATGGAGAAGAAGAAAGAAAAATGGAAAAGGAGAAGAGAAGAAAGATGGAAAAGAAGAGGTGAGTAAAAGTCATCTCCATGACAGAAAGATTGAAGCGTTCGAGGCCTCAAGAAGGCCACTGGACCGGGAATAGAGAAGGAAAGAGAGGATTTTGATTTTCTCCATAGACGGCTCGTACCCCCACAACACAAAATGCCCTTAGGGCCGATGCGGAGCTGATGAAAAGGAGAGAGAATGCAAGAACTTCAAAGTTGGAGGAAAAGTAAAAGTGATGTTCCCTACCAAAAGCGACGTCGTTTGGTCTTGAAAGGAACCCAAACGACGTCGTTTGAGACAAAGCCGGATCACACTATTAAAATCACTGATCCATTAACCGGGCGCCACGTGACGAACTGGAAGGGTAAGCGGCTCAAATTTCTCCCCTCAGACGGTTCTACCCCTGATTTGGTTGACAACACCTCAAACTCAAGCCACATTATAGGTGACTGTTGGATGATTCAAGTCCAATGTAGTATGTGACGTGGTCCCGATGCAAGTGGGCCATATACTTCTCGAATGCCTATGGCTTTTTGATTACAAGGCAACACATAATTGCGTTGCCAATGGATACACGGTCAAACATCAGATAAAGTCATATACCCTAAAACCAATGACGCCAGTCGAAGTCAGCTAAAAATGCTGACAGATGCAGATCGCCTTTGATAAATGGGCGATGAAGCGTAAGGGGAAACAAAGACGAACTACCTCTGACGAAAAAAAGGGGCAATCGTAGTCAGGCTATAAACGAACTAGCTTCTTTGCTAGTCTCTTGGGTGATGAACAACACATCACATGGGCAATATTTCCTTCTAAATTCTCTATGGCGCAGAAAAATATTTGAGTGTCACCTTGGGATGATGCATCCGACTTGTCAACTTGGAGAAGTAAGGTCAAAAAATGTATTGATTTATATTTGATTAACTCGATTGTCTTTCCTTTCTATAGAATGAATTCAATGACAAATCCTTCTCAAGCAGGAGGTATGATGATGTCATTCTTGGCTTCATTGAACTGGGATAGGCAATACCTAGCTAAGCCACTCACCTAGCCCGAGAGAAAGAGTTTGGTCATTGTCTCTAAGATAGCAGAAGAAAATTGAACTACAAATCATTCTGCTTGAAGCTTGAGGCTTTCTTAAAGTTCTTAATAGTATTCTTAAATTTTTGAAAAATTTCTTGATAAATCTTGAAGCTTTACACTTCCCTTCTTATTAAGTTGGTTCCTAATTATGAATCTTGATTTTCTTTATTTTCACCATTTCCAACGGGTTCAAAAAACTTCTCATTGCTCCTAAGACATTCTGAATTATCTCGTGAAGTTTTTCACGACGTCTACAAATCATGCTATGACATTTCGAGCCGAATCTATCAGCATTGGCTAAAAAAAATTCAGCTACTTCACAGAATGCCCATAACTGAATTCTTAACTCCTTTAGGGTTAGGTTTAGGGTTTAGGATTATAATTAGGATTTGTGCATGTTTCCTAATTATTTCCCTTGTTTATTTAGAATTAGTTAAGATTGTTACAACTTGAGTAACTTAGTTCTAAAAAATGTTTCATTTCTTGAAATCCTTTTGGGTGAATTGAAAATTTGGTCACCTTACTATCAAAATGTTCAAGTTTTAGTCACCTTTCTTTTTTAATTGTTTTTGTAGTCACCATACTTTCATTTTTGCATTTTTTTAGTCACTTCGTTAAGTTGCTCCGTTAAGTGGTTGACGGAGCCATTTTCTCAATGGCATTTTTGTTATTTTTTAATTATTATTTTCTCCAAAACAACTTCTTTTTCTTATTGGAATTATGTGGCACAATCCAAGACAGAACATTATGCTTCGTCTTCATCTGAACCATGGCAGACACTGATTGTGTGGAGCAACTGGGTAGCAGTGGTAGAAAAGGCGACGATGGCAGTGGGCTCGGCAATAGTTCTGAGAACGGCGACGCGATAACTTCAAGTTTGGCGATGGCATCTTCAGATCTGAAAATTGATAGAATCCAGAAGAGCAGTGTTCGCCAGATCAAAGAGGATGAATATATAGCAATAATGGCTGTTGAAGGATTTTTTTTTTAGCTTTGTGAAAAACATTAGGCGGCTGCTCAAATTTTGAGATTCCGGTGCCGATT